>VWZY01012661.1:22884-137488 GCA_013399075.1 Chloroceryle aenea
CCCCCCTTTTCAAAGGTCAATGGTTAACAGGGATGGAAGGGAGCTTCCATGGGAGGGTAGTCCCATGTCCCTGGCAGGGCTCACTCTTTGCTCCCTGGTCTGCATCCATCCCAGCAGTGATGAGGGAGAGTGCAAGCATGGTCAGTGGCCAAACCCTGGGAAAGAGTTGGACTTTTTATTAGGGAAGGTGTTGGGAGGTGTTTTGGGGACAGTCCACGTAATAAATGAGAAGAGAAAACCATGGTGTTCATGAACTACAGGTAAGCCAAAGAAGCAGCCGCAGAGCCTGATACAGCCTGGTGTTTTTTGGTCGAGGGCCTGGGCTGGTGGCCATATGAACTTGTACTGCATGTGTAATTCCCAGCCTGTGCAGATAGCCTTGGGCAGCCTCTGAGGGCTCTGAGCTTGCTGTCAGGAGGTGGCATAAGTTGTTCTTGTCTCCTGGGGTGGCTGCAGTTATACTATGCCTGGTGCATGAGCTCCTAGAAGTGTCTGTGCCTGGTGGCCACTTGGAAGAGAAGCCTGGCTGGAGAGGTCTGGAGGGAGGCTGGGAACTTTGGAAGATATTCCAGGAGGCAGAATCTCATTTGGACAAGATCATCCCCTTAGGGAAGGAGGGAGAGTGCTCAGGTCCCTGGGGAAATGGCACTGACTATCATTGAGCATTAATGACCTGAGGGTGCAAAGAAGGAAGAACCCAGGAGGAGGACGTGGAGGGCAGGAGTGACATTTTGAAAGGGGCAATAGTGGCTGTTGGATTGTCTCTGCTCTGACTGTAGGTGTGGCTCATTCCATACGCTAGAGCCCTGGGGCTGGCCATGCCTTTGCTCACATTGGCTGAACATCCACTGCTTCCACAGAGGATTTTCCTTCATACCTGACACACTGAAAGCAGAGTAAGGATTGCTTTAATTAAGACATTGCTTTAAATGAGACAGACCCACAGGGTATGTGTCCACCAGAGACCACTAAGTTAGAAGGTCCAGATGGTCCCTGCCATTCAGAAGTTCCTTTGCTGATGGTTGCCATGTGCTGAGGATGGCAAAACCCCCAAACCATAGCGTGCTCAGTTTTATGATGAGCTAAATGTATCTGGTGTTTCACAGGCAAGAACTTTCTTTTTAACATCTTTTAAAATGAAATTTTATGAAACTATATTAGCACCTTTGATATATCAACATTTTCATTTTAAAAATGAAATTACAGGTGATTTTCCACTATGCACTTTGAAATCCTGATAGCAATACTTTTATTGGCCAGACACTTTCTTACCAAAAGCCTTATTTCAGATGGTTTCCAAAAATAACAGTAATTTTAACAAAAAGTACTGATGAAAAATCATAGAGCATGTGAAATGGGAAAAAAAAAAGATGTATCTTTTTTTTTTAAGACGGATTTGTTTCCATTTCCAATCAACTTTTGATCATCCAATAATGACGTTTTCTTGAGAGAATAGAAACTCCAAGTGTCTTAGATTATGGCTTGGATTTGCAGATGATGCAAGGCATCTCATCTCCACAGGGGCTGGTGGTGTGTTGCATGGAGGGAAGACTTAGCCCTGTGTGTTTATGTGGTGCCTTTACACCCCTCTGTTTGCTGCTGAAACCAGTGGCAGCACTCCTGTCTGGACCAACAGGGCTGCCACTGAATGGTGTAGAGCAAGAAACCCTATGGAGATAGAGAGAAAATCATAAGCAAATGAAAAATGGAAGTTGAAAGGTGAGGTTTGATGAGGGGAAGTGACTCACGGGTTGGGAATGAGGGATGAGGTCTCAGGGAGGCTTGGCAGCTCGAGCTCCAGTGACCCCCGACTGCGAGGAGTCGTGGGGAGGACAGAGGAGAGGCCAAGCCTGGAGCAATGAAATGAACGGTCGAGCCCAGGGAGAGCTGTGAAAACCTGGAAAACAAGCCCAAGGCGGTCATGCAGAAAGGGGAGGAATATCCAGCATTTCCAGACTGTCTGTGCTGGTTATCCTTCCCTTGGCTTTGACTGGGGGCTGTGTGAGACGTGACGGAGTAGAGACCTGAGGGAAGGCAGTAAAGCTGATGCATCTACAGCAATAGCTTAAAGCCACATTCACATTTCTGACCCCACATCTGCTGTACTGTGTGGGGGAATGCAGTGCTATTTCCTAAGCCGCTGTAACATAAAGAAACGGGGTGGTGTGTTTGCAATAGTTTGGATGTCCTCAAATGAACCCTCTGACCTTCTCCTGGAAAGCCACCAGAAGCCAGCAGACCCATCAGGTGTCCACAGCCAGGGCAGGGTGAGGTGGGGAAGGGTGTAGAGGTGCTGCAGCAACACACGGGTAGCCCATGACGCAATGCAAACGTGGGTGGGTGTCAGTCATGGACCTGGTCCTCTTCACAGAATCACAGAATCACAGAATCCTAGGGGTTGGAAGGGACCTCGAAAGATCATCTAGTCCAACCCCCCCTGCTAGAGCAGGGCCACCTAGAGTACATCACATAGGAACATGTCCAGGCGGGTTTTGAATGTCTCCAGTGAAGGAGACTCCATGACCCCCCTGGGCAGCCTGCTCCAGGGCTCTGTCACCCTTACAGTAAAAAAATTTTTTCGAACATTCAACTTGAACCTCCTATGCTCCAATTTACACCCATTCCCCCTTGTCCTATCACTGGTCACTACTGGGAAAAGCCTAACTCCATCTCCCTGACACTCACCCCTTACATATTTGAAAACATTGATGAGGTCACCCCTCAGTCTCCTTTTCTCCAAACTAAAGAGACCCAGCACCCTCAGCCTTTCCTCATAAGGGAGATGTTCCNAGCAATAGCTTAAAGCCACATTCACATTTCTGACCCCACATCTGCTGTACTGTGTGGGGGAATGCAGTGCTATTTCCTAAGCCGCTGTAACATAAAGAAACGGGGTGGTGTGTTTGCAATAGTTTGGATGTCCTCAAATGAACCCTCTGACCTTCTCCTGGAAAGCCACCAGAAGCCAGCAGACCCATCAGGTGTCCACAGCCAGGGCAGGGTGAGGTGGGGAAGGGTGTAGAGGTGCTGCAGCAACACACGGGTAGCCCATGACGCAATGCAAACGTGGGTGGGTGTCAGTCATGGACCTGGTCCTCTTCCCACCACCCTCCATTACCTCCGTGTCTGTGTGTAGTGAGGATTGGTGTATTTGCATCTGGCTGTGAAAAGAAGCTGTTCGGATGCTGGCTGTGCCTTAGCAAATGACTGTTGAAATCAGATGAAGAAGACCTCATGCCTGTAACATGGGTCTGGCTCACCAGTCAGAAAGCTGCTTGCAAAGGTGGCAGCTGGAGAGCAAGCCGTGTGCTCACCCACTGGTGTCTCTGCCTGCCCTACCCCCCTCTGCCCACTGCCAGCATCCTCCCTTCCTGCTCCACATGGGTCATGGCTCATGTGGCATCCTCACAGCTCTGAGGTCATGCAGAGGGCAAATGCCAACGGGCATCCTTGGTCTCCTCCAACTCTGGCAACACAGGGCTGTTCTTGGCTTCATTAGAGCTCGATTTGCATAGAAGGTAAATAATTGGCTTTAATTGACTTAGTCTGGACAAGGTCTTCAGAGGGGTGCAATGTTTACAAGGAAGATGAGGAGCAAAGTAACTTTTTCCACCATTCTAGGAAAGGGGCAACATGTATGTATACACATCTGGATAAATAGTAGATACCTGCTTTTGTGAGTAGGTAAAGCATTTTTTTTATGTCATTGTAATGAAAACAGATTTTAGCTTTATCTATAGCACCAGTTGGTGCCACCATTTAATTTCTGAACATCCTACATACACCTCTGCCAGTCACACATGGTTTGGCCAGAGTATTTCTAGGATCAAAGCAGGCAGGAGATGTTGCTTTCTCAGGAGAATGCAACAGTTGCCTGAAAACCCAGAGGGCCCATGTTCCAGGATACCAAAAAGATTTAATTCAGGGTCCGTCCCCCCAGCTCATACAGGAAAGTCTTAAGGAGGTGGAGCTGAAGGAGTCTCCTTTGATCTGTTGGTCCTTCTACCTTAATATCTGAACATTGCTTCTGGGGACAGAGGAGGCAGAACCCTGTTATGGGGAACACGATATTACGAGGTGAACTGTTGCAGCACGGAGACAGGACACTTCCCAGTTCCTAGCAGAGATGTTGAAAGGCACAGCTTTTAATGGTCCCTTCTGGATGGAAAGCCCCAGAAATACCACACAGAGACTACTAAACCCCTGGCTGGGCTTCAGCTGCCATGGAGTGGTTCCACCCGTGCATCCAGAAGGCTTGTGGCCAACCCAGCATGTGGTGGAGCTCAGCACGGAGGGGAGAGGCGGTCAAGGTACGCTTGACGCTTCCCATCTCTTCTGATAAAACTGCAGCACTCATGAAGTAAAAGTGAGCTTTTGCAGACTGCAACAGGGGAATTTCCTTCCTACTTTCCTAGGCCAGCACTTGGATGAGACTCGGCAGAAGTTTTAGCGTGGATTCTACTGGGCATAATACAGGAGGCTTTAATTGTTGCAGGAGTTGGCTTGAAGTCCTTTATTTCTTGAATGATGTTGAGACAAACATCCTAGCCAAGGAATCAGCCCAGGCACCCCCTGACTAGGAGGCAGTAATCTGGGCCAAGTATTGCTGTGAAGCACTGAACAGTGTTCCAGCATCCAGCCTGGCTTTGGCTTTAACACAGAAACCAGTTGGTGCCATTGGTCCTAACATAGAAACCAGTTGGTGCCATTGGTTTGGACCACGCAATCCTTTAAAGAACCCAAGCCCTGCAGAGCAGCACTGCACTGGAGCCAGGGCAGCAGCACCCCTGATGCTGTGTCACAGCTTGGTGGCCACCCTCTGTCTGTGAGCCCCTTGTCCTCACAACAGGCCCCTCCCCACCCCAGTAGGTCCCACCCAGTCACAAGCCCCACCCGGAGATGCCTCTCCAGGTCTGCAGGGAGGAGGATGGAGCTCTGTGCCCTGAAGGTTTGGGGAAATGTAGGTTGCTGGCAAATCCCATGCAGGATTTTCTTCTGCTTGTCCCCCAGTTAGGCAGCCGATCTCATTCTGCTGATTAGAAAATAATCTGTGGTACTCGCCAGCGGTGGATTTGTTGTTGTAAAATTTTGGGATTAGGGATCCTGACCTCGGCTCTAGATCTTCTGAGGCTATGGATGCAGGTTGGTGTTTTAGCTGGAAAGTAGAGTTTTTTTGAGTTAGCAAGTAACAACAAACGGGCTTCATGTTGGTTTGTTATGCCTCTGTTAGAAGGGTTTAAAATGTGAAGCCCTAATTGTAGAGAGAGCCAGGTTAATACTGAGGAAAAGAAGCTGGTTTGGAGTTTTTTGTTCTTTTTTTTTTTAATTTTGTTTTGGAAAATCTTGAGTTTTTTGTGGGAGGGAAAAAATTTTTTACTTGCTTTCTGAAGCTATTTTTAATGGAATTAAAAAAAAAAAAAGCAAGCATGAACTGAACTTGTGTGTAGCTGGTATTTCCTCATTTTCCACACTAAAATGGTAGGGGAAAGATAGAGGCATTGGGAGAGAAAGAAAAGGAAATTGTCTCTCTCCCCTAGTCTTTTTGATAGAAGTATTTATAAAGCAGTTTTTAGAGATGAAGCATTTTTCTTTCCTGAAGCATATGGGATGGAAACAGTTGTATTGTGGTGGAACGAGCCTTTCACTTTTTAAAACCAGCTTTGGCAAAATATCTGTAGCTTAACTGGAGGGTCTTAAATTGTATTTCTCTTGCATGCTCCAAAGTCCTTTTTCAGACAGAGCAGCAAGTTGCTGAAGAGATGTTCCTTTTCCTTTTTTTTTTTTTCTGATGATCCTTCAAACCTGCCTATGCTGTAAGTCAGTGATGAAATAATTGTAGTCTGGATAAAGCTTTTAGTGCTGAGCATGAAGAAATAAGTACTGGGAATGGAGTTAATTTGTCTCTCCCCTTGGAGAAGGAAGACTCTTGTGGCCCAGTTGCCATAGTGTCAGCCAAAACTGATTTGCAAATGAAGGGTCTACATCTCCAGCATCAGCCTGTTGCTGCTCCAGGGGTTCATCCCATAATTTTCTGCTTTTTTTCAGCCGTATTGCTCAGGGGTATGGCCAGGTGCCAGCGATATGACAGCAAGGGGTGAGCAGGGCCAGCAGATCCATTTTGGGCTTAGTTATGAGTATCCCAGGTGAAAACTGTTAGCTAACAAAATCTGCCTGAAGTGTCAGCCTTCGTCTGCAGGAGGAGACTCCACCTGGGATGTCATCTGAGAGAGGGCAGAACCTGCCCTGGATTCTTCTATCCATTTGCAAGGCAATGTTGGCTGCAGTTTTTAAGCTCCAATATTAGAGCAGCCTGCAGGACTGGCTTTAGGAAGATGTCAGTGACTGACAGAAGGAATGGTTGGGGCCTGGGGGGAGAGGACAGCCTCTGATAGGTCTCTGCTTTGTCTTCTGCCCAGGTTCCCTGGAGTGCCAGCAGCTGGGATCAGTTGTCAATCAGGCCAGCAGCACCTGGATTGCAAGATAAGGGCACAGGGGCACGCTCTGGAAGAAGCTCCAGCAGCTCTGCCAGGCAGCCAGCTTGTCCTTTACATGTCTCCATCTGTCATGGGCTCGCAGGTAAGAAATGTTTACTATATTTGTAGATGTGAGTCTAAAGGTGAAGCTGGTTGTTGTCATATATTTATTGTTACTGCTTTGTTCAACTCACTTGGAGCTTAGCAAGACTTTACCCTGCTCGTGTCTGTCACCAGTTCTCCTGTGGTGCTACAGAAACTCATTCTGGCTAAATTCTTTGTGATCCTGCTTAGGGCAACTTTGTCCCTGTGTGAACAGGGCTCCTCTAGGTGTGAGGACTGAGATTTGACAGGGATGGCAGTTACTTTTGGGTATATTGTCAAATGGAAGGTTCAAACTTGTTTTGATGTGTGTGTTGTATGTTTTGTTGATGTAGGTTTTGTTTTCAAAAGAAAATCTTGTTGGAGTATGATCTTTTGTGTTTGTTTTTTTTCTGCAAAGAAATGTTTTGTTCCATTGTGTGGACTTTTAAAAGCAGTGTTTGGAAGCCTTCAGGAAGAGGACTGAATGTGTTTGTGTTGACCCATGTAGCAATGCAGGCTGGTGCTCAAGAGAAGGTCACCTGAAGAATCTGAGGTTTTATGGTGAACAAACCTATTGAGTAACATTTGTGGGTCTTGTGATGGTCCATGGGGGCAGAATTTGTGTTTCATTGTATGTGGAACTGCTTTTGAAGTCTGATTTTTCTGGTTTTCTTATCCAGCCATGTTGGTTTAGGACAGGTGGGGTGACTTGCTACAGGTGTTTCTTGGGGGGGGGGAATGAGCAGGGATGGGGGGAGCTGGGAGTGTAATCAGACACTAATTCAACAAGCCAGGTTCTCTTGCTCTGTGAAACCATGTTAAAAATATTTCTTTTCCTTTTTGGGGAGGAATGTGTTTGTGGCTTCTGGGATTTCTGGGAATTCCTCCTTCTGGATGAGCTTAACCACAAGTAGAGCAGAAGTTGTGCTCACCCACTGTGCCTGTCCATGCAGCTCCAGCCTGAGACTTCACTGGGTGATCCTTGCATCTAGCACAAAATCACAGGGCTGAGGAGGGTCTGATGGCACAGAAAGAAAATCACTTTCAAACTGAAGCTGCTAGATGTTGGGGAGGGTGATTCTGTGAGTGTATCTGCTCCTCTTGGTAGCTTCATGCTCTGCTGAGATTTCCTAGTGTTTTCTCACTCAGATGCTTGTCCAGGTCTCTGGAGGAGGCACTGGGTGTCTTGTTGGGTAAGGAATAGAGATGTATCAGTAGGACTCAAGTAGGTCGGGAAGGAATTGGGGGTTGATTTTGTTTTTTCTCTCTTTCCCCCTGGGTGATTGTTATCTTGGCCCTCACAGTCAAGGAGATCAATCTGTTCAGTTTTAGGTCCAGTTTTGGGGATCATTTAAACCTGTCATATTTTATTCTAAGTATAAAATAGTCCTTTATTCTTTGTGTGTAACCAGGTTTTATATCGGCACAGAGACAGTAATCCTAACAAAACCATTTTCCTTTAGTTAGCAATTAAAATACAGATTAAAATCCTCCCTGACTGGTTTGAAAACTGCAGATATTTCCTGACCCTGCTTTATATCCTGGTGTCTGTTACCCATCTTTGCCACAATCAAATTGCTTCACTACAGCAGCTGAAACCAGATTCTCTAAAATGTTGAGTGGTATGTTTGACCTGGTGTTAATGATATGTCAGTGATATTTAAGTGATAGAGAGGGGAGATGTGTCTAAGATTGAGCTTTGCTGGGCCAAGATTCAGTAGCAAACCAGGACATGGCTTTTACAAAGGGAATCCCAGTCTCTGGCAACATCATCTCCGGATCTTGGAAGCTGGAGCCCCAAAAAAGGGCACTACTCAAGTTTGCTTTGATGCAGGAAGGCAGCATTGGATCAGGTATTATGGGGTCTGAGGGGGGTGGAGGAGTGGGGCTGAGGACCACTCTGGTGTGCTTGGCTTTGAGGCAGAAGAGCTGAGATGGATGCTTTGTATTTAGGCAAGATGTCCTCTGCTGGGAACAAGACCAGTTGCTTCACAATCTCTCAACCAGCTCTCTGATATGTGAGCTCCAGGTTGTATCCCAGAAATATGCAGCTTAAATGGCAAGGCTGTTTCTAACCCATTTCCTGAAATGGAATAAAATTCTCCTGTAGCAAAGGAAAATAATGCTTCCTGAGCAATGAACCCAGTGAAATCACTGTTGCAACCTTCACGTCTAGTATGTTGCTGTCCACAATAGTTTCTCATTTCCCTGATCTCCTACCGATTCTCTGGGCAGCAGCATGCACAAGAGGCATGGTTCCGAGCTCTTTGTGGTGTTTAGCTGGTTGTATTTCCATGTCCATAGGTCAGTTGAACTCTTTGTTCCCTTTGTCTTGAGGGACATAAACTGGGCTTGCTTGCTTGTTCTCCTTTGTTTCTACCCCCTCCCCATCCAATTCACAGCAGCTTTATTTAAGGTCAGTGAGGACTGATCAAGGGGGAGAAAAAGTGGGAGAACAGGTTCAACTTTTTTAGGGGGAATGGAGAAAATCATTGCATCAGTGTCCTTACAGTTAGCTCACAAAGAGAAATTTTCATCTCAAAGATGAGATTGATATGACTATGGGTATGTAGACTGCTATCACCAGGAGAAAATGCACCAACTAATCTCTTTAGGAGGTGTGGAAGAAAAATAGCACCTGGATACCAGACGTATGTTGCAAGTAGAATTAGAGCACACTCCTCTCCTTTTAAATGGTGAGGAGCAAGCTGTAAAGAGAAATTGTGGGGACTTCATCTTTAGTCTTATGATCAGTATGAAAGCTCTCTTGGGTGTCCTGTCCAGTTAAAGGTTACTGGGCTCACTGAAGGTTAAATTCTGTTCTAGATGTTACTTGGGAGGGTCTTGCCTGCCCCTTCACAGCTCTGAAATGCAGCACACAAGCCAGACTCCGCAGTAATGTCCCATGTGGGGCTGGTTCCTGCAGTGGCTGGTCTAGTAATCTGTGTTAGCAACCCAAAACCAGAGATCAGGGAAATAACAGGGTGCTGTTCAAAGCTGTACCTGTCTGAAAAAAACCAAACTTGTAGCTGCTGGGACCTATATCAATTTATGTCTGAGGGTGTCATCCCTCTGGAGTAATGGCAAGGTTGGGTATGGTTTGCTTGAGCTTTTTGAGTTTCCTTTTAGATTCCTTTGCTAAGTTTTTGTCTTAATTCTGTAGGCTCTTCACATCTTAGTTTGAAAGTCAGTAATGAAGTTTGGAAGAAAAGGTGTACCAGGAGAAGGAACATGCTCTACAAGCCTGGTTCTTGCATTATTTCTGACTCTTCCACTGCTCTGTGGTAACTTTTGGCCAACAGTTGTTGTACTTTGTAGATGCTCCAGGGTCAAAGCTGGCTTACAGAATTATTCTTCTCTCTACCTTAAACTCCATCCAGCTTGAGCTATTCCTGATTTGCTTGGGTCTAAGTATGGGAGAACTCTCCTAAGAGCTGGACCTTTCATTTGGCTTGCCTTTGGTTTCTGTGGGGCAGATGTTCACCCTGCGTTTGCCCTGCACCCTGTGTATAGCTTGAAGTTCTCCTAGATGCCTTGTAACCACAAGTTCCTCCTGAAAAATGGAACAGGACACCTTTTTGGCTGCCTTTAAACCATGGAAATTTTGCTGAGATTTTCCATGAAAGGGGAACAATACAAGCTCAACAGAGAAGTTAATTACATAGCAATGGAAACTTTTCTTAAAGACTTTCTGACGTGAAGCTGGTATTGCTTTTCAGCAGGATAGAAGGCTCAGAAATGCCACTTTTAATGAAAAATGTTTAAATGGCAAATACTTTCCACGGTGTAATGGTTATTCTTGGGTTAGTCTGAAGCCTATCGAACCTCTGTATTTCTTTGTGGAGTTGTGTGTAACACGGTTTGGCTCTGCCTTTTTACTCAAGTGCAGTCCTGGTCTAGGTGAGGTGGATGCCAGGGAAGTAATGGGAACCAAATATGATAACTGTGCAACTATTTTTTTTTTTTTAATGGTGAGCTTAAACTGTGATTTGTATCAAAGAGCTGTATGAAGTAAGACAGTTCTGAACCTTGGACTAGTGGGTGTTTGTTTCTGCTACCCTGGCACCTCTAAAATCATAGGCCTTATTCTCCTCTCGGTCTTAAACTACATCCAGCTTGGACTTTCCCTGATTTATCTGGGTTTAAGTATGAGAGAATTCTCCTAAGAATTGATCCTGTAAACTGTCAGGAAAGGATTGCCTTGGATGTCAGCAACAGGTATCATCTCACACAGAAAAAATCCTAAAGCAGGGTTCTGGCAACAGAACAGAATTTTTCTCTGTAATGATGATTTTATTTCTTTTAAGAAGGCAGAAATTTTTCTATAGCTGAGATATCCCACCTGTTCTTGTCTTGTTCCATCTCTAGACAGTCTGAACTGTGCTTTATTTTCTGAGTTTGTAGTGCCAGACTTGCTGAGTTCCCCCTCTTCTCTGGAAATCTCTGCAACTATGATTAAGAAGAGTGTATGCTTACTGGGAAGGTGTGAAACAAGTGTCCAGGATGGGTCATGGTATCAGATTGCCCCTGGCACTAATAAAAGGACTGATAATCTAGTCATGTTTTTGAATACTGAAGCAACTTCTGTGGCCTTAATATGGAGAGGAGGAGGGGAAGGGAATGGAGAAGGGACTGGCCACAAATAAATTAATCTAAACCTGTGATATAAAAAAAGCCAAGAGCTTTGTAGATCGTTATGATCTTCTTTTTGGATCTGATGGAGTGGTCCAGTCAGAAATTAGATACTGTGCAGGAGCTGACACCAGTCCTCTAGTACCACGCTGTGCACTGGCAGGCACCTGCCTCTGCTACACTACAGTAAAGTGGTGGACTCTGCTGTTTGATGCCATGCTGACCAGAACTGCAACTGGGATAAAAGGGGTTGAGACACGGTCGTGAAGGACAAGCTCATCAGTGGCTGTTGATCATGGAAATCTTCACCTCTTAGGAAACTGGTCAGAGAAAGGCTCTGCGCTTGGATAGATAGATGTTTGTGCTGAAGTGCTTGGGAACCTGAAGTGTGGGTGCTGCTACAGCACTGAGGCAGTGCCCTTTTGGTAAGACTCAGACCTCCTCCCATAGGTGGGTTTAGCTCATATCTCAGTTTCTCACATCTGCATCTCCTGAAGGTCCAGTAGATGTGCTTCAGATGTGTCTAAGATAACTTTAACAGCACTGACTAGGGCCTCTCAAGGGTGGTGAGAGCTGCTCTCTTCCTTCTGAGCATGTTAATAGCTAGACATGTATATGAGAGACCTCGGGTTTTGGTGGACTGCTTTCTACTTCCAATGCTGCTTTTCCATGATAACTAGTTACTCTTGGATCCAAAACAAATCTTTAGCCTTAGAACTAGAGTTCAACACTTCACAGATCTGGTTCCTGCTTGCTTTTCTCTCATGGGTCCTGTAAGTCTGGTGGTCTGAGGGAACCCTTCATCTCTGGGAGGTATGGCTGGAGAGCGAGTAGAGGCTGCAATCCCTCTTGGCTCTGCTGTTCCCCAGATGAGGGTGCTTGTCACCAAGTGACTGTTCAAGATCTCCGGGATGCCTCCCCTTATGCTGAGCTTTGGAAGGAAGGAGTTGAATTGTGTTAAGATTCTACTGCAGGAACAAATTTAGGGTGAATCCTGGTTTCTGAAGCATCATTGAAGGCCTGTTGTGTTTACTGCTCGAGAAGTAATATACTTGGCAACATGAGTTATGGAGCTTTCTCTAGCACCCATAAATCTTGGAGGAGAATCAGAGTCTTCAACCATGTACCCACCCAGGCTAATACCATTTCTTGCAGCTGGAATTAATCATGGCATTAGGCAAACAACAGGGGTTCATTAGGACCAAAGGTGACTTTAATTTAATTGAAATATAACTTGGCAAGTAAAGAAGCGATCCAGTTCACAACACCTTATGGGAGGTCTGGGTTATATATGGAAAAGTTAATGGCTGTAAAAAATATCCAAACAACATATTTGTGCACGTGTTCCAGTAAAAGTCCCAGCCAACTACTTTTTAATGGTTTGAGTTTTCAAATGTGTGTATTAATGTTCTTAAAATAAGAAATAAGACTACATGAGCACATATAGCATAGAAATTTGAGGTGGATGTGGGTATGAGGGAGGGGAGCTTCATCCTTAGGACAGCACTGGTGGAAATTGTGTTCCTCACAGAGTTACTGAGGCTGGAAGAGGCCTGAGGTGAACAAGTCCAGCCTGTGACCTATTCCCCTTGTGCTGGATGAGGCTGCTAGACCTCTTCATTCTCCAGAGTATGTGTCTGTGTAGTGGATGTTGCTGCGTTGCCCGTAGAGATTGAAGAGTAAAGGATCTTACCTATTTCTTGTGGGATTGTGGGTAAGGGTGCTATACAAAGTACCTGGAAAGGATAGTTGGGGGCTCTGGCAGTTGCACGTGTCTAGATTTCAGACAATTACATGAGTCCATGAAATAAACGAAAAGCCTTCAAGGGATGGTATTGACATTCCCTGGTGAATGACCACCCACAGCCCCCCCAATAATCGTAATCAAATCCTAATAAAATCAGTCAGCCTGTAAATCAGTACAACACAGCCCTTTTAACCTCCCCTCTAGAACAGACCCTCCCATTTCTGCATAAACACTGCCTCCTAAATGGACTCCTACATAAAATATTATTTACATTTCAGTAGGTAAACATATGACAGTATGCACACATCGGTGGGCTGTGACATCATAGGGCCAGCCTGCAGAGTATGTAGCTTTAGACCCATTTTGTTCCCTAGCCTGCTTTTTGTAGAGAAGGGGCCATCTACATTTTCATGGGCATGCAATCTGTATATCCAGTGTTGAATGCACTTTGAAACAGACCATTGGAAATAGAACCCACAGATTATTTTTTCCTTTTTTTTTCCTTCCTCTAAATTTCCTGTGCATCTTGACCCATCAGATGAGCCCTTTCACCATGATGGAACATCTTCTGCTAATTGATTTCATAGGGAATTGGCTGATGCTGGTGGGACGATGCCAACATTGTGAAAGCTTGTGAGATGCTTGATTCTTCAGTGCTTAGATTGAGAAGAGCAGGTGAAAGTAGAGAGCCTTAGATGATGGGTTAGGAGTGTGGTGGAGGAATATTTATGTGTGGGAAGTAAAGGAAAAGGGGAGGGGAGGTGTCGGGGGGTGTTAGAAAAAACTAAGTAGGGGACAGAGCAAGAAAAGGTCCATGGAGCAGACTCAGGAGGTCTGAGAGGCTTGCTTGGTGTTGTCAGTTGGGATGTTTCTGTGCTGAAAGGAGCTGCTATGAGGCGCTTGGAGAGCGTGCTAGCAGGCGCCGGGTAGGAACACTCGGATGAGATTGCCATATGGTTTTGCTTAGATGGTGCCTCTTGGGACTTGCTCTGTCTTTCGGTGGCCTGTTTCTTGTTTCAGCAGTTTCTCTGGTTTTATCTTCATGTCCTTTGGGTTTTGGACCACTGGGGAGAAGACAGCCTTTTCACCAGCTGACTTGAGCCTTCAGCAGGGCTCACCTTGTAGTCAAGCTAGCTTTAAGCATTTCCTTTTCAGTAAAGCAGCTGTCTCGGAAGCTTTGTGAAACCCACAGTTTGGGAGGAGGAAAGGAAAAATGAGATAAAGTGGCAAATGAAAAACTGCTGCTGCAGACAGGAGGTGGTGGACTTCCAAGCCCCAAGGGGAGGAGTGTGATTGAACATTAATAGTGAAACCCTTTCATTAGCTCCACAGCAGATGAGAGATAAGAGCAGAAATGACTGCCAATCTCTGGTTTTAGCACGGAAATGTGTCTGCCAGACACCTCCTCCCTGTGCTGGAGCTGTCTCCAAAGGGATCTCCCCAAAAGGGGGAGCTTTTAGCCCACCATATGGCATGTCCCCCACTGTCTGGCCTGTTTCACTGTGGTGGAGACCCTGATGGACAGAGAGCCTGTTTTGCACCTTGCAGCTCAGCCATCCTCTCTGCTATGTGAGGAAATGAGGTGTGAAAGCAGCCACACTTCAGCAAGAAACCCACGACTGGAGTTGCTTCTTGTCAGAGCTCTACCACCTCCTAAGCCTTGGAAAATTTGCCCCCAGAGGAGGTCACCTGCCTTCTGTTATTTCAGGGAAAGAGCAGCACAGGGAGGCAAAATGATTTTTTTTTTTTTTCTTGAGGTCCCCGTAGGGGCTGGCAGCAGATCCCACGCTGACAGCTCTTCCTTCTCCTGACATCTGCTGATCTCCCTGTCTGTCTGGTGTCTCAAAAGGCCAGAACGCTTGTTTTTAACCAGTGATGGCATATCTGACCTTCCCCAGCACTTTTGGCACCTGCTGGTTTGACTACTTTTGCATGTGTCACCCTGTGTTTGTGAAGCCACCCTACAGGATTTTACTTTAAAAAGCTTCCAGGTAATGCATGAGAGCAGCACGGTACTGTCACCTTTACTGGCCAAACTCCAGCCTGCTGTTGCCCATGCCAGCTTTGGCCCTTGTACCCTTTGCCAGGTGATGTCCAGCACAGCTCACTTTTGCAGCACGTCACCCCATCCTCCTCCTGTGCTTGTTACTTGGCCAGGGGACTCAAGCAGGACAGTCAGCCCGCAAAAAACCTCTGTGGTGGGTGCATTTGCTTGGTGCTGAGGTGGCCTGACGTTGGCTTGGTGCCCTTCAGCTTGGCCAAGAAACCAGGCAGAAAGTGAACCAGCTGGTCCTCTTTAGAAGTGTCCTTGGAAGGAATCTAGATTGGGCTCAGCCCTGCTGCCCTCCACCAGAGCTCCTTGGTGCCTCACACTGAGAGCATAGCTCTCCTCAGTGCCACCACTCCAACTCCCTCCAGCTTCCTGGGCTAAAACACTGCGGCTTTTTCCTGCTCAGCTGGGCACAGGAGGCTGTGAGAGATGCCACAGGATGGCATGGGGAGTGGATTCATCTAGATAGGGGGATAACAAATGCACCTTGGGTTCTACATCACCTAAGTTTTCCCCCAAGGCTGGTCGTGATGACTGTTACAAGCTTGTTTCTGTCCAAACTTTGGGGTTTTCTGGGGGCACTTAGGGGTGCTGAGCTCAAGCCCAGTCTCTTGCTCTCATGTTAGGGGCTGTACATGTTTCCCTCCCTCACTCCCCAGCTTGGACTTGCTAGTCACTGAGGAAAGCCAACAGTGCAGGCAAAACTGAAGTTGTTCATGGGGCTCGGTTTGCTCTTGTGGGCTTCTGTGCAACGAAACATTTGTCA
Organism: Chloroceryle aenea; assembly: GCA_013399075.1. NCBI lineage: Eukaryota > Metazoa > Chordata > Aves > Coraciiformes > Cerylidae > Chloroceryle > Chloroceryle aenea. Next base: position 38,637 of record VWZY01012661.1, read on the forward strand.
GAAGGTAAATGAGGTAAACTAGTTCCTAATTAGTCTGCACAAAGGGTCTAATGCTATAAATGTGGAGTGAGCACTATAAATCCAGCCCGTAGCTTGCTGCACGGTAATTTCCCCACATAGAGAAGCCTCAAGTCACAATTCATTACAACTGTGCTTTGTAGACCCTCCGATGTTGTGCTTCCCCTTTGCTGAGGGCAGATTGTCAAGCTGTGACCCTGCCTTAGTTAATTAACCTTCAAATGGGATTTATTTTCCCTTAGTTACTTGTGCGTGCACACATTTGGTAATAATGACTGTCCGCTTCCCTCGCCTTCGCTGAAAGGGGAGCAAGTCATTTGTTACAGTACTTTACCAGGGGTAAAAAAAAATAAAATAAAAAATAAAAATAAATCTAGGCCTTAATGTTCATGGAAAATGGATAGCTTTATGCCAGAAAGAGACAGTTCCATCACAGCCACTTCTTCAGCTGTCTGCAAATATTTGAAACCCTGAGATATTTAATGTTTTTCAGATGGCGATAAATCTGCAATAGCACGGGCTCGCTCGGGCTTAGTGAGAGATGAAGTGAGATAGGAGAAAACGCATGAGCCGGCACGGGAGAGGTATTGCTGCTCACACTTCTGCCGATGTCAGGACAGGTTTTCAGGACCTTGCACATACCAGCTGGCTTCTCTTCGCCAGGGAGAAATATACACAAATGCGAGCCTCCAGTTCCTTTCCCATCCAGTTGTGAGCTAAATGTTTGCCTTTTTTTTGCCTTCTCCACCCCCCCTTTTTGTATTATTTCTGCAATCTGACATTAAAAATATGAACCTACAGCTGGGGAAGGAGAAATGTCACTGGCTGAAAGCTTTTTTGCATCTGGCAAGCCCAAGACATTGCTCGGGCTTTGTTTGTTTAACCTTTTGTTTGCTGTGCAGAACCTCGGTGGCAAGTTGCAGAATGCGGTTTGGTTGCAGATGTGTCGATGTTTTCCTTGCCTTTTTTTTCTTTTTTTAAAGGAGGAAAAAAAATAGTCACAGCATTGCCATGTGCTTTGCTCACAGCATTGCCTCTGCCTGGGGTAAACCTTGGATATCTTTCCCTGTTACTCTGATACACCTGACGGGCCCTGGGGCTGGTCTGTTGGGAGATGTGTGGTCTGGGGAGAAGGTTCTGGGATTGGTCGGGATCTCGAGGGCAAGTGTGTTGGGCAGGAATGAAGTCTCACCTGCAACACACACCTCTCCCAAACAGGGATGAATGCTGAGAAGGGGCAGGAGGGATTTCTGTCTGGCTTTCGAGACACTTGAAAGGGCTGTGCATGTCTCAAGAAGAGCAGCAAGGTGGCAAGTTGGGGAAATAGGGCTGGATGAGTTGCAGATGCTGAAGTGAGTAAATTGGCATCACCCTGCTGAAATACGGATGGCAAACTGCAGCACAGCCTGGCAGCACTGGCACAGGAGGGGACCTGAATATTTTCTGATGTATTTTCCTTTGGAAATAGGGAGTAAAATAGTCACTGCAGAAAATGTTGGTTTATTTGTTAGGAGGAATTGAAGAGCAGTCTGGTTCTCCAGACACCAGCACCATTCACACCAAGTGAAGGGGCTGTGTGTGCCTGTGAGCCCATGCCTGGGCCAGCAGCAGGACAGGGCTGTATCTTGCCTTGGGCTTCTCACTTTCAGCCTGCCATGGCTACATCGAATCCCCCACCACAGCTGTGATTCACTGCTGGGTTTTTTTGTCCAAGTGTCTGTTTATGAAGTTTTAAAGAGACAGAAACACCTCAGCGGTTTGATTTTTGGCAAACAGCTGTGAGCCAAGTGTGGAACAACAACAAGAAAAATCCCTGTAAAAATCAGGGAAAATGTGTGGAAATTCGCATGCATTTCACAGAGGCGGTGTGGTCTCGGAGGCAGCAGGGTGGTCTGGATGTTTTAGCACTGGTGGAGAAAACAGACGTTCCTGTGCTCAAATGCCAGCTCTGCCACTGATGCGCCATTTAACCTTGGAGAAGGCACTTCACCTTTCCATGTCTTGCTTCCCCTCCTCTTCCCCTTTTCCCCTTTTCCTTAAAAATGTGAATTGGTGGCCTCAAATCTGGGTGCTGGCCAGCCTGAGCTTGGCACAACCAGGGAAGGTGGGGCAAAGGTGGCTATGTTCCCAGGTTTCCAGGGTGGCCAGGGACTGGAGATGTTCCAGGAATAGAGAGTGTCTTTGACCTCGATGGAGGCCCTTATCCCATAGCACAAGCTGTTAATGCTTAGCTGACTCCCACCTCCCTGCTCTACTCAAGTATCCCTGAGAAGTGAAGAGGTTTTTCCAGGAGTTTGGGATGTCAAATGGGAGTTTATTAGCACCCGGGGAGTTTGGTTTTGGCAAAGCCCAGGCAGCCTCCACACCCTGCTTTTACATATTCATGCCTATCCAAAATGTTCCCTTCTGGGCTGGACTTTCCCAGGCTTCATCTCTGGTCTCTGAGCTCATGGATCAGGGGGAGGGAAACCCTTTGAAAAGGCTGAATTTTGGGCAGAGCTGCAGCAGCTAAAATGGCCAAATGCTGTCCTCAAAGATGGGGTGGATGGGGAACAGTTGTGGGGAGACGCAGGGACTTGTTGGGCTTTAGGTTTGGGGACAGGGGTGGGAAAGTGACCCTGTCTGCCCACTGTCCCAGACAGTTGCCCTCCTTTGCCTGTCCTCCCCTGATCATCCCAATCCCTCTGCTGCTGAATGAATGGAAAAGCTCCAATGGGAATTGATTCAGGCCCTAAATTTTGAGTGCTCTGAGAACATCCAGAGTTTGCTGCCAAGTTCAGTGGAGCTTTGTAAAATGTGCAATTCAGTTACTGTCACTTTTTGTATCTCCTGGCATTTCAAGAACAGGATTAGGAATTTAGGTGAAACAAACAGTGATAAATAAGAATAACTGGTAAATCAGGTGTGCCAAGATTGAGGATATTCCCCAGCTGGCACTGGTGACCATGGCACACAACCTGCAGTCTGCTTGCTAAGAGAGACCTCCTGTCCTTATCCCATTTTTGCCTGTGAGCATCCCTTGAGTGGCTGCTGGTAGAGAGCTGCTGAGCCCCTGAACCTACTGGCTGTTTCCCAGGGCTGTCCTGGCCCTGCTCACCACGGGGTATGTGTGTTCATCTCTTGTGTCACCTTCCAGGTGCTTCCTTCCACCTCTGCAGGTTTTTCTGTAAGGAGGATGATGCAAGGCACCCCATGAGAAGCAGTTGCAAACCAGAGCCCCTCTAAGGCAGCTCAGAATTGCATTCAGAGCTGTCTTGGTGACACAGATTCTGAAGGATGTGAGATGCTCTCTGGCCCTCTTCTCTCTTCTGCTGGGCTTGCACCCACTAACAATTACTGCAGAACAAATAGGATGTGTGATGTGGTTAACATTGCTCTTTTGATTGACACCATCTAAAGTGGAAGCGCCAACATCATTGAAGACTTCTGCCCTTTTTTCCTTATATTGTTTTGATTCTAGACTTAATTTTCTCTCCTCCCATTATTCATCTTAACAGGGGTGTAGCTGCAAGCCAGACTGACTTAGTGCTAGCCTCTGCTAAGTGCTAAACAGTGAATTAACTGGAGAGCTACCTAGCAGAATAGTCAACGAATGCTCCATGTAGCTCTTTTGGAATCAAATATTATTTGCTTTCCTAGGTCCACCCAAATATTGCTGTTTGTCCTGCATAATTGGCTTAAAATGAATCAACAGTGTATCCTTCTAATATTATGAAAATATTCTTAAAGTAACTATGGAAAGTTCTTGCCTGTTGAATTCAGAGTATAACCTGCATGACTTGAATTTTAATAATCATCTTTGCTCAGCAGAAGTACCTTTCTCTCTGAGGAGTCCAACACCTTGTATTCCAATTAATGCACATTTCTTCCTGGTAATCCATGTTTTCTTATAGCTTGCTGTTCTAGGGTAGTTAAGCATGAAAGCAGTAATGAAGTATTTCTTTGTGAGACTATGTTACGTTCCCAAACTATAGCACAATGCTTTTAGTGACATTTTAAGATATATTATCAAAGGCTCTGGGAGCCGGAATGCTTTTGCCAAGGACTGAAATTATTCTAGTATGTTTTGTAGTGTGTTGCCTGTAGTTTTTATCCCTTGCATCCAGGTCCAACAAAGCACTTAAAGCACCACGAGAAATTTTGACAACCCATTTCCCCCCTACTGCCCCCTCCCCACTCCCCACCCCTGTTTGGAAATCGCAGCTTTGTCAAAAATGAAATTGTTAAAGGAAACTTTGTGTTTCCTGTAATTTCTGTGGGGATTGGCTCCCAGCAGCCCTTTGGTTAAGATGTGGAAATGGGACACGGGGATGTCTCCAGGCTTTGCTGGGTGAGGTGTAGGGTTTGGGCCAAGGCATTCCAACCCCTGGGAGCAGAGCAGTCACAGGGTTATCCAGCAGGAGGAAGTGGGGGATCTGTCCATCCTGCAAGCCTTGGTTTGGACTTCAGCTTTTTCTGAAGAGTTCAGGAGTGGGTTGAATGAGACTGTAAGGCCAAGTCCTCCTGTCCCTGTATGGAGTGTGAAAGGTGATGCTCCAGGTCTGCTTTGATAAGCTCTGGGTTCTCACACAGAGCTGTGGTGCCACCTTGGTTCCCTCGGCAGTTGTCTTGGGGCTCTCCACCGTTGGATGCTCCACAGTGTCCATAGACCAGTGGCTGAGACTACCACAGAGCCAGGATCTGCTTGCTGTCCCCCTTGCAGAGGGATCAAGGGTTGGTGTATGTCTCCTCTATGGTCTTAGCTCTTTCCTGTTTTTTGCAGGAAGAAACTTCCAAAAGATTAAAACAAGTAAATAAATAAAATGAATACTTGAGCTGGAAAAATGATGGGAGGTCCAGCTCTTCTGCATCAGCATGTGCTTAGTTTTCAGTCATGGCTGTGCTCCCCCAGGACCCACTGCTCTGAGGTCTGAGTCACACCACCCTTTAGAGCAGCCTTTAATTGGATCATTACGTGCTTGCACCTCATCTTTGCTGTGCCTGAAACCAGTCAGCAGCAAATGTCTTGATATACACACAGCATCTCTCATTTCCTTTGGGTCCAGGGGAAACCCCCCTCTCTCCCAACCTTTACAGGCTTCTTGCCTGTTTCTGTCTGAGAGTTCGTCCCTTTAGCTTCTCTGAGCTACAAGAGCTCCCTCCCTGAAGAGGGACACCAGGTGCCAATCTTGTTTAAGATGGGAAATACATGTTTTCTGTTCAGGCATTTAAATGAATGATTGAGCTTGGTAGCACTGCTGAAGGACCGGGAACCTTGTGCAAGAGAGCAAAGATAGAGCTTCCACCTGAAAGCCTGTCCCACTGTGCTGGGCAGCCTCTTCTCTCTCATGGAGCTGCAGTGCTCTGGTTCCTTGTTAAAAATGAACTTCTTGGCTTCTTGTGCACATCCAAGTGAATCACAGGCAGTGCTGCATGTTAACTGAAAGTTGTCAAAATATCCTGTAACTTCTTAAGTGTTATGACAATGTTTTGTGATCACAGGGCTCAAAAGACCTTTTGAGTGCCTTGGAACAAACTCGTTTCTGGCCCAAAGTGTCTCAGCTTAGCTGGAGTTGCACCACGGATGGATTTGGCCCCATGAGTTCAGTGGCTCCAGCAGGCTGCTTGCAAGAGTCAAACTGGCAAGTGATTGACTCTGAGCTCAGTTGGAAAAGCTCATGAAACGAAATCTCAGTGCTTTGCCCATTAGGCTCGGGATGAAAAGCGAGCCTTAGAACTGCCAGTAGTTCATATTTCACGCACGGATTTGCTTGTATTAGTTAAGATTGCGATGAGTTTGAGAGAGGGAGACAATTTATAAGCCAATGCAGAAATAATACTTCCCTGTAGTAAGTGTATAATGAGAACTGTTGCTTTTGTTGGACTGAATAAGTTTAGATCACTTAAGATACACAGGCTTAGAATCGTGAACTGTATCACTGGTGATTGACCTCCTCTGTTATTTTTACATCATTTATTTCTTGACATCCTGAGTTTGCTTCTGAGACTCTCATTCCTATTTGTCTGCTCTTTTCCTTTCACACCTCTTCCCTTAATCTTTCCTGCTCTGGCTTTGCAACCTCTCTGCTTTCCATGGACATCTCCTATTTGTCATAGACAGCGTGCACTTTGCACAAAGCAAGACTCATAGTTGAGATTACAGCACATGTAAGCAAATTCGACCTGGTTTTGATCAGAAAGCGATGTCACCGTAGCATCAAAGAACTTTAGAGAGATTTGCTCATATTGGGGCTTGTGGAACTTGCATGGGTCACTTTAGAAGTATCCTTCCTTGTCTTGTGCTTTCTATGGTAGCTCAGGTCTCCTGGCAATCGGATTTTTGTAGAAAGAGCCAATTCATCTGCAATGCTGAGTCTGGCACAAAGACCTCACCACAGTTGCATGCCATAGTCCTGCCTAGTTACTGACAGTTTTCCCTGGAACTTGAAGGTCTCAGTTTTTGGATCCAATGGTTGAGGTCAAGAATTTAATTAAACTTTGGATTGAAGAAGGCTGCCTGTCTTCTGGGTCCCTTCCAGAGCAAGTGAGCGCTCTCACAGTAAGCAAGGGAGGCTATTTCAGCTGATTTCATGTTCCTTGGCTTTGGATGTTGCTTTTTCTTTGGTTTGGGATTTTATTTTTTCCATGATGTGCATTTAGTGACCTCCAGAGCAAGCTATGGATCCTGCCAGTTTCTTTGGGAAACTGTAGATGTGTCTCAAAGCAGTAAGCTAGCTACTGGGCTTGGGCAGGTGATTTAAAGTCCATTGCCTGAGAAATCAGGGGGTGGGTGCTTGATCTGTTGGTCTTCAAGGGGCCTGATTTTCTGAATGGACTGAGGAGCTGTTGGCCTTCTGAACATCTAATGCTCATCACAGAGCACTCTCTGGTGTCATTCACTCTCAACAGTGGGGATGTAGTATGGCTTATTAATTACCTGTGCTCCACTGGACGCAGGAGCAGATGGGGGAGACTAGTCTGTGAGCAGGAAAAACCCAACTAATGCATCAGCCCTGCTCTAACAAACTTCCAGCCCAGTTCTGAACTGTCCTTCCCAACTCACTGTATGTTATAAGCAAAAATGGCTAGGGGAATACTGGGGGCAATGAGTAAAGGTGCTTGTTCAGAGGTTATGTGGAATTTTAGAAGAGGAAGTAGATGTTTTTATATAGATATAAATTATTTCTTTCTGGAATTTCTCTGGTGCTTGTGTCCTTTGTGGAAGGGTTCATCCATATCTGTAGTGGGTGTACTGGTGGTACATACAAAGGTGTAGCATTAAGACACCAGAAAATTTCTCAAATCTAATTTACAGCAAGACTAGATATGAAGCTGGTTTTAAGAAAGGTTATTGTGAAACTGTTGAAAATCTGTTGCAGACCATCTGACAGAAGTGGGATTTCAACCAAGAGGATTTGATTCCCCTGGGTAATTTCTGCTTTTCATCAGACTCTGATCATGCAGTCTAGCCCTCTGCATACCTCCATTGTTCATTAAAACTGATCAAGCATGGAATATTTTTTCCCCAATACCTTTTGCCAGAAGGTCTGTTTATACATGTAGATATATAAAAAAGGAAAGCTGATTATTATTTTTGCCTGCTCTCTGTTTTTCCCCGTTTGTGTGCATTAAAGCTTCTATAACACATCTTGCTCAGATAGGATGTCTCAAGGCAGGCTCACTACTATGCTGAATAACCACAAGTGGGAGGAACACAGTGGTGTCCCTCTTGTAGCGTAACTCTGGGCCCCTCCAAGGCTTCCAGAGCAGTTAAGAAACAATCAGCTGTAGGAGAAGGGCCAGGAGAAATGAGAACAGTGAGAAACAGTGTTTGGCTTCCATAGAAGCTGGAACAGCAAAGCCGTGAGTTGTCAGACCCACTCTGTGTGCCCTGCTTGTGCCTGCTGTTGGTACTCGCGTCTGCACGGCACGCACCATGGTGCTGCGCAGGGACAGGGCATTGGGTTTGTGCCACCTGCCTTCAGTGTAGTCTAAGCTGGGAAAGCCCACCTGGTAGAAGGCAGGAAGGTGTTGGGCTTGCTTTCATCACTGTGGGTTTGTTGGGTGGCAGCAGTGAAGGCTGTGTTGCTGTATGATGGTACCCTGGGACCAAAGGAACGAGGGATGCTCCCAGCCAACAAACTGCTGCTGCTGGGTGGAGATGAAATGGAATGAAACTCCCTATGGGGAGTGGAGCTGCTGTCCCCAGGCATGAGGATCCAGGGTGTTGCAAGGCAGACTGTGATTGCTTGCATTTGGGTCACACTTCTTGGGTCCGGGTGGCTTCTGAGCAGTTCGTGTCCCATCACACGAGTTGCAGGGACTTCCTGGGATGGGAATATCCTTTGCTCGGTCCAAATCTGGAAGTATGGTGGGTCTGTGAGCACAGCCCTAGGCTCTTTTTACCTCCTCACCAGGAATCTAGTACTGCAGGCTGTTCTCAAAGATCCTGCCAGGAGTTCAATGTGGTGCAGGTCACTCCAATTGGTAATGTTGCCCTTGCCCCTTTGCAAATGTTTTTTTCATTTGTTCCATCGTGGCTTTTGAACTACCCTTGTTTTAAGACTGAAATGAGAGAGATAAAATGTTCTTAATTTTAATTAAAGCAAAGTTTATTTGGTTATTTCATTAGCTAGCTGTGTTATTTCAGGGCTTGACAGTAAAGTTATATGTTACCCTGTGGGTACTTCTAATTGTGTTACAGGGTTTCTCATTCACCCTGTCCAGAACAGTTTGACTTCTGTGCTGAGCTCCATCCTCCTGCAGCCTGGAACCAGCACAGCTAATGAAAAACACTCCAGTAATAACAGGGGGCTCTCAAGGGCTCCAGATAATTGGGGAAAAAGTTCTATTAACTTTACTGGAAGGCAAGCAGGCTGAGCTTTAAGAGCCTATTGCTAAAGATACCAAGAAACAGGGCTCCATCATTTTGAAGGTAAGATAAGAAAGTGGAAGCTGGTCAAAATAAACCAACGAATCTAGGGAAAATACTTTGTCAGTAAATGTCAGCATAGGGCCATGTCAGACTGAGGTAGCCCCAAGTCCAGTGAATTCCTGCAAGAAAGAGGTTCTCCTCCCCCTCTGCTCTGCCCCAGTGAGACCACATCTGGAGTATTGTGTTTGGTTCTGGGTTCCCCAGTTCAAGAGACAGTGCGATACTAGAGAGAGTCCAATGGAGGCTGTGAAAAGGAAGAAGAGACTGGAACATCTCTTAGGAGGAAAGGCTGAGAGCCCTGGGACTGTTCAGCCTGGAAAGGAGAAGCCTGAGAGTGGATCTGAGGAGTGGTTACAGAGATCTGCAGGGTGGGGGGCAAGGAGAAGGGACCAGGCTCTTGTCAGTGGTGCCCTGGGATAGGATGAGAGGTGATGGTAGCAAGGGGAAACACAGGGAGTTCCACCTCAACAGGAGGAGAAACTTCTTCCCTGTTCCAGTGGCAGAGCCTGGCCCAGGCTGCCCAGAGAGGCTGTGGAGTCTCCTGCTCTGGAGCCTTTCCAGCTCCCCCTGGCTCTGTTCCTGTGTGGGCTGCCCTGGGTGACCCTGCTCTGGCAGGGGGGTTGGACTCGATGGTCTCCAGAGGTCCTTTCCAACTCCTACCATGCTATGAGGTGAGGTCTTCTCCTGCCATGCTGCCAGGAGGGATGCAGTCCCAATGGTGCACCTTGCAAGAAATCTTCAGGAAAATCTGATGCTCCAAGTAAAGACTTGGGGCTGCCAAGGTTTTTTATTTTTTTCCTTTCATGGGTAGAGGAATAGGTCCTGCTCCACTCTGGGATTGTTTGGGCTAGTCCTGGACACATGGTCCCTCTGCTGCCGCTGGCAGCATCAGCACATTACACTTTGAAAAGAGATAGGAAACCAAGAGCAGGCTGCTGGGGGTCATGTTCCCTGCACAAAACCTTTTCCCATTCATTAGGAGTTACAGTTTTGTTTAAATCCCAATCATAAATCCTGGTATCTTGTGCAGTGTGAACCCAGGGTGGCTGTAAAGTGCTTTTGCAGGAGAACCTAAATAGAGAATTACACCGATTTAGAGGTGTTTTATCTGCTGTCCCTGGTAGAACTACAATCGCTGCTGCTGGAGTTTTGGTGCCTGGAATTTATTTGCTTCAGCAAAGAAGGTGCAAAGGGAGAGGTGTGACAGTTTAATTCTTCTCTTGTGTTTCTTGTACTGCTTAAATGTTTTAAAGAACATTTTTAATAGGCATTGAAGGCAAAATGTGTGGAATGGGAGGGTGTTTTGAGGATAGGGGGAAAGCAGGATGGAGAAGAATTAGGTTCAGCTCTCCCCTTTGACCCAGGGATGAGACCTACAGAAGGCAGGTGCCTAATTTCCAGTGGTCCAGCCAAGTGCCTCTGACTTAATGGATTGACTCTCTTTCTACCTCTTTCTTTCTCTCCTATTTGACAGTGCACGGGGAGGTGTTACCTGAAGCTTGGGTAGTACATAAGCTGTCATGCTAACTTTCCTCTGTTACTCTTGCTGGTTGGCTTTATAGACTTACATCATTTTGTGAAAATATGAACTTCTTTTCAGTCATTTGATCCAGTGCTTGGATTTCCAACAGAATTGCACTGTACTTAACCTTCAGTATGTTATTGTTTTAGTAGTTTTGTCCAATATGAATAACACCTTATACCATAACATCCTCGGTGGATGTAGAAAGATGTTCCAGAAAGAACTGAAAAGGGTTCCAGGAAAGTCAAGCTGTATGGCATTTTTTTTTTTTTTTTTTGTGTTTAGCCTCTTAAAGTAGCCAGAGAAGGGGGAATAAAAACATTACAAAGGATAAGTTGCTGGATAAAAGATATTCCCTTACAAACCCTGTCACCATTAATAACTCGCATCTCTTCAACAGTGCTCTGAGCTGTCAATAAGAAACAGGAACGAACCAAGATAAAACTGATCTGTCAGAAAGCAGATCGTATCAGAAAAATAATAGAATCAAATTAATTTATGGCGAAGAGATTTCGCAGCAGACAACGAAGCAATACTGAAAACCACAGTCCAATGTAATCCCTTTGAAGAAATGTTGTACTTATTAGAGCTGTGATGATTACAAATGTTTGGTTTAAAAGGCTGTGTTGCAGTCTGGAGGAAAAAAACAGACTATTTATGGTCTCCAGATTTTAAAGATGGGAGCTAAAGAAAATAAGCCTGTAGGCATATGAGCTGAGGCTTCATATTTCTGTCTTCATTTAAGAAGAGATGGTTAGCAAACAGACCTGCCAGCCTGAAGGAAATTTGGATGTGTCAACATTTTGTTGGGCTTTTGAAACTTTTGTCCCCAGCTAAGATGTAAAATAACCTCTTTCCTCTGAATAACTTCTGATTCAATAGTGCCAAAAATGTTAACTCTGTCATTCTCCTCTTGAGGCTAAATTCTCTCAAAGCAAATTATTCCATTTGCAATGTCCATTTTGACTTGGAAAAGCATGATTTGAAACTCAGTTTGGTCTGGAATACTTCAAACTGGAAAGGGAAACATTGGAAAAGATGCTTTTGGTTTCCTGGAGCTGCTTTACTTTCCTGGAATTTGACATTTTCTGTTGTTTGAGGAACAGGAGGAGGAAGAGACTACCTGGATTGAACAATAGTTTCTGCTGGAGAAGTGGAAAGAAAAGAAACCTTCTTGTATTGTAACGCTAGGAACTCACTTGTAATGCTACTGTAATTTTCTTAACTAAAGCATGTGAAGCTGTGAATCTTCCATGGTTTAAGATCTTCCCTTATTAGGCCCTGTGATCCGGCTCTTCCTTTCCCAGTCTGACCCTGGATAGAGCACACAGCTGTGCTGCATTTGGAGTGGGAGCAAGCTGGTGTTGCCCAGTATGATCTGGAGGGGTGTGTGTCTAATCCTCTCCCTTTTGATAGCACTGGTCTTGCCTTCATGAGCCTGACCTGAGAAGGGTGCGTATGTGGCTTGCAGAGCAAACATGGTAATATAGCCCATGGTTTAGGGAGCAGGAGGATGGAGATTTGGAGCTGCCCTTCCCATGCTAGGGACTGCCATGCGTGTTGCTATCTGAAGCCCTGCCAGCTGTACTGGAGCAGGTGCTGTGTGTGGGGATGGCATTGCTCCTTCCCCTTCCTTCTCCACCTTTTTTCATCACCCCCAAAGGAACCTGTGCTCCAGCTGAACTGAACTTCTTCCAGTGGCTCCAGATGTTTGAGGGGTTTTCTGTCCCTGTCTTTTTGCCACCCCAATCCCTTTTTTGCTGGATGTGGAAGTCTGTGACTGCAATCAAATGGAGGGGGTGGGAATATCCTGTGGAGATACTGGAAGGGATAAATGTTCCCACCATCTGCCTCCCCTCTCCTCAGTCTCCTGTGCTGCTTTCAAATCAAAACAAACAACCTGAATTTAAACTATGTATTTTTAAAGGGATGAACACCTCTGTTCCTTCTTGCTGTCAGGGCTGCCTGTGCCTGCCAGCCCTGTGTGTGGGCATCGTCCGCAGTGCACTTAGCACTGACTCCCCCCGGCTTAATGACAAGTTCTCACTTTGTTTGTTGTTGTTTGTTTTGTTTTGTTTTTTCCCCTTCCAGCCAAGCTGACATTTAATTCTGCCTCGGCCAGTTAAATATAACCCTGAAACCCGCGGGTGAGAAAATGTGGCTCTCTGTCACGCTCGTTTCAGAGGAGCCAATTAGCAATGGTGATCCTTGGGACTTGGCAGCCTCTTCCCGGGCACCCGGCAGTCCTGGCCCTGCCTGTCATTCTCGGCATAATGTGCTAGGAAATGGTCTTGTGGCTTACTAAGAAAAGCAAAACAAACTCGCTCCCTCGCCCCTGCCTTTGCAACCCAACAACCTGTGGGCATAATTGATTTGCAAGATTTGTAGTCAGGATGTGGCTTTGTTGCGGATGAAGTTGGTGAAGAGCCTGCTCCTCTCTGGATCTTTGCCCAGTTCTTCGTGGTCCAGCAACTTTCCACTTCCAAAGGCATCTAGTGATGGGTCTTGGCTTCCTCTTCTACCTCACCCCCTTTACCACCCCTATTCCCCTTCCCTATTTTCCTGCTGTGGTGCTGGTACCACTAGGTAGTTAGTTCTTATCTGGCAGTCCCACAGGATCCCCATGTAATAATGTCTGCTCTTGTAACAGTTTGTACCTTGCAGTGACACATAAAAGTCACCTGTGGGCAGGGGAGATGGTGATGCTGCCCCTGGTCATGTGCTCCCTGGTGCCCATGGGCACGTTTTGGTATAGGGACAAAGTGATGGTTTTGTGAAGGCTCTGTGAATCTTTTTCCAGTTAATAACTCTTGTCTGGTGAGTGGCCCAGCTTTGGTTTGCTGACTTAGACTCAAGCATGATAGATGTCTGTGCGTGGTGCTCCGACATCATCATCACTTCTTTATTATAAACCTGGCTGTAGCTTATCTTCAAAACATTTGAAGCAAAATAACTCCTCAAAACAATGTTTCCCCTTAGTGTTAAGACTTATTATCTTCTCTGTATTTTCTGTACATCATCCTAACAAGTTGTAGAGACTGGACAGTGTCCATATCACATCAATACTAAATTTCATTATATACAAACATCAATCTGGCTCTGGGCTGCCTTTTTAAACTGTCATCCAACCTGGTGGTGTTCAGTTTCTGTTTAGGTCTGACCGTGAAAAAGCATTGGTTCAAAGCTTGTTCCCCATAATGTTCAGATCAAAACAGTTCCTCTGTGTGTTTATAATAAAAATATATTTTCACCAGCTCTTGGGAGCATTGACATTTTCATCAAGGCAATTTTCTATGGCCCCAATCCATCACAACACATGAGCTGTTCCATTGGTTCCAGTATGACTACTCATTGCTTAAAGTAAATTGTTTGCTTAAAAGCTTGTTGGATCAGGGCCTGTAAGCGAGAAAAGATTGCTGATTAGAAAGCCCGTTTGTTCCTGTTGTGGGATTTGATGGCAAATTAAGGACATTAGGAGGATTCCAAGATTAATGCCTCTATATTTCGGGAAAGAAATATTTTAATACTTTCACATTATCAAGAGGCTCTATAATAAACAGAGCTTATGCAAATGGGACACAGAAGGCCAAATCCCAGACATTAATGGGGTTCGATGAGAGTAAACTGAAGGCAGAATTAATCTCCAAGAGAACTAAATGGCTATTTTCATGCTTATGAACTTAACATACTTTCAACTCCACCTTAATGAAAGACACACTCAGTTCACTGCTAAAAGAGGCACTTAAAAGGTATTAGAGGCATAAGTCCAGCTGTTACAAACTCCAATAAATTTGGATTAGGTCTCCACTGTTTGAGTTGTGTGTGTGGGTGCCTGACCTCAAAGCAAGTTGTTGGGGTTTTTTTTAACTTATTGATATATAGCATTACATCAGGTTAATTACATGTGGCTGTATTTCATGTTGTCTCGGCACAAACCCACATGGAGCACGGCGTGGTGTTGGAGAGCGGGGCATCGGGAGCCTCTCGGAGGGCTGGGGTGTGTTGGCTGCCTGCCCGGCACCCAGCCCTCCCCTGAGATGAATGTTTGGAGCAGGGAGGCTGCTCAATTTTATGGTACACAGCTAACTCCCTGCCCTCCCCTCCCTTCTCCATCCCACTCCATCCCATTTTTTCATTCCCTGCGGTAACTTCCCATTCTTCACCTTGCTTGATAACAAAGCTTATTTTAAATTTTTTATTTTGGTGCATGGGAACAAAATGCCTGGTGGTGTAGGGCAGAATTAAGAGCCTGAATTGATGGGGGTTGTGATGTGAATTTTGTCTTTTGCTGGTCGTGGTCAAATAGTTGGTTCCTGTGCTGTTTAGTTACAAATTCTTGGCCACCCGTGGAAGGGATCACTCATGGGCAGAGCACTTTCAGATTTATGTCTGCATCTGTGTAGATGGGTCTAGATAACAACAAATCTCCTGCTCTGAAGGCACTGTAACTGCTACGACAAAAGAGATGGCTTAAAATTGCTTTTCCATTTAAAGTAATGCCAAGCGCTGCAGCCAGCTCAGCCATGTGAGGGAAATCTAAAGCTCCGCGATAGGGAGCAAAGGAGGAGAGGGGAAAAAATCTGGGTAGCAAGTAACTAAAATAGATGAGGTGGAACAGTTGGAAATCTCAACTTGAGTGACAAGGGAGAAAAAAAAGAGATCCAAAGTCAGCAGCAGATGACTCCAGTCTCACGTCCCATCCCTCTTCCCCCCCCTTCCCTTCCTGCTGCCGCCGCTTTCCCAGCAAAAGCAAGAAAAGACCAGAACGTCTTTTCCAGACTGGGGGCCGAGTGGCCTCACATGTTGACACAGCAATAATTTTTAATGAGAAATTTTTAGTATTTGTGTGGGAGAAGTTAGCGTTGTGTACACAGATGCCTCTCCGGCCACCGCACCGCAGGCCGGGCTAGGCCGCGTCCCCCTCCGGCACGGCCCGCGGGGTCCCAAGGCAGATTCCTTTCAGGCAAAGGGAAACATTTAGGCTTGCTCACCTTTGAACTGCATGCGATGGTGTTTACCTTGGCAAGACAAAGTGGCAGTTTTACAGATATTAAAAACAGTCCTGAGGGGGATCTGGAGGCCTTCCTATATTTTAATCACCCAATTTAGTCAGCCCGAGGAGTCGGCTGGAGGGAAAATGTGTGGCAAAGCATGGTGCTTTTTTAGTTATTTATTTTGGGTTGAATATTTTGATATTTTTTTTAAAGGGGATTTAACAGAAAATAGCCTAGTGCTAAAAAAAAAAAAAAGGAAGAAAAAGAATGTGCTTTATTTTTGATGCCTTCTCCTCTGAAAATAAAACAAAAATAGTGGGAATTCTCATATTAATCCATAGCACCTCCACGCTCCATATGGTTTCTGTTTTGGCATTTCCTCCTGGGCTGTGTTCTACCTCAGCTAACCCCTCTCCCCTTGCCCTCCCCCGGGTGCGTTCCTCTTCTAATTTGATTTCTACCTGTCAGGAAAGATGGGTGCAAATGGGTTTTGCCCACGTTGTGAGGCAAGACCTCCCCTCCCTGCCAGCACTCCCTCTGGTGTGCACAGTTAAAAAAGAAAACTGGGTTTTTCATGGGGGAAGAGATTCAAAGGAGTCATGAATGATGTCTGAAGTTATGCTGAGGTCAGGACCTTTCTTATTGATTTTCTAACACAGCAGAACCATGTACAAAAGGAAGAGACCTCCTCGCCTCCCTCCTGATCCAAGATCCTCCTCCAGCTTGGTAAAAAAAAANTTGGAAAAAAAAAAAAAAGAGAAAAGAAACCTGGCTGCAAGCAGTCAGGCTTCAACCAGCCTGTCAGACAGCTCTCTGCAGGAACACAATCCATGTTGATTTTACAGAGAAGGTTGTTATCCACATTTCACCACTGATTTATTGTTTTTTAACCAGCTCCTTATGCTAGACTGGTTTTTGTGTTGTGTGTGTGGTGTGGTGTTGGTTGTTTTTTTTTTTTTAGTTTTTTTTTTTTTAAGAAAGGGTCCTTTTGCACTTTGCAAACTGGGAGATTTGCTGGCAATGAGATGGCAGTGGAGGGTGCCTGGCTCCTGCTGCGGAGGAGCAGCGGCAAGTTCTGTCATCCTCCAGCCCCACCCAGGACACCTGAGATGCTTTCCTTACTATTTATCAGCATTTATGTAGCCCGTGTCTAATGCTGGATAACGTGCTCATGTGTCTGCTCTGACCATGGGCTGCAGAGGGACAGCCCAGCTTCGAGAGTGCTGAAACCTCTCTGGTACCTCGGAGTAAGATGGGTGTGATGGAGGCAGGTCTGATGAAGCCCTGCAGAATTAAAATGGCTAAACACATCCCATTGCCTACATCTGCAGAATTCATTAGCCGAGCTTGATTGGCCTTTGTTAAACAAAGATGGGATAAGGTTTCATACTTTTTCTGTGGGAGTCGAGCTAAAGTTTCAGGCTGATGATTTAGTCAGGTGTAAGCATGAAGTTTCCAATTTAGAGAAATAAATCTAAAGTGATTTTATTATCCTCTGTTTTACCCTGACACCCTACTTCACCCCGACTCCCTGTCAGAGCACACATGATGTGTTTATACAGGCTGCGCCGTAATCGACTGGCAGGCAATATAACACGAGACACAAAATGCCTCTTCCACCTAACACCGGCTTCGGTAGCTTCTATATTTCATCATCTTCCCCTTCCTCTGCCTTGCTCTGAATCCCTGGTACTCTGCCTGGTGAGAGGCACGCACTCCGACGCCGGGGAAGAGCAGCCGGTGTGCCGAGGCGCAGCAGTTCATCTCGCCTTGTGGGCAGCTTCATCCCATGCATCTTCCAGGGAGATCCCTGGATCAGAGTAGGTGTCCTTTGGTGGAGTCATTTTAGGTGTGTGCCTAAAGCACACGCAGAACTTTTTTTTTTCTGTTGGGAATTGGCAAAATTGTAAAAGTTGCAAATAGAAAAAAAATCTCATTTTTTGCTTTAGGAGCAAATCTTCTATCAAAACTGTATGTGAAAGAGTTTTACAATACTCATTAAAAAAAATAAATTATTAAAGTGGATGAAAATACTTATTTTCCAAAGTTACTTAAAGAGAAAGCAGTATAAAAGTACAGATAGCGATGCTGGGGGGAAGAAAGCAAACTGCTTTGGCCAGGTTCTCAGATCCTGTTGATTAAAAGCCTGTGCAATTTTGGTTATTAGTTAGAACACAAGGACACAAAATGCAATAGGTCAAATTCATTTTTTCATCTCGTGTATATCCCTGTTGACTTCAGTGAAGTTCCTTTAATGATGAATTTGTCCTGCTGGCTCAAAGATAAAAAGAGAAGTTATTTTTGTTTAATATTTCAACAAGGGGAAGAGGTTAGCGGGGGAATTCAGTTTGCACAAGTTGTGTTTTTCCATGAAGTTTAACAAGGGCAGCCACCACCTAGCCAGCTCTGTTGTATATTTGTCTTTTTGAGGGCTGAGAGCTTTCTCTATAGACTCTCCCAAACCTTTTCAAAGCAATTTTTACCAGATGCAACCCATGAAGGACGCTCACAGCTATGGTTTGCTCGGCCCCCTGGGAGGGGTGATGGGAGCCTCTCTGGTTAGGAACCTGCTGATTTGATTTCATTTGAGAGGAGGCTTTTGGCGGTAGAGTTGTAGGCTGTGTCCATCCCTGGCACCGCAGCATCTGAGTGCCACTTGGTGCTCTCAGCAACGTGCCTAACCCTGGTGACATCGTTGCTGTGCTTCTCCTAGGAGAGTCTCTTGCTGCTGTTTTGTCCTGTGCAATGTCCTTTGCTTTCCCGTGCCTTTTTCTCACTGTGTTGGCAGGCTGAGTCCACCTCCATTGGATCCTTCTGGTTGAGGGCAGAGCAATGAGAGAGGCTGAGAGCCTGCAAAGCTTGGGAAAGCCTTCCGACACCTTGTGAGGCAAAAGCTCATCTCCAGCCAAGCTGTTTCCTCCTGTATCTAGACTGCATGGGAGAGTGGGATTCAAGGGCTCTCAGTATTCCCAGTCCGAGTCTGGGCAGCAACAGCACATGTGATGTGCAGATGGCCGAGGAGGTCTGGCTATCTTGTAGGCTCAAACTCCGGGTAAACTTGGCAGTGTGGGAATCTCCCCTGTGCGCTCCCTGGAGAGGACCATTTGTGCACTGCAGTGTTTTGGCTGGTGCAGTTGTGATGTGTGTTCATGGCTCGTCAGCATGGGCTGGATTTATGGGTGTCGGGTGCACACACATGTGAAGAATTGTTTCACTTGTTCTTGCACCACAGAAAATGGCCTTTTGCACAAGCAAGAGGTTGAAAGTTTCTCTGGTCACTCACCAGTTTAAGGTACTGGTCACTCACTGGAGTTTAAGGCATCTGGCAGGTGTCTGTAAGCCTTGGCTAAAACCCTTCTCTTGTGAGCAGTATTGGTTTTAAACTTGGGAGCAAAATACTTTGGTGAGAGATGAGGAAACCTTTCCCATGCTCCTTCCCATCCTTGTACCCCTGGATGCTTCCCAGAGTTATTCAAACCTATTGCAACTGGACAAATGGAGGCACCAAGCAGTGCACTGTGGGGTTTGGCAAAGCCCTGTTTATCTAGAGTAATTTTTAGGGGACACCTTTGCCTCAGAGGAAGAGGTGCCTTAAACAAGGAATTTTTCTTGAAGAGACCTGCCATATTTTGACACACTAAACTGACTGTGGTTAGTGGCACAGTGGTGTGGCTTTGTTTCCCTCCTGACCTGCTGTCCCCAGTGTTGACAATCATGATGTAGCTATTGTGAGAAGGCTCCCAGTGGTGGGGGAGCTGTGAGAAACTGGAAGGAAGTATTAATCAACTTTATAAGAGCACAGCTCTTGGTCTTGGCTGTGTTTGCACATATCTGTGGTGAATGCTACTGCTCATCCCTCACTTCCCTTACCTTGTGGAAATCTGGAGCTAGGAGGAGGGTCCCCAGACATGGGGCTGGGATGTGCCCAGGCACTATTACTAGATGCAGGATTGGAAGCTATGCCTGGACCTGCTAGTTGTGTGGGCCTCATGTCTGTGTGGCCCAGGACAGAAGAATTCTGGCACAGACAACAAGACGGACAAGAGAAAATGGGTGTAAAATTGAATGAAAAGCTAGAGGCTAAAATCTTGGTGTAGCCACACAGTGAGGAAGAGGGCAGAGGTAGGAGCTGGCAGCATCTCCATGTGGTGCTATCCTGCACTGACCCAGTGTCATGGCTCTCAGCATCTCCTGCTGTCCTGCTTCCTCCTGGTTTACCCAGTGCTCCTTGTGCCAGCACGGCCCTGCTGCCACTCAAGTGGATGAGCACCGACCCGGGAGACCACACGTGAACTTCTTGTGAGGTACAGATGTTGCAGAGTCAAAGCCTGGCCACCCTTGGTCTAGGAGGGACTTGGGTTTCCAGTGCCCCGGAGAAGCAGGAAGTGCAGGAGACATGGATATCATGAGAAAAGAATCGATAGTCCCCCCTCAGCTTGACCAAATATTGATTTTGCTGTTCAGTTCGTATCGTTTTTCACTGCCTTGCTGGCCCTCAGGGTGGGGGGCTCACTCCCACAGCCCCACAAAGGGTGCTTTGGGGAGGAAGGGAGGGAGGGAGGCAGAGGGACTGGACTTCTCACCAGACAAGGTGAGTACAAGGATCAGTCACCTGCTAAACAGACCTTGGCTGGGGGATGGCAGTGATGGGGGGTGGTGATTTTGGACACCCAGTCCTCCCCAAAGCCTCCAGCACCACCCCATTAGCTAATACTATTGAGAGGGCTCCTCTTGGAAGAGGTTTGCTGTCTTGCATTCCCTGTCAGTGCCCCTCGCTGTGATGTGACTTTGCTTTATGTTTAAGGTTTGATATAAAAATCCAAGGAATGCAAAGGATCTTCCTGGCTTTCATCAGTTTTGGAGCCTGCACTTAATTCTCAGATCCAATCATTAATAAATGCAGTGATTGGCAACCACAATTCAGCCTTCCTTGGCAATTCCTGCTACCACAACTTTGCAGGAGCAGTGCTATCCAAACACTCACAATTTTGAGTCAAAATTCATAATTTGTATGTGCTACTGCTGGAGGTAAAACTATTAATATATAAATAAAGGTTAATTCTGTCCTGGTTGTTTTTCTTCATGAGGTCAGTAGTCCCTGAGGAATTATAAGCAAAACAGCCAAGTGCCTCACAAGGAATAGGGGGAAAAAAAAAATCATGGCTCATGGCATGAAAAAGAAAGATGTTAGGAATGTTTTTAAAGGATGTTCTCTAGCTTTCTTTGGTTGTAGTTTCTACCACATATACCATGTTTTTACTGGGATTGAAAATGATGGTGTTTTCTTCATGATGCTGTTGCTAGAAACTAGATTTGCTGGGAATTATGTGGCCAGTTCAATATTTTTTTATGTGTATCTGATTTATATGTTGATATAACGATGCAAAACCACTCTGAATCCCCCTTAAAACAATAATTTTCAACAATTATGTGGTATTGAGGTGGTATTGACTTTCCATCTTCACAAATCTTTGGCGTAATTATAAGTTATGTTACCTGATGGGAAAATACTCTTTAAAGCAGGAAGAAATGATGTATGGAATTTTTTTTTCAGGCAGTTCTGGGCAATGTTTCTCAGCCTGTGTAAACCAAAGGACTAATCAGCCTTAAAAAAAGAAACCACAACACCAATAAGTATCAAAGAGCTGTGTGTGTGTGTGTTTGTGTGACGTGAACCACCTGTTGCCATGAAAAATTGCTGATCTTCAAATGCTCGTTTGTATTCTGCACATCTGGATGCATTGGGGTTTTTATTAGTTTTCCATGTTAAGGGAAGATGCTTTGCTCAGGGTGGTGTGGTGCAGAAGCTGGTACCTAGGAAGGTTGTAGGATCATCATCCCTGGAGGCTTGCAAGATTCAGTCACTGCTGACCTGTCCTGGTGTTGACAATCCTGCTACAAGGGGGAGGTTGGGCTGGGCAATCTCCAGGTGCCCTTGCCAGCAAACACATCTGGGATTCTATGGTTGCTTTTGCACCTTTGAAAGTGGTGTCTTCTGGTACATTGTGAGTCACAAGCAGTGTAGTGTTGGACTGAAGTGGCAACCTCAGGGACAATAGAGCTTCCCATGCAGAAGATGAGAAGTTATGAACTTTCAAACACAGGTGTTAGCGTATCACACTCTGGTTCAGGCTTAAAAGCCTGAATTTACCCCATCTAGGCATTTTGCTGTGGCATCTGGGCTGAAGTAGCTTGGGCTTCCTCTCTAGATAGCAAACAAAACCCCTCCAGACAGCAGCATAGACCTCCAAAGTTACCGTCACCGGAGCATGGGGAGCTTGAGCTGTCCTTGGGCACTCTCTGTCCATAGATTAGAAAGCACCTACAGTGGTGGTGGTGGTTGTGTTTCATGGGACTGCAGAAGAAAATGAGAGCGTGAGGCCTGGATTGACCTTCTGTCGTGCCCCTTTTGACTGTAGACTGGCAGAGCAAGCAGCACTGAAGCCCAAATCTACATCATCTCTGTGTGAAATGATGCTGATGACCAGGCATGGGCGAGCTGAACTGCACCGTATCCTATGATACATCTGTATTTACCTGCCTGGGCTTTTAGCCCAGTGCACATAGAGCCTGTATTTCAGGATAATCCTCAACATCATAAATTTACCTGTGCAGATGGGACCCAAAGGGGATATTAGAACAACGAAGGGGGGGAAAAAAAACCCCAACAAGGAAAAATGTACCTATTAGGCAATCTGAACCTTTGTGCAGCCTTCATTAGTACCAGCAGGGTTATAGTTACTTTTAATCATTCAACTAAGTGTACTAGCAAAAATTTTCAACTTTTAGCCATTTAAATTGGAAAGGTCTTTAAAATATTTATTATTAGTGTAAATCACACCATTTAAGGTCAAAGCAGAAGCATTTGTTGGATTTGAGCAGGATCCCAAATTGTTTTCTTACCTGGAGGTTGAGTCCTGGTGGAAAGGTCTGTGTTTCTAATTTTGCTGGGCTATTTTGCTGTACTATGAGATGATGGGAACACCATTATGCTGTGCTATTTTCTATTTTTTAATTGGTCATTCATACACAGGTCTGGCTGGAGTTGAAAAAATCTCAGGGAGAAAACCATTAACACCTGCATGTTTGACCTGCAGTTTATAAATCAGAACATGTGTTTTCATATTTCTAACCCCCCAAAAACCAGAAAAAATGTGTTAGTGCATATTTGTAACAACCTCCAGCGTGCATTGTCTTCCCAGTGTCTGCAGACCAGAGTGTCAAAAGGTATAAATCATTGCAATTACATGGATTTTGCCTGAGGTCTAGCCTTGATTGATGTCTTTCTTAAATAAGATATTATTTGAGATGTGGAACATGCACACTTCCTAAGCAGCTGTATTAAGACTGCAAAATGCCACTCCTGCTCTCTTGGAGTATTTTGTGTGGGGCAGCTCAAAGTCTTGGTGGATTTCTCTATGCTGTTTGTGTGAAGATTGGTATCTTGGATGGTTTATTTGTCTTGCTGTTGTGGAAAACACTGAAGCGCATACTTGCATCCTGTAGCAATCACTGAAATCAGCAAGGCTGACTTTTGCACTGGCAGTTCATCCCAGTTGAGCTGAATATGATCATTAATAAAGTCTGTGTGGAGAGGCTTATACTGATGAAACAGTGCCAGGGTGACAGGAGAAGTGCTCTCTGCTTCCAGTCCCAAAGCTGACCTACATACACACACTGCTCTGACCTGCCCGACTCCTCCCGTCCTTCCCCTTTGTGATGAGCACCCCTCTGGCACACACACCCCTGCACCACTTTCATACTCCCTTGGCATTGCTCCTGTCACTCACCTGGCATAGTGAGAGAGCCCAACCATCTTGCACGTTTTCAGTCTTTTCTGAATATTTGTGTTTTGCCTTATGAGGTGGCACGAGGAAAATGAGCTTGGAGGGTTGGCTGGCTTAAAGCCAGGGTAGCTACTGCATCAGCTGGTGAGGTGGACTGACATTCTGGAGATCTCACTAACTTCCATAGAAGAAAGATTGGGACTAATTACATCCCTGAGTGGCAAACTTTAATGTTCAAGAAAATAGCCATTTGCATTATGTCCAGATTTGGTTTTGTATTTAGGCTGTACATAAAAAAAAACCCAAAAACCCAAACCCTAAAACAGTAACAAAAACTCAAACACCAACAGATGGATCAGTGGTTTATCATGGAAAAAGTGTATGTGAAAGAAAGGGAATAATTAATCTGCTCAGAAATATTACACCTCTAAAAAGTTCCTACTCCTGCTGCCCTGTCACTTTACGTGACAAAGATGTAACCATTTTTTGAGGGCAAGGATTTCAACAGAAAAAAAGGGAGAAACTGTTGTTTGTTTGGATTTTTTGTTTGTTTGCTTAGTTTTTTGTTGTGGTTGGTTTTTTTTTTTTTTCCTCTCTCTAGAGTAATAGCCCTTCCTTGGAAATCATTTTAATGGTTCCTTTACCCTTTAAGACCAAAAGTTCTAACTTGAGTCTATGTACTTAGCTAAAAATCCCTACAGAGATTCAAATTTCTTGCTCGAGCTGCCTGGAGTGGCGAGTTCAGGCCTTTGCAGTGATTGTCAGCTAGGAGAACATTAATGGAGTATTAGAAAAATGAAGTCCCTGACCCCTCCTCCCTTCTGGCTGGTGGTTTCTACATGGTGGGAAGGAAAACATTTTCCCCGTCAGCCATTTACTGTGCAACAGGGGGAAACTGTCAGTTTGCTATGAGCAAACCCCTGCAAGATAAGTCAAAATGATTTACCCTGTAAATAAAGTGGGCTGTTTTCTTTACTTGGAAGAATTGCCCATGTGGCGAGACTTCCTATGGGAGGGGATGTGGTTGGCCCTTCGCATTTATCCACCGTGTTTGTCTTTTTTGCAAAAGCAACATTGGAAAGATTAACAAGTCTGTCACTGAAGGAACTGATGTATCAAAGCTGTGCAGACAAAGCAGACCATTCATTCCTTACCTTTCAGAAATCTCACTTCCAGTGCAAACCAGGTCTTCCCATTTTTAGGTCCAGATGAAAGGAGGGATTTCCCTCTTCCTCCTTCCCCCCAAAGTCTTGGGGGTTTTTATATCTATATGTGCATTTACATATGTATAGCAATGTCTGTATATGTGTCCCTATGCACATACTCACTCTGTACGTTGCAGTTGGGGCCCTCCCAGGCTGTTATTTGCTACTTGGGGAGAGGCCGTGGGAGTACACGGAGATGGGAATGGTCTGAGCATAATACTAGACACCAGGAGTCACTGTTCCCATGGACACTCCCAGAAATTTAGGGTGAGTCTCTCAGCACTTCTATCTCCTCATTGTAGAAGCTGGAATAAATTTTGGTTATGTGCCTTTTTTTTTAATCATGAGACAGCTTGGGGGTGAGGAGGGGGAGAAGATAGGGACACTGCTTTAGAGGGGACTGGATGTCTTCAGATCCCTTCCAGCTGTGTGGCTGTGACTTGGTGTTTACTAAGGTTTCCTTCCATGCAGAAAATCCTGGGCAGAATGATCCGTATGTATAGTGTATCTGACAGGCACTGGCTGTACAGGATTTATGGTGCACAGAACATATGCACATAGATCATATTGATTACACTGGAAAGGGAATAAATTCACTTATCTCCTCAGGCTGAGGGATGTTCTGAAACTTCTGATACTGTGGTTTTGGGTCCACATTACTGTTTCTAGGGAGGAAAAAGTTGTGTATAAAGGACAACCCAGAGATGTGGAACTCCCAGCTTGCAGTCATTGCCTGGCAGACAGAAAAGCTTTCTAGTCACATGCTTCACTTTATCTAGGTCTTCTAGTTTGTCTGCTTTAGCTGGTCACCTATATGCACACGTCCTTCCTTCTAAGGCAACGAAGTCCACGCTGCATTTTTACTCCCAATGCCAGAAATGTTTTTTTTTTTTAAATCCTCATGTGCATAAACAGCTGGTGTCCAGATAAGGATCCCAGCATTAAAAAAAAGATCCCTCCCTATTTAAAACTGCTGTTTTGTGGATGTGCCATATGCTTCGAGCATACTCGGCAGAGAGGCAAGAAGATGCGTGCGGCGTGCTTTCCAGGGTGTCACTTCCGTAGCTCTCTGACTCAGAGGAACAGCCCCTCTGCTGAGAGGTGCTGCCTGCCCAGATGTGCTCAAGCTCCATCTGGAAAGCAAAACTCTGCTTTCCTGGGACTCCTTTCCCATGGGCCTGTAGAGTTTTAGCCACCTGCCCTTCCACCTTTGTTATGCCTCAGGCAGGGCGATGCTTGTGTCCCAGGCTGTTGAGGTGTTTCCTTGCTGGCTGGAGGAACAGCTTCCCTCAGCAGACACTACAGAGTGTTGTGCCACACCAGGCACTGACCCTCTTCTGTTTCAGGGGGGTAGGAGTGTCCTCACTGCTGTAAAAGCTGTGCCCATATGGACATGGTGGCCAGGATCACTGCTGCTCGGCTGGTGGTGTGCTGGCAAAGGGTGGGCAGGGATCCTTAGTGAACACTGGGATTCTTATAGCTGTGGAATCTGCTGCTCTGCCCCTGCTAATCGTACCTGTGCTCAGTGTGTGCTGGTGATGGAGAATGGGAGCAGTAAGCCCTGCCAGGGTCCTGCTTTCCCTTCCCTCCCCAAATCATTTGCCAGAGGGAAACAGTCCTTCTAGTGATGCTCCACGAAGGTTAAGAATTCTGTGTGTTTTGTCATTCTTCTGGGTATGCTTCTATGCAGAGGACTCTTGGAAAGGTGGGTGTGAAGAGAAGTGTGTAATTCACCCAGCTGGCAGGAAAGCTCCGTGCCTGCATTGGAGAGGCAGTGTGACCAGCAGTCAGGTGTTAAGGACCTTTTCTTGAAGAGGATTGAATATTTAAATCCTTGCTGAAGAAGGAGCAAATTCTGGGTTTCTTGTATCCCCAGGGAATCTTGGCCTCAAGGCTCTTTTTCCTTTCCTACCTTTTCTCTTCTGAAGATTTTGAGTTCAGCCTGGTACAGAGCAGAAAAATATTCAGTGTTGTGTCAAACCGGACCTTTATTTATTGCACCACAGTTAGTGCAAACTTCAGCGACAGGCTTTCATGTGACCTTGGGCTATATATTCTTACCTGAATAAATGGAAAGTGTTTCTCTTCTGAACATCTGGGTTGTATTTTGTATAAAATATGTACATTCTGGAGAAAACAGTAAATATGGCCGTGAACTCCTGAGCTTGAGTTTCTTCATCAAATATCTACCATTTCCCCAAGGTAAAAAAAAAATGCTGAAGCTTCCCTGTACAAACTACAATAAAATATGATTGCCAGGCACAATTCCATCAAGTTTTACAACAATTGCTTTTGAGCTGTTAAGTATGCTGTGCTCTAGTCAAGGATCTTGTGCTTTTGTACACAAGCCTCATGTTTGGCGACATTGAACCTTCGCATGCAGATACCGATTATTCAAAAAGGGGGGAGGAAAGAAAACTCAGGAAAGCTATTTTACATTTACTGCGGATTGTTCCCTTTAATCTGCAAGCAGAACAAAGACTCACTCAGTTTTTATTATGATCCTCTTGGAGGCTGTTAGCTGCAGTGTGAACCCCTCCGGGGTTAAAGTGTAGAAAAATTGGGAGATGCTTGTGGTTTTGTCGGAGAAGTGGAAGATTCCACTGAGAGAAAGGTTGGTGCCTCTGTTGGAGAGTAACAGGAGGCAGTGTTAAGTGAAAGATGTTAGCTCATTTACAATCACTTTAGTTCAATTTACTTGCTGAGGTCACCGTCCTGCAGGGTTCTATGCTGGCTTTATGCTTTCACATATGAGTAGTTCCACTGAAGTCCTTTGCTTAATCAAGTCATTATCTATCAAGAATGAGCCAGAGGCAGGGTGATGGGGGTGATGCTATTGTTAGCCAGGTATGCATAATACCCTGCTTGCATTGTCCAGAGCCATGGCTGAATACCACAGCTTTCACTTGGAAGTGCTTCTGTTTTCTTTCTCAGCTCTTCCATTAGATCTCTTGTGTGTCCCTCCAAATTCAGCAGATTGGCATCTGCCCGTGGTACAGGTGACACCTTTATTTAGTCGAGACAGCTGTGGTTTTGGCCAAAACACCTGCTGAGAAATCAGGAAAAAGGACACAGGACTGATATTTAATTGCTGGGTTTGCTTTAAATTTTCTGTCTCTGCTTTCTCAAGTAAGGAGAAAGAAGTCATTGCTGGATGCTATTCCTGTCTAGAGAGGTAGCTGAGCCCTGTGTTACTCAGCAGAGTGAGTGGGCACAAAGCATTGTAGTGCCTTATGTGAAGTCAGTGGTGCCCTGGGATGAGAGGCAATGGTCACACATGGGAACACAGAAAGCTCCACCTCAACCAGAGGGAAAACCTCTTCTCTGGGAGAGTGGCAGAGCCTGTCCCAGGCTGCCCAGAGAGGCTGTGGAGTCTCCTGCTCTGGAGACTTTCCAGCCCCCCCTGGCTCTGTTCCTGTGTGGGCTGCCCTGGGTGACCCTGCTCTGGCAGGGGGCTTGGACTCGATCTCCAGAGGTCCTTTCCAACCTCTACCATCCTATGAGAAGTCCAGCTGTGTAGAGGGGAGAGAACAGGCATCCTTCAGGTGCTGCTGTTCTTGCTGGGCTGGAGGAAGGGCACTGCTCATGCCTGCATCCTGCTTCCCAACATGGCTTGAGAGGAGAATGTACTCACCATGGGAGTCTCTGAGAGTTCAGAGAAAGGCTGGTGTTAGCTTAGGAACAACTGAAGCTTTTATGATCACGTGTAAATCCACCTTGGACACAGTGTCTGTCTGTGATGAATGGACCTTGCAGACCAGGCTGACGGAGGAAGAGGTAGGGACCAGGAAAACAAGCTTCCCTAAAATGACAGTTCCATGGGTTACACAAGGGTGTAAATGGCAGGGTTTCCTTGAATGACAAGGCCAAGGCACCTTCTTCTGGTACTGTAACTCTGGCTGCCTAAGCATTAATGGACCAGCCTCGTTTGACCCTCATCAGCCATTTTAGTGAGCGTAGGTGTAAAAATAGTTAAAGCATTGGTGCTTTAATCTCTTCCCTACTAAGCTGTAGCACTCATAATTGGGACAACTGGTGAATGCCTCTTCTTACCTTTTACCTTTGCTGGTCATGAGGGGGCAGAGGATGAATGATATTTTTATTTTTTTTTTACTTAGCATGCCTCAGTTTCCCTTGACAATATTTAGCATGCACATCCTTTCCCCATCTGCTGCTCAGGGTATGGTGATACTGTTAATTAGTCCCACATTTATGGTGCTGCTCCATCTACTGCATTTCAGAATTAGCAGTCAGTGGTTTGCTAAGGAGCTGCAGCACGTTGCAAGAAGGGGTTAAAGCAATCCAGAAAAAAAAAAAATCACCTCCTTTATAACCTTTGTTTCAAACTCTTGACAACCTAAGGATGTTTGCTTTTCTCCCTGAAGGTTAAGTTGTCCTAACAGGTGCTAATTTTGTGTTTTCTTATGGAGATCTGTCCATATTAGAAGCAACTGTGAGCAAACAAAAAAGCCAATTAGAGTGCAAGGGTATTCTTCCTCCTCCTTTCCATGTAGTCCCCAGCTATCTCTATCAGTCACCTTAAGCCATAGACTTATCCTTTCAAACCTTCTTGAGAATCTGTAGACTTGTGCCCTCTTTAGGGAAAAAAAAAACCCATCCTTTTAATGTCATGGGAAAAATACTGTCATGGGCAAGTAGATGATCCATGCTAACTGGGGTTTGTCATCAGCTCTGGCAATCTGTGGAGCAGGGTTTGAGATTAATGGAGCCAAAGACTTTAAGCAAATATTGTTGGCGTGTAGTTAAACTGTCAAGAGGGCAAGAAAAAGACTTGCTCTGCAGCCACTAAATAAAGATTTGTATTCACCAAACACAGTGAACCTTTTATTAGCAATTATTTGCAGCTCACTACCTTCCAAAAAGGAAACAACTTGGTGTAACTTATTGTCAAGGGTTTATTTGCAGTTTGGGGCTTTTTTTTTTTTCCTTCCTCTCTATTTTGAGGGTTTTATTTGAGCAGGAATTAAGCAGTGCCATCTCCACTTCTTTCAAAACACTGTAGGCCAAATCTTTGTGTCGTAAATAGTTTCATTTGATTCCAGAGCGATTTGAGTCTTTGAGCCAAATTTATACAGGCTGTTAAAATAAAATCCCTCCCAGCCCAAACTCAACCAACAAAAAACTCCAACAAACAAACCCCCTCGCCGAAATTCCCCAAATCCAGATAATGGCTATTAATTATTACAATGGGGTAACACAAGGTCCTAAATGCTTTCTTCCACGTAATCAACTATCTAGTTTGTGAGATGTAATAAACCAGAACAGCGCATCAATTACAATATTTTATGATTATTTTATACTCTTGGCAAAATGCATGTGCTGTTATCTCAAACCTTATTAAAGCTCAGCTGATTAGAGGTTGAAGTTTTCACATAAGTTATTGATGTTGCTTTTCTTATTCAAACATTTTCATAACAAACTAGCTAGGAAAATATTTTTCTTGGCCAGAGTCTTGAGATGAGAGACTTATGTTGTAGGTAAGAGTATGCAACTGTTTGTTTGGGCTAAGAACACTGAACAAACAGCCCCGTGCATCTGTATTTGAAACAGTTTTGTAGCACAACACAGTTACATTTTCTAGAATGAGACCAGTATCTTGTGCTCAGAAAATGGACTAATTAAAAATGACCTGTATTGATTGCTTGTTTCTGTCAGACTCCTTGATTATTCAGTGGCTGTCCAGCTTTCTAGTTCCTCTTTCACAGAAGTTGCTGATGAATCTGTTGCCTTAGAATCCAGTGATGCTGGTCTTTTCCTAAGAATTAGGTTATTCTCTCTGATTTAAAGGGAGAGGATTCCTTTGGCTATATAGTGGTGCAGGAGGAGATGCACGCTTGCATATTGGTGCTTTGCATTTAAGTTAATGAGTTTCAGAGCAGTAGGGTGAAATATCAGGGGTGAGATAAGTGTTATAAAAACATAGGGACTGCGATTTACTCCATTTCCAGGCATCTTTTCTGGTCCTCTCCTCTGGCTCCCTCAGCAGCCTGGTGAGGCATCTGCATCTTAAGCAGTAGAGCACTGCAGGTAACTCTGACGATTCCCGTTGTGGTCTGGAAGACCAGAGCAGTCCAGGTACACTATTTTAGAGCTCTCGGTATAGGTGAGACGAGTCCCATCTCCAGTTGTGCTGCTTGCACTACTGCAGGCAGTTTTCTCTTCTTTTCTGCACCGTTCTGCATCTTGTGCTGCTGCCTCCTGGTTCCCCCTTACCCAGCCAGGGCGGGAGGGCACTTTGCCTGCTCAAGAGGTGATGGGCGTTTAGAGATGTCACACAGCTCTCCTAAAGCCTTACAAGCAGCTTGGGAGAAGAGGAAATTGGACCCGGGTCTCCCGAACTTCTAGACCACCGTCTTAGGAATACTTGGGCAGTTGGTAGCACAGAAAAGCAAGAGAAAATGGTTGGAACCCCCCCGTGATTGGAGAGGTACAAGAGTGGACATCAGGGCTGTGCAAGGAAAGATGCACTTTGTGTGAACAGAATTTAGAACACTGTGTGCCCAAAGCTTGTTTTCTTTAGCTGTATCAGCTGATCCGGGAAAAGATTATTGTCTAGAAACCTTGCCCCTCTATTTTCAGACCATCATAAGTACAACAACACTGCTCACTGGGAGAAAGTACCCACTGGAGAATTATTTTTAGGTCAGTATGTGCATTTCTGTTTCTACCTTTGACTATTTCTCCAAATTCTGGGAAGGAAGTCTAGAGGCACTTTATTACAGGAGTGCCACTAAATTTTCCCTCACCCTTTTGACACAGAAAATGCATATCTGATGGAGGTTATTTGTTTTCACTTGCCATGTGGCAAGAAAGTTTATACATTGCGTGTATTACCAATCTAAACAACACAGGCTAATTGGTGTCCTTGTAAAAATAAAACAACATGGTTGTTTGAAGGATTGTCATGTGCTCTGGAGTAGAAATGTTTAAATGTCAAAAAGATTCAGTGTCCGTGGTTGAACTTTCATCTATTTCTGAGTTTAGAGCTGAGGGAAGCCCTTCATCTCCGTGTCATCCTCAAGCATGACAGTGCAAAACTTTGGATTCTTCATACCTGAAGCTTTATATTTTTTATTTTTTTTTAGGGATTTTAAGGTAGGTGAGGGCCAGTATGAGAATTCAGGGCTAGCAGCTTTGCCGGGGAGCAGTCCCTAGGTGTTTTTGATTCTTAGTGTTGGCTCTTTGCTAGAGCTAATAAGGCACTTTTGGAGATCAACCCCTTCTGTAGCCTAAAGCAAAGATGGCAGCTCCAGACTTCTTGGGGTTGTGAATGGGCTGCCAGGGGTACGGGAGGGCCAGCAAGAGAAGCCAGGGTTAGCAGCTTTGCTGGGGGAGCAATCTTTGTATAGAGACATTAATGTATAGAGACATTTGTCTTTGTATAGAGACATTAATGATCCTGGTCATGTGTGTAGCAATCTGTACTTGACAAGTGATGGAGAATAGCTCAAAAGTGTTTCTTAACACTTCAAAGGGAAGTTGCACCAGTGGAAGTGAAGGAAGATGAATGGCTGTTGGGAACAGCCTCTGAAGACACCCGAAGTGTTGTGTATTAAACATGTCCTTGTAAGGAGTTTAGCATGGTGGAAATTACCATGTGTCAGTTTCTCCCCAGAAACATGCTTAACAGCTAAAAGATCTGCTGTCAGGAACTTGATGGTGCACAGATTAATTTGGTAGTAGTCTGAGAGCTTGACAGTCTATCTCTGCAGCCCTGCTGGGCTGTTAAGGTGGTGTAGCACTGTGCTTTACGGCTGTACTAACACCAGGATAAAAGCATTCCTAGTGACTTGGGCTGTTGTCAGGCAGGAGCAGAAGTAGCTGCTCTGCAATAAGGTATCACTAAGGTGAGCAGTGACCTGGACTGAGATGTGCTTTAGACTTGGGTTATATGCTGCTGGGCATGAAAAAGGCGTCTGAGCATAAATAGTAGATCACTTCTCTTCCCTCTCTGCTGCTGGCCTCAGAGAACAGCATACACAAATCTTATTAGTCAAAGAGAAGGAATCCTTAGTAGTGAAGAAAAGAGTTTCTTTACCTAGGATCCTTTTCCTGGAGTATCTTGAGCCTCCTGGAAACCCCAGGCAGTTAAGGTCCAATGCCAAGAGGGAGCACAGCCCTGTCTGTGGTGCATGCACAGTGTATCTGGAGATTTTGGTGTAACAGGCAGTGTTTATGGAATAGGTGGTCTTGAATATATGGGAACCCAACTAGAGATGTCCAAAAAGTGTAGAAACCCCCAGGTGACCATGCAAAGGCCTGGGCAGCAGTGATGGCAGTGTCTGCAGGTAGCTCTCTGTTGTATTCTTTTCCTTTATCATGGTGTTTTCTCCTTGTCTATGGAAGATGATCATCATTCTTACTGTCATTTTGCTGCCATCCTTCCTAAGCTCCCTCCTAAAGAAGGAGGAAGACCAATAGCACCAAAAATGGTCTGGCAAAATGTCTGAAGGTGCAAGTGGATGGTTGGGTCATGTAAAAGGCTGACTAGCATTGGGAAAATGGTTTATGTGACTTTGTCTTCCATGGAAAGATGCTTCTGAGGGATTTGAGTCCTGACCAATGCGATTCAGGTGGTTAAAGGAAGGATTCTAGTCTTAAGCACTGGTCAGTGCTCATGGGGGACTCAAGCTCAGGTGCTAGACTCAGCTTTAAGAGCTCTGGAAGCCTTCATGTGTGCTTATCAGCTTTTTCTGAAGCTCTTCCTCAAGGTTAAGAGCATGTGCAACTACCTGTGAAAATGTGATATGTATTTATATCCTGAGGAGCTGTGATGCAGCTCACTTTGAGTTAGGTGAAGCTGGGTAGCAGCTGTAGCTGTGAATTACCATGAGCTTTCCCCACCAGCAGAGGTGCTGGGTGGAGGTGCAGTCATGGCAGGGTTCAAGGAACCCCTCTGACAGTGCCTTGCTTTATGTGGGGACATCAACATCTGCAGGTAGGAGAGACTCACGGTGGTGGGGGAGTGGAGGGACAAGGCTGTGGTGGTTCCCAGCAGAAGCTCACATCACATAAGCCATTTCCTATCCAGCCCATCTCAGGATGCTCCTTGTTGACATACGTGTTTCCATTTACACTGCACTATGTTTGCCAGAGGGCAATTGCTCCTTTAACCTGAACCTTTCCCTTTATGCCTTCTCTGTTTGCTCATTTTTAACCCTGTTCTTTTTATCACTGCCCATCCCTCCTCTTCTCTCTCCTCTGCCTCTAATGCTTATTTCTTAATCTGTCTTGGTTTTTCACCATTCTTGGTTTTATTTCCCTCTGAATTTGCCCACTTTCATTCCATCTTTCCCCTTCATCCTTTCTCTTGTTCTTTTTTCCTTTGCTCACATTAAGCTGCAGGTCATCCTCACATGGAAAGACATGGCCTCTTTGGGGTCACACCTCTGATTTCATCATATTTGAGATCCCAGGGGTCTTGAATCACCTTAATTTTTGTCACAGTTGAATGCACTACTGCAGGAGAGCCCAGAAATAGCAGGTACCCTCCACACACATTTCCCAACAAGCCCTCCAAGTGGGACATTTTCAGTGCTATGTTCACACCACCATACCATGGCTGAATTTGGTGGAGGAATGCCAGTCACACCAGCTGAGGACCTATTTCAGGACTGAGCTACTTCCATTGTTCAAAGTGAGCTACTTCCATTGTTCAGAGTGGTTTGCCACATTTTCAATGTTTTTTCTGGATTATGCACATGATTGGAGTTTGATTTTCAGTGTTTCCTACTTTCAATTACTTCTACAGAGCTTGGAGCCAGTCCCCAGTCTCATGTAATAACGTCTTTATCTCCCCTCGGTGCTCCAGGCCAAATCTGTGCAAAGAATCATTGTCAGTGGAGCAGCATTGCAGAGAGGCATGGCTTTTCATAAAAAAAATTAATATATATATATATGTTGGCAAAGGCTGCGTAAATGTTATAGCTTATCCTGGCAAAACAGCACTTCTGCTGTTGCAGTGGATTTCCTTAGGGAAACTGGTATAAATTATCCCAGCGGAAGCATCCTTTTTGCCAGTTGTGAGGAAGGTAGGCTGGAGAGTGGTGCCAGTAAGGCATTACTAACACAGTTTTGGCCTTGGAACTGAGTCGGCAGTGTTTGAACTTGTGCCGAGGAGGTTAGGAGGTTTAAACTTTGAGCATCTGTGTGGCTATACACACGTGTGGTTTTTTCCACAATGGTAATCTGCTCTCTCTTTTTTTAATTTTTTTAATTTTTTTTTTTGTATCAGCATCTCTTTCAGGAAGGAAAAATAAATAGCTCCTGTGAGTAAATCTATGCTAAAGTTAAAGGAGCCAAGGTTGGGTTTAACAGAGCCCTGGGCTCTATTTCACTCTTCGCCAGTGACTGGGAGTTTAGGGATCAGTGTTCCCCCCTTTCTACAGAAGTTGCCTCCTTGCATTTGGTTTGTTGCCTTTCCGAGGCTTTGCTGTATCCACGAGCTCTAGAAAATCATATTCTAAGAGGTGAAAGGGACACATCTGCATTCCGTTGACTGTGGGATCTGAGGAGTGGTGGAAATGCTCCTTGTGCCTCCGAGCTGGTCGCTCTCCTGCGCAGTTGTCATCGTAGCCCAAGAATGGCTCCCGATGGGTTATGGCTGCAGAGGTCAAAGTCATCATCCATTTTGGAAGGTGGGGTTTTAGATTGTGCGTGCCCTGAGTTTGCACTTTGGACCCCAATCTGCTTGTTGTTGTATCAGGGTTATGTAAACCCCAAGTAAAAATAATTTGAGCTGGGGCATAGAAGCTCGTTGTGCCTTAATAAGGAGAACAACACCACATTCACTCATCACACTTTGAAATTAAAGTTGTAATGTCATAAAAGGGAATTTTTATTGTTTTCAGAGAACATAAAAGCCCTCGGAGCAAAGTCAGAAGGGTATTTTCATGAATAAGGTCAAAGTCTGGTGGACATAAAGCAAGCATTGTACGGCATTATAGGTTGTACTGAGTGTCAGCAAGTTACCAGAAGCCCTGATCCTGTCAACACGAGTGTATGTGCATGGGTTTACCCTTGTAAATACCCTCATTCAAATACAGCTGTAGTCAAGTTATGCTTGAACTTAAGTGTTGGAAGAATCAACATTTTCTTAATAAAATAGTAAGGAATCAACATTTAGAAATTGCAAATTGGCCCCTAAGAGCTAAAATGTGGATTTTTCCAATGAAACTAAGTTTTCAGAGCTGTGAAAGCTTTTGTTTAGACTATCTGGAGTCTTACATGTTGATATTCATGGGTTTTTTAATAACATCCAATATTATTTTGAAATAACAAATTAACTGGAAAACCAAAAAATGTGAAGACATTAAAGAAATGCTGTATTTGTTGGGCTTTTTTTGTTTTGATTTGGTTTTTAACCTTTTGGCAACATTTCCGTATAAATCTTCCATGTCCTTTTTCACTACTGAGCTCTAATATTCAAGTTAGCCAGAAATCTGGTTTCATGATAAAAAATTGAAAAGGTAAAATGATTTTCAAACATTTTCTAGAGGGGCTTTTTCTTTAAATACTGTTTAAAATGCTTTCTGTGTTTTCCTGAAAGCAGAACAAGACAAAAAGCAGTTTACCTTAAAACTTGAAGGCTTGAAATGCACAATTATTTTTTTATAGATGTTTTGGTGTCTTTTGCAAAGGTATTTTGAAATTTTTTTTTCTTTTTAGATGGTAAAATAGCATTTCTAGTGAAGAAGAGGCAATTCAATGGGCAAATACTATCTGTTGATGCAAGGACAAAAAAGAAAGTATTTAATTGCCCAAATTTCAACAAGGATCAATATTCAGACCTTTGAAATGTGCAAGTCCTCTCAGATGGCTTGAGCTGGTGATGGAGGGTGAGGTGCATCTCGTTGTACCTCTGTTGCACTGCAGGGTCTTGGCCCTCTTTGTGCTGAGTGCTGCACAGCTCAGTTCCCCCCAGCAATCAGAGTGACTCCTGTCCTCTAGATGAGCATCAGTAATTAACTGATGGTACCTCACCACGGCCCTGCTTCCAGCCAAAGAGGGGATGACCCTGGGCAGAGATCCTCTCTGTCCAGGAGAGGTGTGGCAGGGAGGAGGACAAGGGAAAGGGGGAGGCAGAGGGCGGCAGCCCAACTCCTTGCCAGCTCCACCTCCAGCTTGTTTGAAGCTTGAAATAGTTTGAACAGTGGCTCTGAAGAGGGGGATAAAAGGTGGCAAGGAAAGCTCACTGAAATAAATAAGATTTTTTTCTTTCTTTTTCGTCTCTGCTACAAAAGACAGACTGTGACTTGCAATGAGTTATGTGACTCACCGTGACAGAAAAAACCCACCAAGCCACAGTGTGTTTGCTTGTGCAATGGCTGTGTTGCTGTCCTCCTCCATCCCTTCCCTATTTTTCTCCTGAGCCCACGCGGCACACATTATGCTGGTCTATTCTTAAACGGTCCCTGGTTTCCTTTTGGTACCAGCCACAGATGAGCAGCATTACACGAGCAAAGGTGTTATGTTTTTGTGGCTCTGCCAGCTGTGCCCAGCCTGGTCGCCCCAAAGTCTGGGCAAAATATGGGAGAGCAGCCTCATCTGTGAGCTTTCTTGGCTCCTCCCAAAATGGGTGTCTGCATTTGGCCCTAGGTGGGAGGAAGAAAAAAGAAAACAACAAAAAACCCAAACAAAACCACACAGAAAACAGAAACAAACAAACCCAAAAAACAACCAAACAAAAACAACCAAACAAAAAAAACAACCAAAACAAAACAAACAAAACCCCCAAGGAAAACAAACAAAAAAAGAAAAGGGAAAGAAAAAGGATCAAAGTGTTAATTTGTAAAACATCTTGCGGTGCCAGGTGGAAATGAAAGCAGAGTGATCAGTGAAATAACTGCTGGGGATGTAACTGAAGTGCATTTTCCAGCAGCTCATTAGAATAATGAGGAACCCACAAAGGACATGGGAGATGCAAACAAGCTTTGTTGCTCTGCCATTATTTTTAGGAGCAATGTGATACCACTGAGGACTGGGTTAATAGCAGATAATTGCCTGGCTTTACTCTTGCTTTTCTCTCTTCTCCCTCCCCCCTTCCCTGAATGGTTTTATGGGATGTGGACTTAGTAATGTTGTGGCAAAGTGTCATTTCCTCTGTTATTGGAATGACTCAAGTCTGTGCCTTGTGGTGGAGGTCAGGAGCACGTTTATGAAGTTTGCACTGTGGTTAATCAGTAGGAGCATGGAAGTTTCCTTCTCTCTGTCTTTTCACTTCTGTGGGTGGATGGAACAAACTCTCCATAAATTTGCCTGGACCATGTTTTGACACAGGCTTGATCCTGAAATGATGCCTAGTGAATCAGCCTATGAATCCTCCTCAGACTCCCTACCCCTTCGTGCTGCTGTGCTCGGTTTCTGCAGGGGCTGCAAATCTGGTTGCATGAGGTTTACTGAAGCCCTGAGATTCTGGACTACAGAGGAGTCCAGGCTACCAGGTGCTTTTCCTTCTTTGTCCAAGCCCATTGGGTGACATTTGGTAGATGTTTTTCTGCCTGTAGCCAGTTTCCCTTTCTGCTCTGTTATTGTCTTTGTCAAGCTGCACTGAAGGCTGTTGGTCCCACCTCCCTGGACAGACTGGGGTGTAAGGACCTTCCTCCTGTCAGTTCTGTCCTGGCTGCTCAGGCCTTATGCAGAGGGAACAGTTGGGCAAACACAGATCCAGGATAGGGCAAGTGGAGAGGAGTGCTTTATGACGACTGGTAATGCAATAAAACAAACAAAGCTGCTGTTGCTGACTAATTTAGATCACTGCTTCAACAAAACTCCCATATTATTATATTAGTTGATATAATTAATTTTTGGTTTATTTTTTATTATCTTAAGGCCAGCTTTTGACTTTATTTTATGGTCTTGATTTAGCTGTCTGACTTCCTGGGTCTGCAGAGAGGTTCTTAGCTGTCATCAAAGAGCTCCCAGTTGCTCATGAGTTTGTACTTGCTGACCTAATGTGATGACCTAATGTAATGGCTCCTGGACTGTTATTTGGAAGAACTCTACTCGTGGTCTGGTGGCCAGCTCACCCCCAAGTCCATTGTGCCATTTCTGAACTGGCCCAGCAGTGACTGACTTCTTGAGAACAAATCAAGCCACACACGGCTGTCGGGTAGACCTCCTAATGGGGACCCAGGAAGGGAAATATTCAACAGCACAGTCAATTGGAGTGTGAAGCTGTTTGGAAAATAATGGAAAATTCTTAAATTTGATGGAGGTAAACAGGAGAAAGTACCAGCAGAATGATCAAGGAGAAACAGGGCTTTCCACACACACACAAAAGTTCATTAAATGAGAAAGACTTTAAGTTTTGGCTCGGTCATTTTCAAGAGACTTGTGTGCAGGAAAGCTGAGGCAGAAAGTCTTATGGTTTGGTGTCTGTTTTGTTTTTTTTTTTTTTTAATAATGGTCTGACTTGTCCTGGCCCCGTATAAGTTAAAGCTCAAAATGAAAAATCAGGTTTTGTTGTAGTTCAATGCCCTGCCTCTTTACCTGTACTTGGAATTTTTCTTAAATAAAAAGCCTCTGGAAATTGTTCAAATTGTTGTTAGTGGAAAATATAGAATATATATTAATGCCCATCAAAAGAGTATTAGTGAAGAGATTTCTTCTTTCTACTAAAATCCATCAAGTAAAAACTTTTACAGTGAAGAGGAAGTAAGCACTCAGCTTAAATTGATAGCTATCTGTCTAGGTAGGTAAAGGATTTACAGCCATAATATGGGAGAGCAAAATGTGTACTTTAAGGCCAGAAGTTAATCCTAGATTTCAGCCTGCTACAGTCTGATGGTCAGATGCAAGGTCTCCATTCAGGCCATGTGGACACTGCATGTTTCAAGGGGTGGCTGCAATGGGATATCCAGCACGGTGTTAGGCTTTCTGATGCTCTTCAGAGCAGTGCTGCAGATAACGAAGGTATCAGAAGAATAACTGATGTGTCTGAAACTGCAGGCTTGTGAAGCACTAGAGAGGGATAATCAATATCCCAGGGACAATCCACATCTGAAGGGATGTGGATGGAGAGAGTGATGTGGAAAAGGCGAGGAGGTATTTGGACCAGCAGAATGTCAACAAAGCTGATGGCTGTGTTCAGACTCCTTTGAGATAAACTGCTGGTGGGGCAGAGACAGTGTTTGCCTGCTGCAATCCTACAGCTTTCCTCATCCTTTTATGCCTTTTTTGATTTATAGAGGCACTTAGTGGCCAGATGTGAGGGTATAAGCAGCAGTCAGGGGGATGTTAATGTAGTCTCTTCTTGATCTGTTTCTAATGAATGCTGAACCGTTTAGTCTCACTTTTTTAGATGTATATTGTGAATGTGGATTAAATAAATCAGTAACTGGGCAGTAGAGCTGTTCAGAGGAAGCCTAAAAACCAAAAAAGTGACCCATGTTCAAGTCATGCTAAGAGTGGGTTGAAATCATCAAAAGGAAGGAAATTAAAATTGAAAGTAATCTCAACTCATGCAATTAGAGATGGGGGGACCTGGGAACACAATATATCTGAAAGTGACCTTAAGGTGATAGCAAACAGCAGATGAAATCCAAGTTCTTAATACAGTGCCAAAGGCAGGGAATAAAATAGCCATTCTAAGACCTCCCATCACTGAACTTAAGGCCTTCTGTGTGCACGAGTACAACAAACACTGACATCTTGGTGTTGTATAAAGACACCAACAAGCCAGGTTTTAGAGACCAACATATCATGTTTAAAAAGCTCAAAGGACTGAACTGTGGAGAAAGTGGAGAGGCAGTGCTTATGGAAAGAATTAATATCCCAGGGACAATCACTGCTATTAAAAAACATTTGGATGAACTACTAAGAAGAAAAGAATCATTAAAGGTGTATTTGGTGCAGGTTTAAGAGGTGAAACTCCAAAGGATGCAGCTCTATAAAAGGATAAAGAGAAATCTTTTGGAGCAGGGAACAGCAAAAGCAGTAGATGAATTTGGTCTGGGAAAGAGTGCCAGATCATGGGCAGCACACTCTGTGAGGCTCCAGCTTGCATCATGGGTCTCTTTTGGGTACTGTTCCCTGGTCATTCAGTACAACAAACCTGAAATGAGATACCAAACTTTGGGGAAAATCCAGCTAATTTCTAGATTTG
Organism: Chloroceryle aenea; assembly: GCA_013399075.1. Taxonomy (NCBI): domain Eukaryota; kingdom Metazoa; phylum Chordata; class Aves; order Coraciiformes; family Cerylidae; genus Chloroceryle; species Chloroceryle aenea. Next base: position 79,203 of record VWZY01012661.1, read on the forward strand.
GGCGTGTTACAATTGTAGGATCATCTCTATCTTTGAAAAGAAGGAGGGTTTGCACAGAGTGACTATGGGGATGCTGTGCTGGCAGATGGGCACCAGAGTGAGAGTGCTAGCATGGGAAGAAAACACAGGATATGGACTACGTGCAATATTCTGTGACTACCCAGCTTATGGTAGGTGGTCCAGGTTTCTTCACTCACCCAGGCATAGCCAAGTCTCCCAGAAAAAAAAATAATTTAAAAAAAAGTTTATGCCTTTAATAACTGAGCCACCCTTGGTGGTACATGAGGAAGAGCATACATTTTAAATTACAGGGAGGGGGGGGAAAAAAGTGATTCACAATCTTATTCCAGTTTGCAAACCCACCAAAGTGTCTGAGAGCCTTGAAAAGCCTCCAGCACCACGAGGCTTGCCTATCCCAACTTTGTCTCATTATTTTCCTTTCCCTGCACCTCTGTGCGTCTGGAGCCCAGCTGAGAATGGAATGAGCAGCGCCGAAGGACTGTGAGAAAGACGATTTGTGTGGTAAACCCAGCACAGCCAGAAGCAGGAAGTACCAGATTTATCATGGGAAATCCTCTTGTTGTTAGATGTTTCCAGCCTACTTCTCCAGGCTTAAGCTATCTTGAAGCTGTGTGTAGGCCCTGATTTGACAGGGATGCTCGGCGTTTGTCTGACTTGAAACGCATGAAGTTAATTAGCACCCAGTTAACTCAAGGCTCTGTCAATGTGTCAGGCAATCCCCATTGACTCAGAGCTGCTTGAAAATGTCCTGTGTCTCCTGGGACAGTGTCATAAGGCTATACAGGGAGTTGAAGTTACTCAAGGTGTGGGGCTGGGTTTCCCATGCTCTCCTTTGGAAATGCTGCCTCAGTCCTCCTGTGGTCCTACAACACAGGGGCTGGAGGCCACTTCTTGAGGAGCAGGTCTTCTGCTTGCCATAGGATCATAGAATGTATTGGGTTGGAAGGGACCTCTAAAGGTCATCTAGTCCAACCCTGCTGCAATAACCAGGGACATCTCTAGGTCAGCTGTCACTGGCAGCTCTTCAGTCAGCCATGTCCTTCCCAAGGATGGTCCTCCCTTTTTCTATCACATCCAGACTTGGGAGCTGATTTTCTTGCTGCCCTCATGCAGATTAGTGCAGCATCAGTGGTGCCTTCAGGAACAGAGTTGGGCTGTGGATGAGACCTGTGCGTATATCCCTTTTTTCTGCTCTTGTGGACAAAGAGAAGCCCTGCTCTCCATCCCCATCTTCTGCTCTGGCTGCCCTTGGCCCTGGAGATGAACCTGAAGACTGTAGAAACTTTCTGTGCGTGCAGTCCCTGCCAACAGGGAGTTGCACAGTTTCACTACACAGCACGTGGAGAAGGATGTTCATTTGTTTCCCCTTTATTCTTCTTCCTGCTGTCTCTCTTTAATGACTATTAAGTATATAGAAATAGTCTGATCATGCTGATGTGCTTTTCTATGCTACTCAGGATTTATACACCTCTCATACCTCTGGGGTGTCTCTCCTGTCATAGTCCACACATCTGCCTTTGTACTTCAGGGTACCCTCCTTTCTCTGGAGGAGCCTCCATTGCTGCTGCACTGGTCTGAGTTGTATGCAAATTAGCACTAATCAGGAGGAATAAACCAACCAACAACTAGGACATAGCAGGGTGCCATGAATGATTTATAATTATTTCCTCCTGCAACCACTTGACATTTGCCATTACTTGAAGTCTGTTTGCTGTGCTTGAATCAGGCAGAAACATATCCCCCGTTGAACATAATGGGGGTCATTCCAGTAAGCAAAACTGTATGTGCTGTCGATGGCTACAGTATAATTTTATTGATTTAAAGTGTTTTAAAGTAAAGGCATGATTTCAAGCCTGGAGATAAAGGTGGCTCATTGGCGTAATTGCATGGTAATCTTGTTCAGTGCCCCAAATAACACTGTGATGTCTCCTAATTTATGGACAGTGTGTACATCAAGTGATTAGGGGTCTGGGATGATGAGGCTGCAGTATGGAGGGCATGAATGAGTGGGAGGAGATGACAGAGTCCTAGGCAGAGGCACTTCATGAGGGCAGCCAGCTCTGCTTTGCACTTAGCTGATGTTCCACTTGCGTCCCCTACTCGTCACAGGGGAGCAGAGGTCAAAAGAGAGGACTAGAAGGTATGTGTCTTGGATATGAGACTCTGGGGAGGTTTCACTAATTTTAGGAGTGTCCACAGCTGGAGTTTTTGTCAGGTTTATTTCCAGGCCCTTCTGTTTATAATATACCAGTCTGTTTGCACTGTGAATGGTCTTTGCTGCAGCTGCCCTTCATGCCAAAATAAAGCTAAAGGCAGGCAGAAGGTTGTTGCAAACATTAAGCCAATGCCTAGTTTCTTCAGGTTTGACTGCTTGAACATGTGAAGAACATTTGCAGCATTGCTTCTCAAAATATCCACCTGTCTGGAGCCTCAAGGAAAGGGTGTACTCTCTTTTGGGAGCCAAGCAACTCTTTACACTGGCTCCAGGAATATCGTGGCTATGAGATCCCAGCTCTGGGAGAGGGCAACAGGGGAGAAGTACTGAAGGTTAGGATTGCAGCCTTGTAAGGACATGAAATTTCCAACCACGTGAGCTGAGCATAAGGGGACCGAGCACAGCAGGTTGAGGATGCTGAGCAGGAGCAAGGTGGCCTGTGACCCTGAATTTCCATACTGTTGTGATTTGCTATATGGTGGCTATAAAAGAAAAAGGTAACAGACTGGTGGGTGTCACGTCAGGCACGTGGAGTCCTTTAGTTGGCTTGTGTGTATAGAAGACCCTTCAGGAAGGTCCAGATTAACACTACTGGTTGGATCCTAAGACCCATAGGGCTTGTGTAGAGGGATGAAGGAGTAACACTGTTCAGTTTAGAGAGAGGAAAAAAAAGGCTAAAACATTCCAATATGTTAAGGACACTGCAGTGGCAAGAAATAATCTGTTGTACACATCCATTATGATTCAGAGCATCACTTATTAAGATACAATCAGGGGAAGCTCGTGGAGCAGTTCATCAGGTTCCATGTACTCATGTTATCTGTTCAGGAAGTCTCTTGGCTTCTGGGATAGGAGGTTTCAAGGTATCTGCTTGCTACCTGCCATGTCATGGGTCAGAAAGCAAGGATTCTCTCTCTGCCATGGGACTGGGATGTAGGTAGTGGGATGATTTTTGCTTGGTCAGTTTTCAGAGCTGAAGAGCAGCAGAACTGGAATGAAACATCTCATCTAGCTGGTGTTTTAGAGACAGATGTCAGAGTCAGCTTGTGTAATATTGCTCACTGAGCACCATATTGCAGAACACCTCCTCAGCACCAAGCATGGGCAGGACATGCTTTTGTTTGCCTGGAAATGACTGGGATGATACCATCTGAGATGGCAGTTGTTTGCGTGCACCACCCATGTGAAAGGAGGATTATATGCCTTGATAGGATTTGTCCTACCATGGGATCAGAGCCCAACTTTACTGGTTGATTCAGGCCACAGGGTCATAATCCTCTCCTGATGATGATATCCTTGCTACGAGTGACTAGAACCACTGTGGCCTTCTCCCTCTCATTTTCTGTGACAGTGACGAGGTAGTAAAAGCAGTCATTTCTTAAGGATTTTATTTTATAACGTTTTGGTTTTGGAAGCTTTTTTGGATCTGACTAGCCAGAAATAGAAAGAGAGGCCTTTAGAGTGGCACTCAGGGCACGTGAAAATGTCCATCAATTCCTCTCCACTTGGGTGTGTGCTTCAAGGGCGAGGATGGCTGCGGTAAAAGCGCAATCGATTACAAGGGCTTAATTGCTTTTGAAATGACCATGATCTTTTTATTACCATAACAGAACGTGCTTTGGACTTCACTATAGCCAGTGTTTAGATTGAGGCAGACCACAGGAGGAAGAGAGCATGACCCTGCTGCTCAGTTCCCCACGCTCCTGTCTAAAAAAGGATAGACAAAAAAAGAAAAAGGATTTTTTCCATGTATTCCAGTACATAAGAGTTGTGCAAGCTGCATCTAGCTGTAGACTGCACTGTTTGGGGTCCTGTGCTATTAATTTTGTGAGCAGGGGATTTGCACTTCCCTGCTCATCCATGGAGTCTGGAGGCTACTTGCTGGTTAGTCTGACTTAAGAGAATTTTCTTGGCCGTGTCTTCAAGAGGAGGGAACTCTTCAGACTGTTTCAGGCAGAGGCAGGACCAAAAGCAAAGTGTTCACCCAGAACAGTTGAGGTTCTGGAGGATCATTTAGTCCAACATCCTGCTCAAAGCATGGTGAAGTAGAACAAGTTGCTCAGGATACTGCCCAGCTGGGTGTTGTGTATCTCCTGGAATGGATACTCTACAATCTTTCTGGTCAACCTGTTCCAGTGCTTGAACACCCTCCATGTAAAAAAAAGTTTTTAGTTTCTCTTCAGATTTGATTGAAGAGGATGAAATGTAGACTTTGGGTTTGGCTCGTGTCGCTCCATGCACTGTCCAGATTGCATAGCTCGGCCTCTTTTTGTGGAGGCCAAATTGAAAGTGACAGCCTCAGACTGGTGTTAGTGCCTGAAATCTGGCTCCCTGCAACCCAGGTTTTGACTTGCCCCTTGCATTTCAGACATCTCACGTTCTCAGAGTGCTTCTAGCCTCAACTGGGCTAGTTTCACAGCCAGTTCCTTTACAGAAGAGAGGAGTTGTTTCCATTTCACCTCACTTTAAGGATGGGCCAGTTATTTATGAGATTACAGCAAATCTGTATGTGGTACACAGTCTTTGCAGGCCCTGCCCAAGCCTTCTATATTGCCTAGGAGGAGTTTTCTCCTTCAGTCACTTCTCCTTCTCTATTGTGCTCTAAGGAATTGAGTGAGACTTGGGGAAAGGCAATGGTGAGCAGAGCCTGGCCACAGAGGGTTGCACTTGTGGAATATCTCCATTTTAACCCATGTGTTTGTTCCAGCTAGACTATTTTCACAGCTGCTCAAGGGGGGAAAAAAGGGACACTAACAAATCTTGTGAGAGACCTCTCCAGATCTTCAGTTTCTCATTTCCAAACATCCTTGAAAAAGAAATCACATCCACTTACTTACACATGTGCCCCAAATAGATTTTTCTGTAAACTTAAGGAGGAAAAAAAAATATTCAGTCTCTAGTTGGAATTTAATTCAACAAAGGGCTGAATCCTCCCAGCACTGGAGCTGTTCCACATTTGCATCCGTTGAGGATGTGACCCCCAGCCCTCAGCCCGAACTGAACTTTCTCAGTAGTTTTATACAGCAGTAGGACACACACACTAAAAAATAAATGTAGATTTCAATGGGGAGTATTTACAAGCCTATATTATTTCCATAGTTCCACTGTGATTCCAATTCCTAACCCTGATGATAAAAGCTATAGTATTACTAAGATACAGGGTTCTTTTTTTTCTTCTGGTCTTGGGTGGTCTAGAATGTGCAGTAATTCATGTTCTCAGCTGGGTTTCCACCACATTTCTGATTGACCTGATTACTTTCCCAATGACAGAATCCAAAACTGAAACCACATCAGAACTCACTGGAGTTGGTTCTGTTTTTGATGTTCCTGGAGCTTCTCTGGTGGCTCAGCAGGATAGATGTCTTCATGAGCTTTTTTTTTTTTTCTTTTTGGTCCTTTTTTTTTTCCTTCTCATGGTGGGCTTACATTTGGGACATTACTAACAGGCTTCAGACTTACCTCCACAAACTGAACTGGTTAGGGAATTCCTGGAGGGAGGGCAGCAAGGGAGGAGAGAAATCAGTAGAGATGTTGTATTTCAGGTCCTAATTCTGGACATTAACACACATGGCTTGAGGGGGCTGTGCAGAGGAAAGGGCCTTTTCTGTGGGGAAAAAGGGTTTCTCGTGACAGTTTCTGTAGTTGCACTGATCCCCTAACCTCCTCCTCCTCCCAGTCCTCTGGAATGATGGACATATATTAAGGGAGTCATCTTTGCTATAAAAGGAGAGAACGGAACAAGCCAAGGTGTATTTATTACAGAGAAGAGTGCTGCAGTGCCTCACTGGAAGTCCTGAATCTGAATGTAACTGGGGAGGTTTGTCTAGTTTCTTTTCCTTCCTGTCCTAGCTTCTTAAAGTCCTCCTGTGGCAGAGGAAAGGAGCGCTGGAGAGGAATGGGCTCTTCCATCCCACTGTGACTAGGTCCAATCCTCTCTCTCTCTCCCAACTAGACACAAAATCATTAGGGCAGTATGTGATGTGGGGCTGGAACTAGTCCAGCTCTCACTGAGGAACTTCCTCATGCCCCTTCAGCCACATCTTTGAAGAGTTAATATCCATGTTTGTGTGACTCAGGTAGGGTTGCATCTAGGGGAATATGTGCCGCATTAGGTAGTGTTAATGGGCGGCACCTTCTCCTATTACCTCTGCTCCCTAAAACAGTTTGGAGGTGGGAGAGCAAAGCTGTGTGCACTCTGTTTCCACGCAGTCATAGACAGCATGGATCTAGAGCAGCCATCTAGTTTGTGCTCAGCTCAGTAGCTCCTCCTAGCAGAAAATCTTCACTCTGAGGTGTTATTGTTTTCAGAGTTCTTTTAGGAAGGTGGAAAAAGCGTTCTGCAAAACAATAGGAAGTGGAGAGTGTCGTGAAAACACACTCCAGCTGAGTTTTGGCACCAGCAACAGAAAGCTTAAAGAATCTTGTCCAACTCTTCATGGTTTTCAAAATGAACATTGCGATGCTGTAAGTTAAATAACATTGTCCAACCCTTTTTCATCCTGTTTGTAATTCCACTAGAGACATCATTACAGTAACCAGCTGCTCTGGGATTCTCTAATGAAAACTTTGTTTCTGAATAGAATAATTAAAGCTTCATATTCAATTGTCAAACAGCTCCGTCTTTGCTCAGTGCATGGATGTGATTAGCCACAGCAAACCATTCTGCAGCTAAACACACAATTGCATCTAGTATAAAAATGATTAATTAGGCGACGTGCTGTTTGGGAAGTTTACAAGCAGATCAATGAATAATGTTTAAGTGAAAATTTTATAGAGACGTTACGGGCGCTGCAGGTTGTGTGGAAGCCTTGTTGACGGCTCACGAGCGCACGTGTTCGTGTCCCATAAAGAAATTCTACATCATGAGGACAGGTTCAGCAGTTATATGTGGGAAGGGAAAGCCTGAGGTTTGTGGGGTTTTCTCTGTATAAATGGTTTTGGCAGAAAGTCCTTTCTCCCCCCCCCCAAAAACGAGGTTCAAAGGATAGTTATTACTTTGAGCAGGTATTTCCTCAGGTCTGTTAAAAAGTGTCTTCTCTTTTCTTGTTTCTTTTGTGCCTCGATTCTAAACAGAAATTAAAAGAGAAAGATTGTGTATGCCTGGGAAAATTACCAGTAAACTGGAAAAACCCCAGAATCAGTAATTGAGATATTGAGCAATATAAACAATCAATTCAAATGAAGTGAACCCTGCCCTTAATTTTCATTATGCTTTTTGTGTACGCAAAGACATGGGTAGCTGTATTTTGGTGTTCTTAGAACTAATTTTATTACATAACCCATAAACTTCCCCAGTCTCTCTTGAAATGCATGTGTCCTGTGCCCATAGTCCTTGTGACATACTGACCTTTGATATCAGAGGTGAATCGTGGATTTTAACTGAATCTTACAGACAAATTGTCATCTTGTCCTGTTCCCTGTAGCCGGTTTGGGTAATTTCTTTAGAAAAAACTGTTAATGCCTTTAATTCAATAGAACAGTCCATTGTGGTGTATGAGTATCACAGAGAAGCAGTTGTTGAGATGTCTTTGTCACCCTTCATTTATGGTTCCCATGAGAGGACCACAGATGTCTGTCACTCCTTAGAGCAGGAGCCTTCAGCTCTGGTCACAAAGATTGTTGAGTTTGTTACTGGGTATGCTGGGCTCTCTTCCTAGGGAAAGCTCAGCAAGGACCTAATATGGAGGCAAAAATGAATTCTCAAAGATTAATTCTCTCTTGCTGTATGTGGCCCCCAGATGGCCCCAGGTGAAGGATTTTGATTTGCACCTGAGTCATCTTTACATTGACAGTCACGGACTTTCTCTGAAGTTACTTCCAATACATATTTCTCCCCGTTTGCAGCTTTTGGGCTGAAGACAAATAAATAAACGCGAGCAAGAACATTTCTATCCTGCACCGTTACGTTGCCAAAAATAGTAGTCAGATGGAAAAGATTTTTCCAAAAGTCTTCTGCTGGATAATCTGTTTCAAATAAAGATAATAAAATAAACAACTGTTTATAAAGAGAATGCGAGTGAGCGGGGCTCCTCTGCTGCCTGTTGCGAGGGTGCTCTGTGCAGGCGTTGTCTGCCTAAATTCCTGATCTGGCACACAAAGGTCTGGTTTTTATCTCCAAACCCCCCACTCAGTAATACTAGAGACAGATTTCAGGAGACCTATGTTAAATATAGCACCCCAGGAAACTCTCAAACTCTGTTGTGAACTGAGAAGATTTGGGGTCCAAACTTCTAGGTCTTCATCTCAGTCAGCAGAAGGCAAGGTCCTTGAGTGGTCCTGCTCTGTCTGTTTGGCTCAGAAGTGGGAAATAAGGTGCATGAACAGGAGACATCAGCTAGCACTGCTAAAGGGCACTGTGGAGCAAAACATGACCCGTGTAAATACAGATCCAGCCAGAGAGGTGTCACTTTGATGGAGCTGCTGCTCAATTCCTGTTTTACGATGAATGTTCACAAGCTCCTGGAGATGGGAGTATGGCCGTTTTCCAGAGCTCTTTATTTCCCCTCCAGCGTTACTGTGGAAGTCTTTGACGATCAACTCTAGCTGGAGATTTCCAACTCATCTTGCACTGAGAGTGGTGGCCAGAAATCCTTCCAGAGCAGCCTTTCACACCACAGTATGTTTAAGAAAGTCTGCCTCTGATCCTGGCCAGATAGCTTGAAATGCAGAAGAGCAACAAATGAGTAAGGGCCAGGGAATGTGGGAAAGGAAAAAGTGACCCAAACTTGGGGTTGGTTTTTCTTTTTCTGATAATTTCTTTTTTTTTCTTTTTTTTTTTTTCCTGGGAATATTTGATTCAAATTTTGGCCTTTCCTTTGGACTGATTCTCCTATTAAAAAGAAAGAAAAAAAGCTAAAACCGAAACCTAAATACACAGAGAAAGAGATTTCCCGTCACAGGAAAAGAGGAGCAGACCTATATGGCAAGCACGGCAGAGAAGAGTGCCAGAGGTGGAAATTTTCTGGGATCTGCAAGTTGGGTTCAGCTGGTTACGAGTAAGAGGGGTTACGAGTAGATGTGAATATTGGATCCCTCTCTAATTTGATTCTTATGGCAGTGATTATATTTATATACAGCCTGCAGACTCCAACCAAGTGTGGTGTCTCCAGGGATGGCACAGCCACACGCAAAAGTGTTTCTACCCTAAGTTGTCTGTAGTCTAAGCCAACAACAACTGAGAAGGGAAATGGAAGAAGAGAAAAAGGGGTGGTCACCAGGAAAGTTTGGACGTGAGGTTTGATTCAGATTCCCATCCTGCCAGATCTCAAATCTCATCCTTTTTTTACCTTTCCCTTGGCTCCACTGCCTCTTTGCTGATTCTGCTGCCTGGTCTCCAGCCTCCAAGATCTTGCTGAGATTTGGGGCGGCCAGCTCATGACTGCGCCTCGCAATGTTGCAGGGTGGAGATGGTGCAGGAGCAGAGGGGCAGACAACTGTCTTTCCCCCTAGAAACTCACAACCTGGGCCCCTTGCCTGGATGAGGGCCTGAAAATGTGAATCTCTTTATAAACTTGAGTTATTCAGTTTATAGTACAATTCCCTGGCAATGTATTTTTTGATGGGCTTTTATTTTTTGCTTATCACAACCTTTTAATTATTCATTGTATAGCTCTGATTTATTAGTCTAATTTTACATGTTATGGGCAGCATAATGTTGGATGAAGCATATAAAATGACATGTTAATTTACAGTAATTAAAAAAATTACTGCCTGAACTCACTGATGTGATCAGACCAGTATTTGCAGCTTGTGCCTATTACTGGATTCCTTTAAATTGTTAAGTTTGTAAATAAGATAGGAGTTGTTCCCTCTCCTCCCTCCCAGCCCTCTCACCATCACGCACTGTGTGCTCCTAAACATCTTATTTATTTCAGAGCGGCTCTGCAAATGGGTTCTCATCTTGCCCGTCCACTTTAATTGCAGCCAAGGTTTCCTTTTAGGAATGAGGAGGGGAAGCAGGCTCGGCTGCTTCTTTCTCATCCAGCCATTCCTGGGCTTTATTTAATTTTTGACTGCTTTATTTAAACGTTCACAAACTCGGAACCTAAGCTGAGCGTAAGAGCGTGCCGGGAACGTGTTAAAACCCCACGTCTCGAGCAAGAATAGGGTGATGCCACGGCAATGTGTGTTTGATAAACATATGGATTTCAAGGCAGATAGGAGCAAGGAGGCACTTTGCCTGCATAGAGCTGTATTATTTATGGATGTCTTTGCTGTGCAGTGAGAACCGGGTTCTGTTTAGCTCGCTCTCTTTGGGTGGTCTTCGAGAGATTCTGAGTAGCCTTCAGTAGCCTTCAGGCATAATTGCCAGGCATGCTCTTGTATCTGAGATAGCTTAATAAAGCATTACATATCTTACTGCTTCTATATTTTATTACCTAACCCAGTGCATGCGGTCAGCGGGTAATTAAATTCAGCTGTGTTTTTACTCTCTGTTTTAAGGTCGGAGTATGAATTTCTCCGCGAATTCTTTGAAATGGACTAATACGATGCATGCATGATAAAGGCAAGGCTAATCAGAGCCAGACTGTTAGTGCAATATAAGGTTGCCCCAGGTGTAATTTATTTTCATATTATTGGTGGTTTTACTGTCGAACATATTAGAAGACGAAGAAGAAATAATAATTCTTTTCCGTGTATGGCCAGAAAGCTACGGGCTGGGTTGAGAAGTTGGGTTTTCTTTTCATTTCTATTTTATGCCACGTTTCGGCTCAACTGCTCGTGCTCCATGCTGAAGTCGATTTCAATTAACCGATTCGTTCATTAACTCACTCTCGAAGTGCATGAGGATATTGCTAGATTGCTCGGTGCTGTTATGAAAAGGATTGTGGTGCAGCCTTTATTAAAAGCAACGTCTGCAGTAAAAGTTTAAACAAATCTTTTTCTTGGATTTGACTGGCTGGGGCTGGAGTGGCCTCATGGGCTATGGGAGGTGGAGTATTTTCACTGAGGGTGAGAGTGGGTTGGGAGTTAGGGGTGGCTGTGGGTGTAGGGAGGAGAAAGTGAAGTTGACCCTTGTCTTCTGCCTCACACCTGTGAGTTCAGGCAAGGCCATTTGTGTTTGGGACTCTGGTTGTCATGTCAGGGTTGCAGTAGGTGACAAGGTGAAATGGAGAGGTAACAAAGTCATAAATGCAGGATCCAACCCCACCGCTGTCAGGGGATCAGCACTGGGACTCACTGCAGTAGGATAAGTAGGTGTTGGTACAGCTCTCTGGGAATATCCAGAGTTAGGACAAAGCTGCTGTGGTTTTCCCTCAGTCAAACTTATTTAACAAATTATATTCCCTCTCCCTTCTAGACTGGCCTTGCTTATCAGCTTAGACCACCATACCTGCAGTTTTGCTCTGCTGCAGCAGTGCCAGAAAATTGTTTCATGAGCAGCAAGACCAGTGAGACTGAAGTCCTAGAGGCTGGTGCTCCAGGGTCAGTGCCCAAGAGGCATCTCTAGTGCCTGCTGGTGGCTGAACCTTACCCTTGCAGGAGCTCTCTCTAAGAAGACTTTTAGAAAACTTACAGGAACCTAAGGTGTGATTCAGCCCTGAACTGAGTTATTAAAAGAAAAACATGTCTGTGGAGCTGGTCACGCTGCTTTCTGGGGGAAGAGATGAGCACCTTCAGGATGTAACTCATCTGACTCAGTTCAGCATTTCTTTAAAACATGCCCAACACTGTCTGTTTATGTCAAGTGATTAGAAACATTTGAGGAGAAGACATCACATGAGTCCTGATGAATCTTTATGATCTCTCTTCTTGAGTAAAGGCTGCTTGAGATCATCCACTGGTTATGGCCCCATGTGTGCCATAACAGACCACACAGACCTCATGAAAGAGGGCTCTGAATACCTTTGACTCTGAAGGTAAGGACTCATGACCCATGACTAAACACAGCAAAGCCAGAAGTGCTGCAGCTTATGAAACGTTGCCCTTGTTCACACCTGCCTTATGTCCCAATGCAATAAATTAAGCCCTCCTTTGCTGAAGTCTCATTCCTCAACAGGGAGGAACTATTCTGCAGGTAAACGGTCCCACGCACACCACTTCCAAGGGACTTTTTTTTTTTAATCAGTCTTTCAGACAGGTGGCCCTTCACCCTGGTCAGGGGCAGGAGGCTGGGCAAAGGGTGAGGACATGCAGCTGCTTCGTGAATCTGCCCTTGCAATTGCCATGAACAGTTGGGCAAAGCTCTGGGTTGAAATCCATCAGTGCCCAAGTGAGGTCCAGCAGCAACAGAGAGCCTGGCTTAGCACACATGAACTCAGGTTGTTGTTTAACTCTCACTTCTACTCCCCCAGCTGTGAAACAGTGAAAGAAAACTCCCCTCTCTCAAAGTTGACTTTTGCCTCTGAATTAATATTTGCAAAATACTTGGAGTTCCCTAGTTGATGGTGCTGCAAACCACACAGCTTGACTCTGTTGTCACCAGTTGGAAGAGCCATGCTGGGCTCGGGATTTAGTCCTATAGAAGTAAGATTATTTTATTGTTCTAGGAAAGATAGGGTGGTCTGGCTGCTAAATTACAGCACTCCCTGGGCTGGGCCAGTGCTTTCCCTGACTGTTTGGGGTCAGAATTTGGCCCTTTCTGGTTTCATGTTTTCTTACTGAACTCATGAACCTGTATCGAATGTCGAAGCAACAAGAACATGATGGTGATGCTCTGCCAGCAAGAAAGGGCTTCCCAAAAATCAGAGCTCTCCTTGAACTGAACTTAATCCCTTTCTCCCCCCTTTCCTTGCTCTCCCCCCATTCCATCCCTGTCGCCCTAGTAGAAAACCACCGCCTGAAGCTGGTGGGCCTGAGTACTACGTGAGATCCAGGAAAAGTTGATAGTGTGCAGATGCTGTTCTGTTTCTCAGTAATATTTAGTTTTCGGATGGGTCTTCAGTAAGCATGAGGCCAGGAGATGCTGGAGCTTTTCTTAATGTGATGAAATGGCCAGGCCTCCTCCAGCTGGAGGTGGGAAGCCCTTCCTTAATTTTTCTCACCCTCCTTGGCCTTGCTTAGGGAACGGGTGGAGCTGGACCAGCACCCCTGTTCCCTGACCCCTGACTCACTCCATGACCTGGGTGTGGAGGAATAAAAAAGGATGTTCACCCACCCCCAACACAATTTTGGACTATTTAGGCATTGTGATATTTGTATTAACTTTAGTCCACCTCCTCCTTGGCCTGCATCCCACAGCCAGCACTGGGGGCATGGAAATGCCTGCTCCCTGTGGAAGTGAGCCGAGGACGATGCCCTCCCCACTCAAGGGCACCGAAGGGGCTGGATTAGTGGGGATGGGGAGCCGGAGGGCTCTCTGAGTCCCTGTGCTTCCCAGGGATGGCTCCGGGGATGCTCGCAGCCTTCGTTGTGCAAAGACCCGCCCCGGGGCCCCGGCAGGCTCTTGAGGGATTTGAGGTTTTCTCCAAGCCCATCTCTGATGTTGAGATCTGACTTGAACACATGCGGCAAGCTAATCGCGCGCATCTGTGCCTTTTAAAAACGCGGTCGCCTGCTGATTGGGTTTAATTCTTTATCTTATTCCTGCTAATCCGTTTTCCAATCTGGTTCCCATTTGGAGACAAATTCCCCCAAACCCCAGCCACTGGTGGGATGGATGAGCGGCAGCGGGGCTAAGGCTGGGGGGGGGAAGCTGGGGGAGAGAATGGAGTAGTGCTTTCTGTGGGGCAGTTACAGGCTGAGGAGAGGACATACTACCCCATTAGATGCTGGATAACAAAAACCCACCCTGGCTTCTGCCACAAATGTATGACAGCCTCATAACTGTCTCCACTTGGGATCCCACCTCCCGCAGGCTGCTATTGCCATGAAAACGTGACAGCAGTGCGCTGCCAAGCATCCGAGGAGTAATGGCTTGAGGGTTTTATTGCATGGAAAGATTCTCTTCGAACACACCATGGAGCTGGCCTGGTGGTCCAGCAGTAATGCAACAACCTGGACTGCTTTGAATTTAGTGGCTGACATTGGGGCTGGAAGGAGAGGCAGCGTCCACAAGTTTGCTGGGTGAGTCCCCAGTGGCTTCACTGGCCTTTTGGTGGCCCCTAGTGCTTCCCAGCTAGGGAAAGACACACTGGATACATAAACTGTCCTTCCTCCTCCTGTTGTCTCCTTCCCCAAGCCTCCAGTGTTTTCATTCTCAGAAGCTGCCAACAAGAGGGAAATGTGCCCCAGTGCTGTATGTTGTCCGCAGTTCCATTGCAAGGGCATTTTCCTCTCTGCCAAGGAAGAGAGGGGAGATCTGTGGTCTGAGCACTGGGAAACCCTCACCCTGCCACCTCTCCTGCTTTTGGAAAATCACAAGCTGTTGTGCCTCTATTTCTTCTCCTGTTTCCTCTTGGTTATCCTCTGTTCCACCTCAAATACCCTTATATTGCTGTAGATTTTGGTTATCTTCAACTGCAAGTTTTTGTGGGCCTTGGAGATGGGAGCTTCTGAGGTGTGCTTCTGTTGTGGAGCATTTCTCAGGACTCGAAGCTGTTTTTCCCTTATGAAAACTGTAGTGTTAATGTGATTGACTTAGTACCAGAGGGGATAGGGGAGAATACCAGGTATGTTTTAGTATGAGCTTGACTGTGAGCCCTCATGCCTCCAGGTCTTTATCTTGTCCTGCTATCTTGATCAAAACTGAGTCCTATCTTTGCTAGGCTTTTAACCCAGGTGTGTAACCTTCAGGACTGTTTTCTGGTAAGGATCAAACCCAATACACTCTAGCAAGACACCCAGCCAACAGATAAAGGTTTCTGGGTGGTAAATGTCAGTGGCAAAAATTTAAATCTGCTTAAAAATTGATCAAGTTGTGTGAACAAGGAATCAATGCCTGGTTTGGAGTCACCTGGGACCTATGTTTCCCCAGGTCTATACTACACATCAGCCCTAGTTCCTTGCTGAGGGTTCAAGGGATGGGCTGTATCCTTCCAGCAATCCTTCCTCTAGAACCTCCAGCCCTTCCCACTGTGTCCCTAACCAGACATGTGGCAAGAAGTAGATTTTTTTTCTTTGAAAAGTACACACCTCTGTAAAAACAGTTTGCAATCTGCTGAAAGATTCAAGAGTTATGAGCAGGAAATAACAGGCAAGTACAGAAGGCGAATGAGAAATGTCCATTTTATTCTGCTATGATACAGGTCCAGAAGATGTGCCTTATGTTCCCAGATTTATCACTGCTTTGTTGGCCTTGAACAAGCCATTTTGCTTCCTCCTGTCTCCTCCTCCTCCTGCTCTTTGGCCCTCAAGCTTATTAGCTCTCCAAGGCAAGAGAAACTTACCTTGTGCTTGTGCAGCAGGACCTGCTCCTACAACCCCAAGCACCAGTTTATGCACTGGTGTGACCTACATGTTGGTACAGCACTTCACACTGCAGAGAGCTGGGATGCTCAAGTGCTGGGTAATAAATAATGACTTAAAAAAAAAATGCAGAAGCATTGCTAAAACAAAGAAGTGAAAGGAAATAACCATTTCTGAGCTCTCAGAGGACTAATAAAAGCTAGCAAGCTTATATTTTTTTTCTTATCCCACAACGTTTGCCAATCATGGTATCAAACGACAATGAGTTTGAAAGGACTGTACATTTTAAATCTGTTTCTAAGCCTGTGTGTGTGCACACGCATAAAATCCACAGTGCATTTTATAGGCCGGCCAAAAGGCACAGGAGTGAAACAGCACGTGATGCGGCCGTCGAAAGAATCCGTCACCCAGCCCAGGAAAAAAATTATGACTGTAGCTCTAACCATTTTTTATCATTTCCATCTCTATTGACTGACATGTATTTTCTTCCTTCCCTGACCCAGAACACCAGGACTCTGAAACTACTGAAATGTTTGCACAATCTTGAAGCATTTATTTAAAAGTTGCTTTTCCCTGAAGGGTAGGTACTACAGCCAGATTCAAAGTCAGATCAAAAAAAACAAACAAATACTATCTTTACAAGCCCTTCATATCGGTATGTACCAAAGGACCTATCAGCTTCCTTTTCCTTTTGGCTTGCTGACAACAGCCCAGCGCCTCAGGCAGAGAGCTGGAGTACGTGTTTACAACCCTTTCAAATTCACAGGCCAAACAGGAAAAGAAGGAAAATGTCAAAAATTACAAATAAAACAGTTGATCTTCAAAAGCAACGAGGCCTGCAAACGAATAATTTTTAGGCACGCTGTATCAGATTTCTTAAATATTTGTCACAGCTGTGAGTTGCACAGTGCAGTGTTTGTTAACCTTAGAACTTGTCTTAAGTGCTCTCACGAATAAATTTATTTATACTGAAAAATCCAAGTGTCTTAACTAAAACGTTTTTCAGAGGAGTTTTTCCTCCCCCCCCTTTTTTTAATGCTGCTGCTGCAGAGAATCCTTCCCCATGTGCTCAACATATTGTAGCTTTCCTTCAGCACAGAGCAGGAGTGATAAGGATTTTCAAGGAAAGCTGCAATAATAGTGCAAGAAAATAATGAAAGAAAAAAAAAAAAAAGAAGAGAATGGCAAAGCAAGATGTGGAAAAATGATGGGTCTTGCCTAAGTCTTGGGTTTTTGGCATGAACCTGCCGTTATATGATGCCCCTTGGTTTTACAGGTCCATCACTGCCTCAGATGTTCTGCTTTCCTAAACCTTTCTGGTTTTCATGGAGATCTTGTCTGAAGAACTGAGTAACATAAGGGCTCGCAGTGGGAATGGCCTCAAGTACTTCTAGGGACTCCTAATTTGGGGCATCTGGTCTGGTTAGTCAGAATTGCCCTCTAGTCAAGGGGGAGAGACTGCAGCTCCCCAGGGCAATCCTTCTTATCCTCGGATAAATACCAAAGTTTCTGTGAGGGGCATACTTCTCACCACTGGCTGTTGTGGGATCCCAACTGACTAGTTTGGCTTAGACACCTCTGTTCTGCAAGGCTGGAATCAGTTGAGATGATGCCACTTTTCCCACTTTCTTGGGGAAAATGATGGAAACCAGATGGATCTGAGGCCATGTGCTTGGTCAGGTACTGGGTGTCTGAAGTGTGTGACAGTGGTTTGGGTTTACCCCAGACTCCCTGAAGGCTGCTTGTGGAGATGAGTCCAGAATTTGGCAGTCTCCTCTAAGAAAATAAAGCATTGATGCTTTCTGCATGGCCTGGGCAGGCAGTTCTGATCTGAACAAGCCATTTTTTTAGCTCCATTTGTCATTTTGAAAGGAGAAAGAAACTGTTCCAGCCTGCACAACCTACCAGATAGGGTTTGGTAAACCAGCATAGCTTGTTTATTCAAGAAAATGCAGGAAAAAGTTGAAAGCAGAGTACAACTAGTATCTGTCAGAATAGCTTGCCTGGGGAAGAGATGTAGTGCCCATCACTGGAGGTCTACAAGAATCAAGAACGAAATAAGATTTAGTTGTTCTGGGGGCTTTCTTGGCAATGAGAGAGATCCTACACCAGCTTCCCATTCATATACTGTGGATCTATAGATCTCTGTGTACCCCACAGCTGACCATTTCTGGTCCAGGTAAAGGATGCAATTGCAACAAGGGATCACCATCAGTCATCTGCTGCTGTGGTGCTGCTGCTCTGGCCTAGCCCAGCTGCCAGCTTCTCTGCACTAGCCAGCATGGTATTGATTAAGAAATCCCTACTGTGATGCACAGAGTAAAAAGAGATGTATTTAAAACCGCTCTTTTGGCAGCACTTGGAAACTTTTTTTTTATTTTGTTTTGTTGGGGAAAAGCAATTCAATGTGAATAATCTTTTCCTGTAAATGCATAGAAAACCTTTAATCAAATACAAATTAGTTCTAGGCATGAGAAATAAATGTTTGATGAAAACGTATCTTAGTCATGGCACATAAATAGCTCTTCACAGTCAATATATAATCTTGCATCATTATGAAAGGAAGTGATCATTAAAAATATAATTTGGAGAGCAATATTTTACCTCCTAGTTGTCACAAGCCCCCCCTTTCTGCACACAGTTCTGGACAGGGTTAATCCCCAAATGACTTGCACCATTGTAAATCAGGAGTAACAAACCCTGACTTCAAGCAAAGGGTGTTGGTGTAAAACACAGGAGGATCTAATCCAGTTGCCTGAGAAAAAAATGAAAAAGTCTTCAGAAAATACAACTGCTTTAGCACTGCAGAGAAATAAAATAAAGCACAATACTTTAAACTTCTAAAGTAATATTTCTTTTCAGTTTCACCTGTGCTTTTAGTCCTCTAAAGCAGTAAGCTGTTACAAAGGAAAATTATATGTTCCAATCTCCCGATGAATTGTGTAGTGAGATTTTGCATTAGTAACCATGAGTATTTACACTTTCCTAAGATTAAAGGCAGTTTTCCAAAGCTGTGTCTGCTTATTAATTAGTGTCTGATGAAGACAGATTGCAGACAGGAATAGTGGTAAGAAAATGGAGCTAACCCTTAAGACTAAATTAATCTCAGGTTTAATGGGTTTTAGTATGATTTACGGGGTTTGTACATTTTCTGGTAAATTTCCAATAGAAATGGAAGTGGGTACAAGTACAAAAATGAAGGCTGAGTAAACACAGTGAGAGCAGATCCACCATTGTTTGCTAGAATGGGCTTGTAAATCTTTGCCAAGTGCACAATGAGGTGAGGGGGTTTGAGGGACCAGATCTCTTAAGACTAGCAGCTGCTTTGTTTTCTGGCATTTAATTTTTGTATTGTGCTGTTGGGTATCATGTGATGTTAAAAGCAATGACAACAAAGCATTGAAGGAGTGTTGGCTTGAGGGGAAACCTAGTCTTGTACAACTAGTTACCATATGTATCCATAAATCTGCTAATCTACTTCAGTGTGCTTTGAACACAATCTGAACCTAGTAAAATACACTTAATTATGTATCCATTTTAATTGTAAACCAAGTTTCAGAATGCTTGTATTGTTACGTAAGTGCTTATAATTCTCCTATTTCTATCATATTTCCCTGGCACCTCATTTGAATTTACATGTATCTGAGGTCATAACTGGAGTGGAGGTTCTGCTTTTGGTTAACTCCTGAGCCATAGATCAGCTATCATGAGTTTAATGAAAACGTTGTCATTTTAGTGGTTTGCTTAAAAAAAAAAAAGCCTAGAAAAGCAATGCCACATTTGGTAACTGTTCCCTTCTCTCAGCGCAGGACGGCCGAGTCCTAACACGCCACAGGGCAATCAGCACTGCAGTGTTCATTACCCTAAATTCACACCATGTCATGGCTGCCTCCAGAGCTGCTCTCCTTTACACTCTCGAAGGACCTGGCCCACTAGAGATGGAACTGTGATCAGGCCCAGTCAGAACTGGTTTATGACAGTCAGGTCCTGCCTGACTAACCTGATCTCCTTCTACAAGAAGGTGACCAGCCTAGTGGATGAGGAGCCATGGACATTGTCTACCTGGACTTCAGTAAAGCCTTTGACACTGTCTCCCACAGCATTCTCTTTCAGAAAGTTATAGTGCAAGGCTTTTATAAATTCACACTCTGCACTGGATAAAAAACTGGCAGGGTGGCTGGGCTGAAGGAGTGGCAGTGAACAGAGCTCAGTCTGGCTGGTGTCCAGTCACAAGCGGTGTTCCCAGGGTTCAGTACTGGGGCCTGTTCTCCTTAATATCTTTAGTATTGATTTGGATGAGGGGATTGAGGGTACCCTCAGTAAATTTGCAGATGACACCAAGATGGGTGGGTGTGTTGATCTGCTAGAGGGTAGGGAAGCACTACAGAGGGACCTGGTCAGGTTAGATCAGTAGGACAAGGTTAATTGCATGGGGTTTATCAAGGCCAAGCGCCAGGTCCTGCACTTGGGTCACAACCCCATGGCAAGCTACAGACTTGGGAGGGTTTGGTTGGAAAGCTACAAGTTGGAAAAGGACCTGGGGGTGTTGGTTGATGGTCGACTATGTACGAGCCAGCAGTGCGTGCAGGTGGCCCAGAAGGCCAATGGCACCCTGGCTTGTAACAGAAACACTGTGGCCACAGGAGCAGGGAGGTGATCGTTCCCCTGTACGTGGCACTGGTGGGGCCACACCTCGAGTACTGTGTTCAGTTCTGGGCCCCTCACTATGAGAAGGACACTGAAGTGCTGGAGCCTGTCCAGAAAAGGGCAGTGAGGCTGGTGAAGGGCCTGGAGCACAGGTCCTGTGAGGAGCGGCTGAGGGAGCTGGGGTTGTTCAGTCTGGAGGAGAGGAGGCTGAGGGGAGACCTCCTCACTCCCTACAACTACCTGACAGGAGCTTGGAGTGAGGAGAGGCGCAACCCCTTCTCCCTGGTGATGTGTTCCAGGACTGATACTGAGCTTGCAATATTGGGTCAAAGGTTGGACTAGATGATCTCAAAGGTCTCTTCTAACCAAAGACATTCTGTGAAAGCTGGGGTCTGCTTTGACATGGAAATAAAAAAGGTGGCATTGCAATGAGGAGTGAAGTTAGTAGGTTGGTGTATCCGTCTTTATTGAGCCTGCTTACACTTAGGATTTTGGCCCCTCTAGTTCCATCAGGATTAGCTGGATCAACCTCACCACAAATCAAAACTAAGCTTTGTATCTGAAGAGTAGGTAAAGTCAAGTCCAAATGTTCCTGAGGTGATGGTTGGAGACCTGATTTTCATTCCGTGCTTTCCCAACCTCTGGCACCTCTGATGATTTTGTAGACAGCACAAACTGCAAATAAGGGCTCTGAACTATGTTCTATTTCCAGCCCCGGAAACATCCTAAAAGGCAACCAGCTCTGGTCTTTCACCTTGATTAATTTGATGTTCCTGCCAGAGAAAAAAAAAAAAAGCAAGCCATTATTTCATTCATTAAAATAAAATATCCTTTAAATTATTTTAGAATTTTGAGATAACAAACAACTAGACAAAGATCACAGCTGAAGACTTTTATACCATCAGAATCATTACTCATTGTCTTTGAGCTTTGTATAAATAAATGATCAATGCCTCAAAACAAGGCCCTTGAAAGTGTTTTTATAAGGCCACAAATGTGTCAAGCAGACTTATTAGATGTGAAGGGAATGATTATTTGTACAAAGTGAAATGAACATGTGCAATAATATTGTAAAATGTTTATTGGTCTAGAGTGTGCTGAATTTTCCTAAAATATATCAGGTTCTCAGCTTGCATTTAATGTAGTGTTAGGTATGACGCTATATCCTTCCTAGGCTATTTTCAGTTAGCGTTATGCTTTTTGCAGAGTAAATCATGGGTTTGTGTCTTTTATAACAAGGGTATTATCAAACATGAGGCAATGCTACCTGTCTAGAAATGCAGTGTGAAAGAAAAGACGCCCCGATTCTTGGTTCAGAGGGTGGTTGATCTGGTTGTGTCTAGTGAGCAGATATTTGCAGAGGAAAGCCTCTGGGAATGCTTGAGCATCTCTGTTTGCCAGGGGTTGTCGATGCACCCATGCACCACAGCGTGAGCTCCCTTGCTGATAACTCAGTTCACATATCACTCTACCATCAGATGTTACATTTCCAGTCAAAAGAGAGGTTTCTGCCCAGAGTGAAGGTCGTAGGTCGAGCAGAGCTGTAAAGGGGCATGAGGTTGCACGTTTCTCCTCTGAGTTGCTTCCTACCATCCAGCTTGCTCTGTTAGGAGGGTAAGAGCAGCAATGCAATGGCTTTGTTCAACCTGGTGCACCTGTGTGCTTTGTGGAGGTTTGGAATTAATCTCTGAGGACCTGGGCTTAAATACTCGGTTATGCTCTGGGAATGTTCTGCATGCCCCATCTGAGCTAGAAGTCTAGTGGAAGCATTGAGCGTGGGGCCTCAGAGGGCTGTTGCACCTGTTGTTAGGTTTGATAGATTTTTTTTCTGGCTTTTATTCTGCTCCCTCTTCAATCAGGATGCTGCTCCAGCAGTTGAGGGTTTCCTTATTTCAGTGCTGTGTGTCTGGACTCATTTAGGCTTAAAGGCACATTATGGGGGGTGACAAGTTAAGTCACATTAGATCTGTGTGGATCCATTTTGTCTTCCCTTCAGACATATACTTAGCTAAGGGCTCCAACTAGGGAGGACCTTTTATTCCTTCTTCCAGAAGGACCTTTAGGGAATCTTTGCTAGCAGACAATCTGAAATAGAGCTGCCCTCATCAGTGGCACACAACATACTCCTGACTTGGGTTTTCCTATGGAATGAAAGCCCTTATGCAGACCAGTACTATCCTGGTGGGACTAGCTTTCAAGATGATTGATGGCTGCACTACTGTGTAGCCCTTACAGTTCCCTGCTCGGGGATACAGCTCCGAGGTGCAATTGGTTGTGGAAACCTTTACATGAAAGTCTAGCCTAGGTGTTATCTTTTTTTTTTTTTTTTAGGCATGTGGTTTTGAAATGATGTATCTTGAAAATTCCTTGGGGAAGTCTGTGGAAGGCCTCCATTTTGATGAGCTCATATTCTTACACAAAGCTTAATGCATTTCAGATAATTTTCAACAGCTTACTCTTTGGTTTTCCCGGTTCAAAGAACTGGTTGAATTTAACAAAGAAATTAGGGGATCACACCTAGGGAATAAAGCTTGCTGTGAAATGTTTTCTGTGAAAGCCAGAACCAGGTGAAAATCACTTAGTTTCAGGTTTCATTACAAATTTGAAAACCATATCTCAGGTTCACTGAAAGGTTGGTTAAGGGTCATGCTGCAGGGCCTGGTTTGGAATGAATGTGACTGATTTATGTCACTTGCAGCAGAACTGAGTATCGTTCATTGCTTTGACCCAGGTTTGGGGGGCTGCTCCTCTAAGCTCTCCTTGTGTGTTGAAGTCAATGAGAATTCCCTCCACAGAGACCTTGGAGGATCCACCTCCATGAGAACCTCAAGTTTTTGATTGCTTTAAATGCTGGCTTTATTTCAGCCCCTCACCACCTCCTCGGGTGTAAGTCACCCTGATTCCGTGTTAGCCAGGTGAACTGCTCTGTTGCCCCCTAGGTGAAGATCCAACCTGACTTGGAGAACCCAGGACTCAAGTAATCTAACAAAAGGTTTCCACAAGTCCATCTGTGCTGAAATCACTAACTCTGATGCAGCCCTGCGAGAGGGTCGGTCCCATTGCCATTTTGCAGGCAGTCAAACCTGCAGGTTAAAATCTAGATCAGCATGCTATTAGCCACATCTTTGACTAAGGAGCATCTGGTTCCCCTTATCGTTAAGAAGATCCACACAACTCACAGGCAAGGTGTTGCAGACCTGGCTGTTGATACCAAAGGTTCAGTCACTTCACTCCTGAGGGCTGTTGATCTTTCCCACTCATACCTCCAGGCTGTTCTTCACATCTATATTCTGGAAAGGCAAGTAAACAGTGATAAGACAACTGAGTATCATGTTAACACTTCTGGCACTCCAGGGGCACCCACTGGAGCCTCATCACTAACTGGAATGTTTTAGTTTTCCCCTTTTCCTATTATTAATTACTTGCAGATGCCCCTGCAGCAACATTCTTGTGGGAGACTATCGACGTCAGCATGGATTCCTTGCTCAGTATTACCAGAGTAAGAAAAAAAGCTGCCCTGAAGTTCTGGAGAGGGTCTGATTAATCTCTCAAAAGCAAGAACATTTACTCTTGTAGCAAACCTGGAAAGCTGGACTTGAAATAAGCCTTTGAGAAGTGGCTGCAGCAGTGCTGAGCATTCATCTTGAGGTTAAGCTCACTGAACTTGTGCCTGAGCTGTGATTTGTAAACACTAAACTGAATATTAGTCTGGAAAGCTGTTCGGTTTGCCCAGAAAACAAGGCAAAATTGAATTATTTCACCTGACTTCTACGTTCATGTCCCTGGGAAAAATCTGTGCTTTCCAAACCAGTGGTTTGGCCAAGACATGAATCGGTCAGAACCTTGTCAACATTGTCAGGGATGTCTCTCTGATCTCTTGATCAGAGTGTACACCCCAATGATCAGATAGTGACTGAAACATTGCCAGTTTAGAGGCTGAAACAGATAAATAAGTCTAGAGATGGACTTATCCTGAGGGGCTAGAATGAGCCCTGTAATGGGTGCAGTCAACGGTCAGTGCCATGGGGCTTGGTAGTACCTTGGCTTCTGGTGACTATCTTGAGATAACTTTGGGCATAACTGTTTTGGCCACTGGCAAATGTGAGACGATCCAACCTAGATGAAACCTTTTCTGGGTGGGTTAATTTAATTCCAATTACCTCATGTTTGGTGTGGGTTAGGAACACACACAGGCAGTTGCTGTGGTGGTTCACCTAAGGAGAGATTGATTATACTGGGTAGTGACAAAGGTCTCTCTCACACAGTACTCCGCCATTGATGGTGGTCAACATGGTACACCAGAGAAAACTATAACAACAGAGAAGGCATCTGGTGATGTTTTTCCAGCATTGCTCTCTTAATCTGCAGCATTTAAAATCTCAAAGCCATATCAGACAACAGTGGTGTTTTGTATTTATGAAGGTTTCTTTATTGATGAAATTTGACTTATCATTTCTTGAACCCACATACATTTCTTCGCATCCCAAGCAAGGAGCATCTTAGTTTCACCAGGTGATGAGGAAAAGAGCAGCTGTTTGCTTTTGTTTGCTCTCAGTCTGCTTCTTGCTTTATTTCTTCTTTGTTTTCCAGGCCTTGTGATGGAAAGCAGACTAAGCAGTTCATCCCTACTCAGTGGCCAGGGTCCCACTAATCCCTACCACATTTGTCATCTCTTCTAATTTGAGAGGTGCTTCTCTATTGAATTATGCCCCACGCAGCAGCTATTGGATCATTTTTGTCATTTTTCTGGTCCAAATGTGGATATCTGTAAAGTTGAATTGGGTTTTTTTTATTCAGTTCTCTTTCTACTCATAACTTTGAAGAACAAATTAAATAATAATTAAAACAAAGCAGAAGACATCTAAGACCAGCAGAATCTGCTTGGTTTCAGACTGATTCCTGCTCCATCCCTTCCTTTTCTGATGAGGCAGGACACCATCAGTAATGTTCCTTGTAACTGGCTTCTTCTCTTCCCCCCCCTTTTATCTGAGCCTGGGGAGTTAGAGTGACTAAAGATGCTATTAAAGTTCTCTACAAGGCTGAAGGAGGAAATGGGATTGTTTGCTCTTTTAGAAAAGGTAGCTGGACTTTTTCTTTTATCAGAGATTATCCATCTTCATTTGCTTAAAAGGCTTGGACTATTTGGCTCTTGAGACTTTCAGGGTGGGGTAGGATAGATGTTCAGTGTGTATGTACCATGTTATTAAGACACATTGAGCAGTAACCCGACGCCCAACCTCTGTGTGGCCTTTCTGTTTTACATGCTACGGACAAGTACATTACTGTTTTAACAGTCGACTTCCTGTGAAATGGAAAGCTGGATTTTTATTGATCTTACGCTGTTTCAAATCCACCTACTCTCAGCTGCATGGTGTTCACTTGGAAAGCATTTGACGGGATGTTCCTGGAAAAACCTCACTCCGCGGAACAATACAATGCTTCTTTGTTTGTCGTCTTCTCACTGAGACCAGTCAGCCCTATTGAATGAACCTCAGATGTTTTGATTTGTTCTTTGGTGAAAGTTTATATGACTTAAGCTGTCTTTTTACCCTTCCCGCCTTCCCCTTTAGATTTCTTCTAAGGAACAAAGCCTGTTGAATTAAACTGCTCTGTATTGGGATTTCAAACATTAATGAATGTTGTTTCAGAGTGTTATCTCATTTGGGGCCTGAAATGACTAAGGGCCACCATTCTTGTGCCAATAGAAGAGTCTCTGTGGTTTTGGGATTGTTTGCTATTTCTTTTAACAGATCGGCACTTTGAAAGGGTCATTTGTTTCCATACATTTCTTATTAGAAAAACAAAAATAATGAACAGTTAGAAGGCCAACATAAAGCAGCTGTATTATACGTGCGGGGAGATGCAATGTGTAGTCTAGCTATTGAAATAGTAGACTGAGGATTATTAAAAAAGAACCCTTACTACAATTTTTGAGAGCTACAGGCATTGGAAGTGTTTATTTTATGTAGGTAAGAAGCCAAATTCTTCACAGTGCAGTGCCTCCACTTCTCTGAAATCACAGAGATGAAGATGGCCTTCTGACACGGTGTATTAAAGATCTTCACTTAAATAATGTGTCCCCAGATAACAACCTTGGATGGAGCCTTTCAGACTTCCTCTGAAATCACAGCACAAAGGCTGTGTGTAAAAGCAGATGTTTGCAGTATATATATTTCCAGTGGAGTTCAGTGGTAACAAATATTACGTGAAAAAAGGATTTTTTTTTCCCTTTTTTTTAAATAGAAGTAGCATTCATGGTGACTATGATCAAGTCATGTTCTTTATTGATAATAATCCCTGGTCCCTGTGTCATTGAGAACAGTTTCTATAGGTACAAATGAGCCAGTATAAAGGAAGCCAGTATAATACATCAGGGCTGGGTGGGAGGTTACTTCATTTAACTTCCGCCTTCCTTTCTTTGAGTTCCTATTAAGCTAAATAATGGCAGCCTACAAAATGAAGGAGTGATTGAAGTGTGCCTGCAAACCAATTATATCACTCTGGACATGGTCTCCAGGACTCTTTGTATATGGATGTGTATGTGTGTCTTGTCTCTCTTGGTGGGGACTCCGACTCTCTTGAAGCTGCTGTTTTATGGACATTGTGAGAGCCTTTGGTTTTCAGAATGGTTGCTTTTATTCTTTCCCCACTCATGAGCTGTTGGTTGCATTTTGTGTCACAAAAGGATTTGTGAAGGGCTATGCTCTGAGTATGGAGTTTAGAACCTGAACTTGCATTTTGGTCCTTCAGTAAAATCTCTGTCTAAAAAGGCAGGGGAGGGGTGTGTGTGTCTGTGTGTGTAGATAAAAGATGAAAAAAGATGTTTTGATGATTGTGTGTAAAACAGATCTTGCATCAATTGCCTCTCTTGGAATGTCATTGGAGAAATGAATATCTGGGGTCAGGCCTGGGTGGGAAAACACGAAAAGGTACCTCACACCAAAGCCAAGTGCTGATTTCCTGCACAAGAAAGAGTGGGTTGGTGGGACCCATCATATCAGGTCATGACCCATTTAGCTCTTTCTTTTACTGAGACCAGTAACAGAGGTGGAGCTCAAAAATCCATAGTGGTTGATTTTATCTCAAGATGTCAGAGAAAAAAATTTCTTGCTTGCATACATTTGATATTATTTTATAGAAGACACGCATGATGTTGTTTGTGCTTTGTGCCTTTGCAGCATCCTGGGGGAATTTCTTATTTTCTTATTTTCATGAAAATGTCATCCTTATTCATATTCAGTTGGAGTCTTGGACCTGGTGA
Organism: Chloroceryle aenea; assembly: GCA_013399075.1. Lineage (NCBI taxonomy): Eukaryota > Metazoa > Chordata > Aves > Coraciiformes > Cerylidae > Chloroceryle > Chloroceryle aenea. The sequence continues at coordinate 106,634 of VWZY01012661.1, forward strand.
TGTCCCAAGAGAGAAAGTTAGTAGGGTAAGAAGTCAGTAAAGCATCTTGCAGACTTGCATACCCGTCAACTGCCCTTCCTTTAAGGTGTGATGGAGAAGAGTAAATGCAAAGCAAACATTTCTGTTTCTTGTTCTGTGAAGTCCCTCTCTGTTGGTCTAGATGAGAAGCTTAGGCTAGCTATGCAAGTTTGAGCTGGGTGAAGCTCGGGAAGATGAGACCTGCACCAAATGCCTTACAAACTCTATCAGGTCCGCCCGTCACAGTGAGGAGTTTTAGATAAAGGTAAATCTTTAGCCCCTCATGAAACATGAGGTAATCACAGGGTTACACCTTAGTAAACCAATTCAAGTCATCATGATGTAGATGATGGATTAAGCAATACCCACAGGGCTGTGTAAATCATTAGAGGTTTAGCACAATAAGACCAGACTGGAAATAAACTATCCCAATAGGTGCACCATAACACCCAAGATCAAATGTGAGCTAATAAAAAACTCAAATGAGACTACAGAGCATGGAGCTTGGCTCTTTGCTTGCTTCATACTGCCATCAGTGACAGTCTCCCACAAAGTCCCAAGGTTGTAGGTGTATGTTGCTTCTTATATTAAAAAAACCCAAAACACTTGCAGATGTTTGCTAAGGATTAGGAGGTGATTAATAGGTGTTCAAAAAAAAAAAAAGATTATAAGCCAACAGTTTGTATAGAATCACAGTTTAGAGCTACCTTTTACTACAGGCTTTCTAATGGTCTGTACCTCGCAGTGCTCATGTTCACCACCACGTTACTATGTCTATTAATAACCTCTTGGCTCCTTTTAAAAGACTTGGAAGTGTAACTTTTGCAGGAAGCGAGATAGACATGTCTGTGTATCTGTCCATTTTATAACGGTAATGTTGCTGTAGCTGTGATGACATAAAAATATATTAGAGTTAAAACCACCCTGTTGTACTTTATAGGATTATATTATGGGAGTAGTGAGATTGTAGCTGAGATGAAGTGGGAACTTGCATTTAAACCTCTGTTCCAGTTCATTTAAAACTGGAGTTCAAAATGGTCTTTAGAGGCCAAATTTCTCGCTACTATTTTTTTTAACATCTACAGTGATTCCATGTCCAGACGTTCTTTAGGCACACAGAGAATTAGGTTAGTTTTCAGTGGTCTTGTCATCTGGGAGAAGTCTATCAGCAAAGGCAGTTTTCAGATGCTGAATGTTTACTGTCCCAAAGTAATTGCTGTATAAGGTCCATAGGTGCTGTCAGTCAGGTGGATGGGGATATGCAGATCTCTCTTTGTTTCTTACATCCCCTTTCCTGTTACAGGTTATTTTCCCTTTGTGTGTATAAAGATGCACTTTATATGCTCTACTTTTCAGTTTAATTAATACTAAAGCACTTGGTACTCACCAGCTGATCTAAACTTGGAAGCACCATAAGAGGATAGAGGATTTCCTTTCCTAAAAAGGAAAAAGAAAAGGGTATTTTCTTTTGGATTTTATTTTTCATTTAACTCCAGAATGTTGTAGTTAGTAGTGACAGCTTTCAGAGAGTGTTCATGTGTATGCATGTAAGAAAGCATATGCTGAAACTTACTCAGGAACTTCTTATGCCCATGAAAGAGTTGCCAGAAATCTCCTCAGGAAGAGCCTTGCATTGATTGCCTGCAAACTTCCTAAACATTTTTTTCAACCTAAAGTTTTCTGTGCTGATTAGAATTGTCCCCCAAGAAAATCATACCCAAATGGTACCATCATTTTGAGAAAGAAAGGAAAGTGCTGTTCCAAGGGACATTACTGCTCCCTAGGGACCACTCCAAACTATTCCATGCTTGTGTGAAGGTGGGAAGGATTTTACTCTATCTGCAAGACACCGTGTGGATTTGGTCAGGAAAAAGCCACTGAAATGAAAAGAAAATAATCAAAGTTTGCCTGAGCTCAGCAGAAATTTGATAAATGAAGAATGTTTTTGGCCCTTTGTGCCTTCATTTATGAAGTCCCCAAAGGAGAGTATGAAACATCTTCTCTACCCAGTGTGCAAGCTGGACCTTTTCTACAGTTACTCTAATTTTGGGCTTAGGGAGTCGGATCAGAGAGTCTCCCAGGGGTGGCAGTACCCCCATACTAGGCTGAGAAGGAACTAAAAAAGGAGGCAGTCAGCCCTGTGTAGGAAGGGGGGAGAAGCAGAGGCGAGGAGGTGAGGGGAGTTGGTTTGGTTCGTCCATTTTCCTGAGCATCTGCAGCCAGCTGTTTGGAGAAACAGACTGGTGGGCTCTTGGTTCCTGCAGCACCCAGGATTAATTGATTGTTTTTACAGTTTGGTTTTAACTGTCTAAACTTACTGAAAAATGGTAGTGACAGTAATGTACCTTTGCTTTTGGGACAGTTTAGCAGGTGATGAAGAAACTACAGTCTATGTTTACACCTTGATGCTGGTCTTGAAGATTCTTGAACATTCTGCAACTCGTTGCTCTCAGCAGCTCATGTGTGCTGAGACACCATCAGTCTCATCTTCCCTGTGGCCCTGGACCTACTTTGCTTTCTTTCCTGATGCCGTGTGACCTTATTCCTAGGTCACCTCATGTTTCTGTGCTTTGTTTCACACACGTTGAAGTTAAAGCATTATTTCTTCTTAAGGTTTTCCGAAGCACAAGGTGAGCATGTGAAAAGAAGACTTGCAGTCCCTCTTGGATGCAGAGTTCAGGAAGTACCATTTAAAGGAGGCTTGGGCCAAGCATCATCACTAGAAGATCATAAAGACATATTACATAATTATCTAGCAAACACCATCCATCCTGGTCACTTAGCAGAATGGGCTGTGTGAAAAAAACTCAAACCCACAAATAGAGTGTGGTGTATTTAAAGACTCCTGCATAGCACAGACAGCCAAGGAGCTGTGTGAATGTTACACAGACATTCTCAGTTCTGGCATTTCTTCCTGTCTTTAGATCACTTCACCTGTGCAGGTTTAAAGTTTCCTCTAGGTAAGTTGGTTCTGAGTGCAAGAGGTGCTTATATTCTTGAGTGATGCGTAACTTATGAAAATTTCCATGCTGGTATCTGTATTTATACACAGAGATAGCTGTTGCTATGGCTAAGTAGTGTCCTGAAAATGCTCAGTATTTCTTTTCCTATTTACTTTTCAAACAGGGCTTGGTCAAGTAAAGTAAATATCTTGCCTTAATTTAAGTTTTATGTTTGCTGTAAAACTTGTTAAAAAAAAAAAAGAGAAAGGAACATTAAGCATTTCACAGTAGAAACAGAAAAATTTTACGTTACCAGGCAAGTCGACTTTGGCATTTTTCCTTTCAGTCAGTTTGTTTTTCTAATATAAAACTAATATGACATAATGTATAATCTAATTTGGAAATTACAATTTACTTGGAAGGATTATGCTGCCAGCCAATACCAACAAAGAAAGAAATTATTCGAGAATTTTTCTTTCCTTTTTAACGTGGTCGATAATTTATTTTTCCTTCAGAAGATTAGTTTTTTTCTTTACGACGTTTCCTGCTGGTGTGATTTGCATTAGGATTAAATAATATGTTCCATGCTTAACTTAGGCACCAAAGAAAGTGATTTTTTCCTCAAATTAGAAAAAAAGAAAAAGAAAAGGTGCAAATTGCTATCTTGTTATGGATTTCGCTTTCTTCGCAGCAAAGCACGTTCATCATTTTCAGATGGCTTGACAGTAATTACTTTATTTGTACTGACAGTATTTACATGAAGGGGCAATTTGAAATGGGTAGATCTGTGCCTTTTATGAATCAAGGGCACTAAGACGGCTTAGAACAGGAGAAGCTGAAAAATGGGTAATCCAACCGTGGTAATTTTGACTAACACCAAATTATCATGTTGACTCTCGTTAACCGCATAAGTTTAAGCGTTCATCCAACATGTTGTGTTACAGGGCTGTGGCATTTGTTCAGGAGTTTCCTGTTTGCAGCAGCGTGCCGGGAGCGTGTTAGTTGTGTTAAATGCTCCCGTGTCTCCCCCAGATGCTGGGGAGGGAGCAGGAGGGGACCAGGTTTGTTAGCTCCGAGCGTGTAAAGGAGCATTAGGAAGAAGGAGGGTGTCCAGTCGCTGGAACATGTTTGTGTCTGGCACGGCACCTAAAAATGCAGCCTCTAGGTTAAGTGGAGAAAATTAGACACAAAGGGCCCATTTTATGAAGAATTTACAGTCCCGAGCAAAATATGGCGTGGACTAAATAAGAGTGCTCTTAAAAGAAAAAAGAAAAGTGTATCCGCTTCTGATTTCTGCAGTTAGATTACAAGTTAGATCCAGATCCAACTGTAATGTTATTAAGGCTGATTTAAATTCAAGTCTGCTACTGGATTTGGATGATATTGGAGTTGGATTTGGAAAATCTGGGCTCAGTTACAGCTCTGCCACAGAATTCTTATTGCAGCCTCTGGCAAGTCACTTATCCCATGCATTCCTCTGTTTCCCATCTGTAAAACCAGGGGTAATTTCATTTTCCTGCCTTTTTTCCCCTCTTGCCAATTTAGTCTTGAGCTTCTTTAGGGGCTGTTTTCTTTACAATGTGTTTCTTCTTGTTTTTTTGGTTTTTTTTTTTTTTTTTAAAGTGTCCAGCACAATGAGACCTTAGTCTCAGTGGGACCTCTGCTGTAATACAGATAATATTATTGTTGACAGCTGTTGTTGTATCTGTGTAATGTAGTAGCATAAAGCAATAAAGCTTCCTCCCCTCTTGGTATTTAAAACTTAGAGAAGAGTTTTGTTGACTCTTCTTTCTTGTTTGTTCTTTAATAAAATTAGCTCAAAGCTATTTTCTGCAAGGGTGATTGAGTAGTCATGGTAGGAAACCAGGACTTTGAGTGAAATCAGGGTGCTGCCATCCTGCTGTAAAGTTCCACCTAGTGTTGTACTTTCTTATCTTGAAACCTTGAAGGTATGCTGGTATCATACTGGGTCATCTACAGAGTAGGTAATTGGGATCATCATTTTAAACAGCCCGAGTTTTTAAAATGTGTGGTGTTTTTTTCTTTCCCTGCTGTAATTAATTCTGTTCTTCTGAAGCTGAAAATTAAACTGTGAGAATTCTTAGTTTGTTTTCCTTATGTAAGTTCTGTGTCTTTGTCCTCATTTTCACTTTCCTGTTAGATTTGGTGAAAAAAATGACGCAGAGATGTAGGTCTTGAAAAGGCTAACTGCTTACCAGATACATGAAAACCTGAAGCTGGGTGAAGGAAAGAGACTCTCCGAGCCTCTTCTGGAAGATCTTCAGCTTGAGCTTAATTTGAGTATTAAGCCTAAACCACAAACCTCCCAGGACATCAAGTTTCATAAATCTGCCATTCATGAAACTTCCTAATATGTCAGAGTGTGCTTTAAGTGCAGCAAAACCTGGTGTATCTTCCCAGGCTGTGTTGAAGGTGTCTTCTCCATTTAACCCAACCCAGAACCTCTCCCCCTGCCATCTTAGGGACTGCAAGCAGGTGGAGGGTGCAGTTAGCACCAGGATGTGGCTGTGACAGGCACCACGTGAACCTGCCTCTTCCCCACAGGATCTGGTGTTGTAAGTAGGTGCATGAACCCCAAACCATTTTGGAATAACTTGAATTCTAGCCACAGTAAGCAGAGAAACAAACTTTTGTTTGGACACAAATAATGTCATCCTTCTGCTGCGGTTGCTGGTGTCGAGTTCGTGCCAAAGTCCAACAGCAGTTGATATGGCAGCAGTGGATGGTGAAGTTCAGGGGCAGGCTGTAAAGATCTGTGGCTGTAAAGATCTGTGTGTTGTTGCTGCTGTTTCCATCCTTAATTGCCAGACTCAAAGCCAGAAAAAAACAGGGAGATAAGGCCAGTGATCTCACCTCTATTGAGTGAGCTTGGCCTTGAGGATTGTCCACTCCACAGCTTCATCTTCAAGTCAGACTTAAGAGGTTCAGGAAGGCTTAACAAAGCTGTGCAATGTGCTTGAAAAATGAGTCTGGACGTGGTGAAACACCCTCCAGTATATCCCACCATAAAAGATACATATCGGGTTCCTTGTGTGGCATTTGAGGACTGTAAACATGTTGCCATGATTTGCTCTGTTTCCTGAGGGTTTACAGAAAAAGTGGCTTTTTTTAGGGGACCGCCATATTGAGATTGACAATTTGATGTAAACCATACCCCAGCATCCAATGTTCTGTTTAATGCAATTCTGTGTTTGTCAGCTGTAACCAATTACACTTTTCATTGTGTTAAGTGACACCAACATGGCTCCTTTCTACCATTTGTTGCTAATACTATTTTATACGCCTTCCATGGCTGAGCTCTGTTGGAAGCTGTGTCGTATAGATGAGCTGCTGCTCCTCTCCCTGTGTGTGGGCAAAGTGTGAGATCCTTAGGTCAGTGCTGAATTCAGGATGCTGGGAAGTCTTTCTTGGGGCTTGAGGAAAGCACTGGGACCTGCTGCTGAGTAGCAATGGGATGATCATCTGTAGCTTAAAGCAGCATCCAAGATGTTTCTGGAGGGTTGTGCTGGTCTCCTGTACACTAAACCTGCTAATCCTGGTTGGTAATTGCACTAGGAAACCTTGAACAGGAAACAAGTCAAAGCTTTAATCTCCTCTGCTTCTCTGTCCAACTCATACACACAAAGGCTGTGAAAATCTAAATCCTCGTGGTCCCCAGTGTGGGCCTGCACAGTTTCACAGTGAAGTGTAGGACCTGAGAGGGTCCTGGAGAGGCAGGAACAAGGATTTCTGGCAGAGATGTTCCTAGGGGATGGGTGTCTTCACACCTAGAGCTGTTTTCTTATTGCCCTTCCCCTGAAGAAGGCACTCCTCTTACTATGGGGAAAGTGCAAAAGCTGGTTTGGTTCATTTTAAAAGGCTTGTTTGCGAAGCTGTCAGTCAGGAAAGCAGTGGCTGGTTCGGTGTAGGCCCGTGTCTGCCAGAGAAGTGGGTCATGGCAGCTGCACGTGTTTAACACGTTAACTCCCCTCACCCTTTCTTTGGGGTCAGGCAGCTTCTCTGGAGCTGGTGGGAGGATCTCCAGGTGTGAGGGCAGCTGAGGCCTGGGCATGCCTGCCTGGAGTGTTTCAGGATCTTACAATGGAGAAGTGGCCACCCTGAGGGCCCATTTAATCCAGGAGCTTGTCTCTGACTGAGGCTGCTAGTGAGTATGAACAGAAGAGGAAAATGCAGAGCAGACATGTAGGATGTTTCCAGATACTCTCCATCCTCCAAGTACTCTCCATAGACCTCCCGACCTGATGATGGTTTAATCTTTTCTCATGGGCCTCAGTGTCTGGGGTTTGAGGTATAATTTTTGACCTCTAGATCTGCCCTGACACTGGGACACTTTGGCTCAGGCTTTTGCATAACATGCAGGCCTTCAGGGAGACTCAACTGACAGAAATCCATTCAGGACAACACCACCTCCTTCTACTGTTTGCTACCCACATTTCCTAGGAAGGAGGTGTCTGAGACAGACCCTCATCTCCAGCCAGAGCCCTCATGCAGAGTCTGGTCCCAGACAAGCTCTTCAGGCCAGGTGACAGGTGACTGGGTGAGATCTTTGTCCTGTGCAGACATCTCCAGTGGTTGGTGGTGCACAGATTGGAAGCTCACCTGATGAGCGGCAGCCTTGTGCTTCTCCTCATCTCTTGTAGGCCAACTGGGCTCTCTTGTTCCTCTCAGGTAGCTATCAAAGGATTTCCAAGTGCTTTTAAAAAAAAAAAAAAAAAAGAAAAAGGAAATAAGCATAGGGTTTTATCAAGTGTGACTTGTAACAGACCATTAGCTGAAAGCCGATTTTCTGGATAATGGTCATTGCTTTGAAGATTACTTCTGAAAGCTGATGCTTGCCCATAAAAACCATCAAGATTACACTTTATGATGATGATAATGTTTTGTCTCTCTGAAAGTGCCCTTCACCCCGTTTCTCCTAGAGCTTTGCAAATGTTCATTTAAGCTTTGAACAATCCTGTGAAGCAGGTTTTTTTTTTTTCTTTAAGCAGCAGTTTGACCCAGACAGACATACTGAAGTATGGACACGAATTTTTCAAGACCTGCAAGGGAGCCGATGATAGAGTTGGAAGCTGAACTACCCCTTCTTCCACCCTCAGCTTTTGACAGTGCTGGCACTGTGATTAGAGGGTGTCATTTGTAGTAGGAAGGCAGTTGGGTGTCACCCACTGTTACAGTTTAGGGTCAGTGCAACCCCTTAGACCTGTAACAGCTGCTCTCTGTTAACCCCCAGAGGGGAAGAGAAAGGGGATAAAGGAGAGAGACTCAGCCAGGAGAGAAGGGAACTGGGACAGCTTGAATGGAAATGAAAATAATAAAAATGGAAAATATACAAATATATACAACCCCCCATGGCNACAAATATATACACCCCCCCATGTCAATTCCATCACTGTTACTGCTGTGGAGCAGGCACCAGGAGAGTCCCAGACTGGGCTCAGCAGCAGATGGGAGCTGTGTTCAGGAGCTGGATTCTGGTGCTGGACTCAGGAACAGACAGATTAGGATCGAGGGCAGAACAGAGAGAGTCATCCTCGGGTGCTGTAGGAAGGAACTGAAAGAACTGAGCTAAACAGGGCCCAGCCCTAGCAGGGTGAAACCCTCCTGACCCCTCAGCTTTATACCAAATATGCCATCTATGGGCTGGGATCCCTGGCTGGTCAGTTTGGGGTCCCCTGTCCTGTCCCCTCCTCCTGCATGTGATTTTTACCTTCAGCACCCCCAGCGTGGGGCAGGAGCACCAGCAGTGGCCTCGCTCTGCACCCCAGCCCTGGGGACTGAGTGTGCCCATGGGGGGTTCTCCCTGCTGGGAGCAGCCGCTGCCTCTGCCAACAGCTGCTGCCTGCAGCCAGGGCAGGGGGTGGGCAGAGCTGGGCTGGGAGGAAAAATCATCAGACAGAACCAGTTCCATTCTCACTTAAACCAGGACACCCATAAATGTGACCCGTGTTTCTTTTCTGTCATGGTTTATCTTCATCTTCTCCCCTTTCCCTTCTGCTGCTCTATTCCTCTCTTACTGTATGGAAAATAGAGAAACCACCATATAGGTTGCTGGTTATCCCACAGGGCAAGGAAAGCTTGCTCTTCACAGCAGAGAGGATGAGGAGCTTGTATCATTACTGGGGAGACTCAGGGGAGAAGAGCGAATGGAGCTGTGGCTTGTTTTACCTGGAGTCTCCAGTCTAGGAGGACTCTGAAAGCAGATCAGGCAGATATCTCTCCTGTGCTGTTTGCCTGCACTCAAAGGGATAGACCAGACAATCTGACAAAATCCCGTGGGTTGTGATGCTGTTCACACACATTCAGAAGTGACCCAGCACAAGCATGCAGGGAGGTGAGGGTGTGTAAAATGTTACCTCTTCTTCTGCCAGCAGGGGATGCATTTGGAGGCTGAAAGTCTGTTTTTCAAGTGGAGAAAAAAAAAAGATAATTTCATTGATACAGAAGTTTCTAGGGAACTTTGCTTATTTGTGGTGCTGCAAAACAACTGGTAAGGCAGAAGTGATTGAAACTAGGGGTCGGGGATTAAAAATACCAACAGAGAACAAGTTTCCTCCCAAATCTTACTCTGGCTTGAACTAGTTCATGGGAAGCAGCTCTGCTCTGCAAGGGACTCCCAGCTTGCTAGGTCTGTGTTCAGAGCCACGGCAGCCTGGCGTGTCTTTGTGGTCTCCACGTTGTCTGTCACTGTGTCTCATGCTGCTGCTAGCTGACAGTACTGCTCTGACCCACAACTGCCCAGCCTCTGCCTGCCCTGCATGGGGTAAATGCCTCTCCAGGAGGGTAATGTCCTGGTTGGCTGTTTGCCTAACAGGAATTACTCTGAATCACTACTTTATAGAGACAAATTCAAGTTAAGTGGCTGGTTAATCTGGCATAAACTCTTATTTCCTCTTGAGGTGATGGTCCTACCTTTTCCTCACCCTGGGTATCTGCTCCAGTCCCCTGTCTTGAACATGGAGACTTGTCCAGGTGAGGGAGCTGACCCAGCTGAAAACAAATCCCACAGGAAAGAAAAGCTAGTTTGAAGTGATGCAGATCCTGTAGCATCCCACCTTCTGTCTGGATCTCCCAGTAGTCCTGGCTTGGGCTGCCATGCTTGGTGCTAGGTGTTTGAGCAAAACACAGCTCTGATGAGATCAAGGAGACCCCAAGGCATGGGAGAAGCAAAATACCATCCTCTTCATCTACCTGCTGCCATTCTCAGCACTGTGGATCTCAGACAATTGGCAAATGGATTTGAGTGACATGACCCCTGCCCAGAGCTTGGCTGACTGGGCTAAAAACCCCATATTCACCTAACAAGCTGGTCTTTCTGGTCCCTATTCCCACAGGTTAATCACCGAGCTACATTTCATACAGTTTTGGCCCATCATCACACAGCTTAAATCCCATCTGAATCCTTTTGTCAGTTGGTGTGACCCGTCTGAAGACCCAGAAGCAGTCAGTGAGAAACCTCGAAGCACAGGGACATCAGTAAAGTTTAGGCTGTATCAATCCAGGCCTTTTAGTCTTAGCCAAACAGACAGGAAACACACAGGGGGAAAAAAAATATAACTGATCACACCTACAACTCCTCAGTGGCTCATAAGAGGAAATGGAAAAGCTCCAGCTACATTTTCAGAGTAGCTTCACCCTCTTCCTACCCAGGCCTGGGGGAGCACTTGGCTTGGGGAGCAAAGGGGTGGCATTGTTCTCAAAGCAATCTCTAATATGTCTGGGGCCTGGGTTGGGATGTTTGTACCCATGGCACGTTCCAGGGTAAGCTTCTCCTTGACACAAATAAAAGTGTCCCAGGCTGGCCATCTTAGAAATTTGAGCTGATGACTGGAAAAATTCCCTGCAAAGTGTGGAGAGAGTGACCATAATACAAAGACTCGGGTGACCAGGTTGACTGGGACACTCCTGCCATCAGCATTTTGTCCTCACCATCCCTGTTGGTCCAGCATTTTCTTCTGTTTTCCTTCTCAAAGCAGCCCTGGAAAGGAATGTCCCTGTGCTATGGCAGGCAGCGTTGTGAAACATTCTCCTTGTCCTTTGGAAAATGCTAAGTTTGAATTCTGCTGTAGTTTTGAAGAGCCTCACAGTGTAGGAGGAAAGGTTCAGCAGCGTAGTTTGTGGGACTGGTGAGGTAATGTGAGACTTCATCCTCACTCCCTGCATTTAAACATTGTACAGCAGGAGGGAGAGAGCATGTGCATGTGTAATAAGCTCTTATGAGCATAAATAATAGACATGCAGGAGCGTATCTCCTACAGTTCTGTTCTGTCTTGGTGGTCTAAAGGGTTTTGAATTCTCATTGATTTTACTTTTTCTTGTTTTCTGTTCCATCTTCTAGTAGTGATTATAACAATTATTCTTGGGAAAGGGTTTTCCATTTCCTTGATGTCTTTTATCAGCCATGGTGCACACGTAAGCAAAATAGCACTAATCAGAGGAGCAACCAGAGAGTAGCCCAAGTCAGGCAATTGGGAAGAAACTTTGTTTATTTGTCAAAGAAGTCACTTCAGTGCCTGCAAAGATGGAGCATTGTTGGAGACTGCCTGAAAAATAATACCCAGTAAGAAAGCACAGAAATACGTGGCAAAGCATACGATTTTCTGCAGCACCTGTGAGCTACAGAGTGCATAGAAAAATCTTTGTTAGCCTCTCAAAACAAACTCCGTGTTTGAGAGAAACTCTTCTTTGTTTTTAGTAAGCAAGATAAATGCTTTTCTTGTTCAGACACATGGTAGAAATGATTCTTAGCAATCTTTTTTTTCCCCCATTTTTTCTTTTTCTAAAAATAAGCTGTGACTCTCAAATCATCTGCCCCCAATTTACTCCTGTGTGACCCTGAGACCCTGATCTGTCAGATCTGTCCACATCTGTGCCCACCACCGAAGAATGTGGCAGATTCAACACAACATATGGCTGGAGCTGTGCATATGATATTCATGGGAAATGGAAGAAGCATCACCATTTCCTTCGTACCAAACACCTCCTTGAGCTATTTGTACCCCATGCTCACAGAGATTCCAGGGTTTCGCTCTGCCGTGAGTTACATTCAGCAGCAATTGAAGTTTCAGTGCAACTGTTTGCAGATGCCTTTCTGGGGATTTCTTTAAGGCTTACTTTAGTTGCTGAGTTTTTCTAGCAAATAAATGAGCTTAGAAAATATAGTGTGTTTTCAAGCCGTGACACCATACTGAGGATGTGGCAAGACCCTTCTGGTTAGGGAATTCATTTTGCATGCTATGAGGTTTAACTTATTTCCCTTTAAATCCTCACTTTCTCTACTTTCTTTGGACGAGTGGTGGGAAATCCTAGGGACTTGCACTTTCACAAGGCTATGGTTCAAGCCAGGATTGAAGAGTAATTTAATGTTGCCTGTTTCAAGCTCAAGGGTACCTGCCCCTCAATGCCAGATGTGATTTTCAGCACTTGGCACCACAGAAATGTCAACAAGCTTTGAAACTTGTAGGGGTTGCTCTGCTCCCCAGAGTTGCCCCCTTTGGGGTATCTGATCATAGTTTAAGCTGTGCCAGCCTTTCTTAGGCTAGCAGTGTTTGGGGTCAGCTCTGAAGCAAGTCAGCACATCATCACACCTTCCCCTTCACTGCTAAGCCCAGGTACCTGCACGCCCATCTCAAACACAAGCCAGACCCCAGCTGCAACCTCAGTCAAAAGAGCTGAGGGTAAGTCCTACTGGTTTATGCTCATCTCATCTGCAGGACACCCACACTGTTGTTTGTTGTCATTCAGCTGGCATGGGGTAGTCCATTAGAAAGCGGGAATTCAAAGGTGTTTTTAAACTTGGGGTGCAATGAAGCTTTTTACCAGTTTCCCAAGAAGAGTTGTGATGCTGTAGTGTAGCTGTATCCACACCGAGGGCTGTCACGAGGAGAAGGGTATTGGTTAAAAACCCTACCTTTATCTCCAATGGAAATAGGTTTAATGCTGGTTTTAAATGTTGCTTAAACCCTACAAAGGAAGGGTCAGGAGTTGGCAGCTCTGTAATCCCAGAATAGAGAACTATTTTGCACTTTGCTTAGGTAAGTTTGGTGTGATTCATGGTTCTCATTTATTCTCCCTGTGGGAAAAAGATGCCTTGTATAGTTACAACAAATGTCTTAAAATAGAAAAGCATGACTTAACAATTTATTTTTTCAACTTTTTTTTTTTAAATAGTAAATGAGGAGAAAAGTTGTGCTGCCAGGAGATGTGGAATGAAAGTGTGTCAAAGCATTTTTCAGTTCTGCAAGTTGCCTCTTATCCAGGAAGAATGCAAATTGCTGCTTAATTGTTGACAAAACAAATGGTTTTGTGGATTTTTGGTGGGAGGGAGTCTGTGAATGTATCTCTCTTTGTCTCCTTTGGAATAGAAAGAGCTTATGGGGACCCTTGTGTCCTTTAAGACACATGAGTGTGCTCCGTGTAGGTCAAACCAATGATGTTTTAGGGATAAAAGCAGACTCAGCCTGCGAGGTGGGATGATTTGCACAATGTAAGGTTGGATATAAGTCTGACTCCAAAGGTTTTGTGTGGCTGATACCAGCCACGAGCAGAGAAAGCTGGGTGTCAGCTGCTGAGCAGAGCATCTGCACCCAGGAGTGAGGGCTGAGGGATGGAATCACAAGCACTTGCTGAGGCTCTTGCCTTCCCAGGAGGGATTTGAAGGGATGTTTTAAGAAAGGCTCAGGCGTGCCTTGTTGCTTCTCTGTTCCTCAGTTGGGATGGGCCTCTGGGCACAGGCTTACCATGCCCCAGCCCTTGCCTGCTTTGTCTGTACACTGCTCTCCAAGCAGAGATAATGGGACTGATCCGAAGCCAGCTCGGAGGCAATCACAAGTCTTTCCTTTGTCTTCAGTGGGGTTTGGATCAGGCCCAAAGCTCATAAGCAGTTTTCCACCAAGAGTTCCCAGCACTTATGTCAGTCACTGGCAAAAAGGGAAGGGATAAATCCAGCGTCGGCTGCTTCAGATGCCAGGCACGTTCTGTGTGTGCGTGTGTCACAGGGGTATATATACTCCCAGAGTCCGGCTTGGTTCCTCCAAAATGACATGACAGCTTGGAAAGGGCAGGCTGCTACTGGTCTGTCTGCTTCCAGGACCGACCTCTAAAGATTTCTCTCTGAAAAGAAACAGGAAGATCCGCACAGTGCCCAAGAGAGCCTTTTCTGGGAGCAGGGAAGGAGCTAGGCTGGCCTCTTGGTGGGGTGGCACCTGACAGTGAGGATTCCATCAGCATGCCAGCACGCAGGGCAGCAGGAAGGTAAGCCCAGGAGAGATGCTTCTCCTCCCACGGGGCTCTCAGTGCTCCTTCAGACAGATTTGCTTTCTCTACAGGGCACTAAAGCTGCCTTTGATACGGTGGCACCCACATCAGTGGGAATCTTTCAACAGCCTCTGTCTGGTGTCCTGGGTGTGTTTTAGGACTGGGTGTTCATTTAACGTCAACCTTTGCCAGCCCCAACTGCGTGTGTGGGGAAGAGCCGTGGGGGGGAACGAGGAGGGAGAGGGGAAGGTGTTTATCTTAAGAAAAAGGCAAGCAGAAATAGACACCCCTTGTCATTTTTTTTGGCAGGCGAGGGAGTTTTGGGAGGGCTAGAGGTCAGAGGAGCTGGGTCTTCGCCTGCATCTTTAACTGTTCTTTCGTCAACCCAATTGTTTCAGTCCTTTCCTACTGGGGTGGGGGAGAGGGGAGCCCTCCAGCCCCCTTGCTGTGCCAGGAGTAGGGTGGGAGCTCCACTGTCACCTGCAGAGCCCTTTACAGAGCAAGGTGCGGGTGGCTGGGATTTCCTGATGAAAAATGCAGCAGGAAAGCTGGGCTCCCCAGGCCAAGGAATTAATGACACTGTTAGGGGGGAATCTGAGTTTCCACATCAGTAAGAAAAGGAACTGGATACCCAAGGCAATAGACCAAAGTCAAGCTATAAAGTAATTACATTTCTCCCCGTGTTTCATGTGTTTGTTTAATTTTAGTGTTTAAAAGGAAAGGTTTCCCAAGAGCACTGTGCCAGTACCTCTAAAAAATAATTGTGTGTCTTTCTTTAACATATATTCTGGCAGGAATAGCCTGCCTATATTTTTGGCAGAAGCTTTTGCTTTATCACTAGTCTTTAGACTACGGTTTTTAAGTCTGACTGGAGGTTGGTAGGATGGCAAAACCACCACTTTTGCTATGTCACCTCTGTCTCTTGCCCTTCACCTGTAGGACTCTGGGGCAGTTTGGTAGCCTGTGCTGTGCTAATCCCAGTTCCTCCATGGAGCAGGCAAGCGGAGTTTTCACAGACATCTTTTAGCACTGCTGCCTGCCTGGCTGGATTGAAGTGTGAAAAACTGCAGAGCTTTGAAACAAAACTTGTGAAGATGCTGGGCCAACACTTTGCTTTCTGCTCTGATGCTGTCCCTGGGTTGAGCCAGAGCTGCACCTGCAACTGTCTTGGGATGCTGAGTGATGGTCCCTCCTGCAGACCCACCCTGTACCTGAAATGTGGGTGCTGGGGGTGAAGTAGGGATACCCTGATCCCACACAGGGCTCCCTGCAGCAGAAACCACTTTCAGCACTTCCACTGCAAGGGTGAGGGACGGGGGCATGGGGAGGTGCTCACTGGCATTGCTTCTGGGCACTTTGCAGACTCATGGGAGCCTGGCCTGGAAACTGGCCCTGTAAAACTGCCCGCTTCCCCACTCAGGCCCTTTGCACCACAGGTAAGCTGTGCACTGCCCATGCTCCAGCTTGTGCCATGATGCAAACCCACCAGGGGTCTCAAGGGGAGGGTGAGGTTTTATAGAAGTTTTGCATGGGTTTTGGTGTTCCTATCTACTTTTTTTATTTAAATGGTCTGGAAGGGGCTGCAGTGCCAGGAGAGCAGTCCACTGCAGGACCTTATCTCACCAGTGTGACACCTTTGTAAGGCTACTTTGTAGTGACATTCCTTTCTCTTTTGCTGTACTGGCTATGGATGTGTGCAACACTTCTGGAAGTTGTTTCCTTTTCTGTTAAATATTTTATAAATCCTATCGCTCTACCTTCTGGTAGAGCTTCTCTCCACTACCTCTAAACAGTAATGTGCCCTTGTGGCCAGGAAGGCCAATGATATCCTGGGGTGCACAAAGAAGAGTGCGTCCAGCAGGTCCAGGCTGTTTTTCTTCCCCTCTACTCTGTCCCAGTAAGACAACATCTGGAGCATTGTGTTNATGATTCTATGATTGTGACAACTGCAGGCTGATGCTGGGCTCGGAGACACCAAGTGAACCCCCTTAAACTGCCATTTGGCATCTGTGAAAGAAACCTCAGCCCCTGGTAGAAGGAAGGAAACGTGTGCCTGGAGCAGCCTGCAGGGCAGGTCATCTCTCACCCTGTCATAACGAGAAGCACGTCGTCCGCATAGCTTGCAAGGCGAGCAATTCCTATTCTCATATGCAAAACCATCCATAAATCCCAACACACGGGAAACGTGCTGACATGCTGCACGCGTTAACTGGGTAGCACAGGGAAGAGGAGAGGTCGTTAAATGGGGAAAATAGAAGGAACATGGTAGAAAGCACTCATACTTCAATGTAAGAAACACTTGAGGGGGTGGGGAGGTTGTTTGTTGGGATTTTGTAGATTCGAGATGGTGTAGCAGCTCACAAACCAGAAGAGAACGTGCAGGACAATAATGGAATGGAACCATCGCAGAAGCAGGTGGCTGTGTGGACTGACACCCAAAACCAGCCCAGCTGTTGTTGCATTCACTGTGTTTGTAAAGTAAGCTGAAGATGTGAGTTACTGTGCTGGGCCCTGTGCAGAGAGATCCAGCCCACGTCTTATTTACAGGAGTCTGATTCTTTCTACCTTGGGAAGGAGCGAGCTTTTTATTTCATGGTCAATTCAGTATGGGTGGAAAGGCTTGTAACCAGCTTCTCAGACGATGGAAATCCTGTATTTATAGAGCTGCATGGTTAACTGGGGATATTTGGGGATATAAGGAAGCTGCTTATTTCACACAATTGAAATAATTTGATAAGATTTAGTCACTTTTCACAACTAAACCCATCTCTGCGGGACCTCTGGGCAGCAAGGAGAGGTGTAAAAGTCTCCCTGAAAAATGAGAAGTGCTCATCTAAAACAGGGAACAGAGATGCTGTGCACTGCAAAACTGTCTGACACTCCTGCTTCTCTGTAGACCTGCAGATCATCTCAGAATGTTATTGAGATAATTGGGGCAGACTGAGCCAGAGTGCATCACTAAAGATAATGCCTTTGTATTTCTGGAGTGGCTGCAGATAGTTTTGTCAGGCAGATCTGGAAACAAAGAGCCCTCTGTGAGATTTCCACAATCTTCAACACACTATTAATTAACCTGTTGCCTTCAAAACAAATTAGAGATACATTTGTTCTACCAACGAGTTTTGTTGCTGAATATTGACTTTACTGAATGTTGTGTCTTACCACAGAAGAATGTGAGTCTTGCCACTCTCTGTGCCCTGCTCCTGGTACCGTGATTTTTCACAAAAGCAGATTTATCAGAGTTTTTCAAGTATCATTTGCCAGAAAATTTGATTGCAAAACTGTCTGAGCTGCCTTCTTGGTGTTTTATAGCTGGGTTTGTGACAAACCATGTCCCAACATCTTTGAGCTTTGGCTGGAGGAGGGTGAGGAGAGCGTAAGGCAAAGGAGAAAAGATCAGAGACTCTCACTGATGTTTTAACATTGTTAGAAGTGATGGAGGGAATGAAGCTGCTCTTATTCATGTGTCCAAAAATCTTTAGAAGTTAAACTAGGTATGCGAAGTGATTATGGTATATTGCTTTGGAGATTACTGGAAGCTTCTAATGTCATGCAGATTTTTTTTTTGGGGTGTTAAAACCTATCCATAGAGAACTGGAGTATTCAGCCGTGTGTTTTTTCTCACAAAGCCACTCAGTTCTGTTGGGAAGTTCATTGTGTAGTTGGTTTTGTGTGGTTATCCTATAGAAGTTGGCTTCATCATCTTCCCTCATTTGGTGAGGATAGAGAAAGCTTTTTGAAGCTGTTGGGGATGCAGTAACATTTTGATGCTTGTCAAATGATGTTCAGTTCCCTTAAATCTTTTTCAGTCATGACACAAAGCAGGTGTCTTGTGCAGTAACAAGCCTCTCTCCTTTGAGAAGTTTGGCACTAGGACTGCATGTGATAAACCACATGGATTTTTCATGATAGAAAAGTCCAGAACTAGGAAGAAAACATTCTGCAATGAGCCTTTAGCAGCATCATGAAATCTTAGCGTTTCCTCTTATTGGTATGACATACCCCCAGATAACTGTCCTCTTTGTTAATAAATCCTTTCTCCTTTTTTCTTCCCCTTCCCCCTGATCCATTATCACTGCGTGGAATTTAAGATAAGTCCTGATTTCTTGTCTAGACAGTGAGTTTTAATTTTCTGATGGAAAGGAGTTTTCTGGCCCTTCCACATGCTATTGTGCCTGTAGTCATGAGCTTTGCTGTACGCACAGGGGAGGTCCTTTGAGTTTGCTACAGAATTCTCTGTGTTTGCTGATGCTGCAGAGGATCCAGGGGATCCAGTCCATGTCTGCGTTGAACACCTCCCCAAATCAGAGCAGCCAAGGTGAGACTGGCTCAGGGAAGCAGTGGCTGTTCTTCCCTCACAGGCAAGAGAGTCACCTTGGTGATGGCACGTGTGTGTTGGGCTTCCAAAGAGCAAAGGGTTGGTCGCCTCAGATCCAGGCTGTGACTTGAAGCTCAACTCTGGGCTGTGCCTCAAGAAAGAAGGAAAACTGCCCTGATGAGTAGGTCCATGTAGCCTGGACCCAGGTGCTAGGAGTCTTCCAGCATCCTCCAGCAACTGTGCATGATGCAATTTGTGCTTGGAGCTCTGTATTTATTAGCTGCAGATAGAGCTGTCCTCACTGAATGTCTCCTGTCATGTTGCTGAGTACAAGCACCCACTTGTACTCCCAGCCCCTACTGCATGCTTAGGAGTGAGTCTTGCCAGTTTATGAAGCATTGGTGATGCCCGTGGTTTAAGTGGAATCTCTCCAGGTTGGATTTCTTCTCTGAAAACCTCAGCGATATGCGATCCAATGGGAAGGATGGATTTTAATAACAAAAACCCTAAGATTTCTGCTGCTCAGTGTTGCAAGGCACAGTGATTCTTAAAGGCTAAAAATTTGCTAGATATCCTATGGTTGAAATCACATCAGCATTTCTGTCACACTCGTGATTTTGTGGAGAACTGGTTTCCAGCCAGAGTGTCTCTGGGTAACAGCCATGAGGGATTTTCAAGAGCAGACTTTGTTTTGCTACTGCAGTTCACTGCACCTCGAGTGTACCATCAGCATACTCCAAATTATGTCTTTTTTTTCTAGTCCAGCTGTCTTTGCCCTCTCATTGCACCTTCCATCCTCCAGTCTTTTTAGCCTGTCAGCTGTTTCAGTGGCGGGTTGGTGTAGCAATGAGAAGTGTTGCTGTCTGGTGTCCTGATCTGGTGGAGAGCTCTGAGTGCTCCAGAAATGATAACAAACACAAACCTTAAATTTCTCATGCTGAAATTCAGAAGCCTTGAAACTTGAGAATTAAGGCCATACCTGTGGCCTTCATCCACTACTTTGTGCGTATGTTTTATCTATGATTTATTATATATCACAGCCAGACTAACCTGCCTCATTTTTCTGCCTGGCCTCAATTCCCTGATGTGATAGCAAGTGTTCCCCTGGGCTCGAGCTGTCCCCCAGGTGTTTGCTCCTGGATTCTCCCTGTTCCTTACCCCATTTTCCCTGCTTTGTAGTTCTGTTACTTTCCTCTTCATGTGATTTGGACAATGTGGCTGAGATGACAGGGATGGTTTTCTGGCTCTCTTCTTGTGCCCAGAGCCACAGCCATGTCCAGCAGCCAAGAAGGGAGTCATAGCAAGGGAAGTCCTGAGCAATCCCTAGATGCAAGCCCCAGAAGCCCCAGAATGGAGTGAGATCAAGGCAGACAGTGTCTGTAGAGGTTTTTCTCCAAAAGGCTAATAAATCTTCATTGGGATGTTTTCAAAGGCTTTTCACTTTGCCAAATTTGGATGCAAAAGGCGCATCCCTGTTCCTAGGGTGACACCAAATTTCCAATCCCCTTTCCAGAGGATAGAGATGTAAGAGAGTCTCCAAAAAAATAATTGTTAGAATTTGTTTTAAGATCGAATAAGCACTTTTCTCTAATCTTATGCTGGAAAACAGCCAGGCCTTCCCCTCTCCCACCCTCCTTGTAATTTCCTAGAAAATTCTGCTGGAGGCAGACACCTGGCAAAGAAGTATTTCAGCTCCAGTAGTTTTAATGTGGTGAGTGTAACTAGGAACAGGGACTCCTGACAGAACATCCTAGAGCATCTTCACTGAGTGCTGATAGCCTTCTGGCATCCCAGTACAGTGCTGCGCTGCATCTCCTACCAGCTTGAACTCAGCACCTGGTGCTAGAAAACCTATTTCTTGTCACTTTGTGCAGAACAAATGGAAGAGGTAAAGCCACTTTCTGATGCTGGGGCAGCATCAGGCATGAGTGCAAAGGGAAGGACCATGGCAAGTGCTCCCAGCTTGTGCTTCAAGGTAACCCTGCCAGCACGCGCCTCCTTGCAAATGCCATAGAGTGTTATTCACTCTCTGCTGGAAGAAAAAGCTGCCCTAAGAAAAGCAGAATGAGGGCTGATGTTTTGAAAGGTGTCCAAGAGTAACAAAACTCAACTCTCCAGGGCTGAGTTTTGCCTCTTGTGTTTCTCAACCAGGGTGGTTGAATGTGTTACAGACCTATCAGAAATTTTGCTACAAATGCACAAATATTAATCTACAGCCATTTCCTTTGCTTTCTTAAACATGAATGAGGATTTTTGTCTCTTTCTCCCTCCATAAATTGTTCATGGTCAGAGGGGGCATGTTCCGTGTCAAAGTCTTGACCGCCAGGATCAAACAAAAACCCCTTGTGAACTCAAAAGTGGAGACAAATAAATGACTATTACTACTTTTTTTTTTTTTCCCTTTTGCCTGGAGTTAAACCTTTTCTCTGTCAACAATATTGACTTTGTTCACTTGGAAGGAAACAGAGAGAGAGGGAGATTTCTCTAGATGCTGCACAGAAAAAAAACATTTTGGAAGGAGGAATGAAAAAAGACAGAGGTTACAGGAAATGGTAGACATTTTTTGTTGAATTAAACCATTAGGAGTGACCCAAAAACCAACGGGAAAGAAAGGAAACAACTGGATACATTTAGGTCACAAGAACCAGCCAAACGGGGAGCTGAAACCAATTATCATAAATGAATGTTTCTCTTTTATTCATGACCACCGTGTATGCTCCCATGATGCTCTTTGTCTTATTATAAAAACAGATGAAACTATTTCGTTTTGTTCTTATACTTATTAGCTAATGCAACTTTTGGGCAATTTATCAAACACTAACACATGTTGTGATTAATAAGCTCAGAGAATTAATCACGGCTAAAGCCCCTTAAAAAACAGAGGATGTCGGGTCCTTCTTAAATATATGTTTGTGCAAGATTATGTAACTTAAGCAGTGACATCTATTTATGATGCATATTCAATGCCTTTTACATGCTGAAAGATCCTTGAAACCATATGTTCAGGCAAGCTATAATTACAGTGACTTCCATTTCTATGGGACTTTGCTCTGTAGGGTGGGCAGAACAAGCCCTGCTCACCCTAGACAGGGGGTCTGGGGAGCAGGAGGTGGTGCACAGAGCCCACTCCCCTGCCAGAATCAGGGGCAGGGGTTGGACTAATGGTGCTGGGTTTTGAAGGGGAGATGGCACAATTGCTGTAGACCAGGAGAAAAAAAACTGGCAGCCTTTTTTTTTTTCTTTCTTTTTTTACCCACTCATTCCCAGGGGTCTTGCTGCTCCATTGAATCCAGGTAGAATGGGAGGGGGGGTGATGGAGGGAGAGGAAAATGCCATTAAACGTAGCCATAGAAGGTCTCAGCATCTTCCTCACTCCAGCTAACCCAGCACAGTCTCTAGTGAGCCATAACTGGCTCTTAAGTGCCCCTGACCACTATGCTGAGGTTCCAATGGATTTCTAAATGGGAAAGAGGAAAGGCAGAGGCAGCCAGGCTGCCCCGCAGCCTCACTGAGGTGCAGAGGAGCCAGCCCTGCGGTGGGAGGCAGCTCCAGCACCGCGGGAGCCTCCGTGGGGGTGTCAGGGTAAAGAGCTGGAGCTTTGCTTTAGGATGGTTTGATTGATAGGGTGATGACCATGGATTGACATAGAGGGGACAAGGGAGAATATTTTCCACTAGAGCATTTTAGTGTTGTGGAAGCAGTTTGGATGCCTTTTGCCAGGAGCAATTTCTGCATATCTGCAGAGGTGAGGTGTGGGGGCAAGCGTCACTTTGGCACTGACTGGGTCTGCATTGCATAGAAATATCTCCCAATAGAAGCTGAACAGAAGCATTGAAAAGAGCATGACATGATATATTTCAGAACTTCTGTGCTTCATTAAAAATAAATGAGAATATCTATTTTTGACTTTACACCCCAGCTCCGGGCAAGACCAAATCTTAACATCTTAGCAACGTCACATGGGATGGAAAGTTCATTGTTTGCTATAAAAATGAAGAAATGCATCCCTTATTCTAAGCTCCAAAGCACAGTAATGCTGTGCACTAAGGCTCCCTGTTAGCAGTCTGGTCTGCTCAGCGAGCTACTTGTTGTGTCGACATCCAGTTGACATCAGCAAGAACAAAGTATGTGTTTAAGTGCTTTTGTTGACTTGGGAGGGACTTAAGCATGTGTGTAAATGCTCTCTAGAACTAAGGCATAAATGCTTGATTCTCAAAGCCCAGCGAAGTAATGGGGCTGGTCTTCAGCTGAGCACAGATTCTGGGGTGTGCTACAGGAGCAGCTGAGTGAAATTCTATAGTATGTGTCAGACCAGATTTTCATAATGATCCTAAAACCTCTGCGTCTCTCCCTAAACTTTACAGGCTCCATAGACTTCAGTGAGACTCAGCTCTCACCCTTTAAAAAAATAAAAGGGAAAAGAAAAGCTATTATCCTCTCTGGTCAAGGCATCTGAATAAACTCTTGCTTGCTCATGAATAGCTGGGGAATGGAATTTGTGCAAGTTTATGTAGTTAATTTGTCAACCGTTCAACAGAATATGCAAAAGGATGCCACAAGGACTGTGTGTGTGGAAATACTCTGGCATTTAAAAAGGAAAAAAAAAAGGTTTCCCTGGACAACACCTGCTGGCATTTTCCACAATGACAAGATATTTTGTTATGCCTCTCACATGTCAGCAAATTCACTTATTTTTTTCTCCCAACCTAATCCCAGTGAAGCATTTTTTAAATTTTGTTTTATTTTCCCAAAATAAATGCATACTACCAACCCCCTTTTGGTGTGTGTTAACAACACATTGGCCCAATAGGCTAAATTTCTTCTGGGGAAGGTAGATGACCTTCTTTTACTTCTAATTTCCAACTGAGATCGCCAGAAAATTAAAACCCAGGCTTTTCATTTTCATCTTTCGGCAACCCTGATGTGGTTGCCGAGGCATTGCTTAGAAACACAAACATTACAGCACATATGGAAGTCTACTGTTGAGTGGAACTGAGTCCTAAAGCAACATGTTAGGTCGGAAAAAATTTATGTTCATGCTAAAGCTACAGTGTAGTAATCGGTGTCAATGGAAGCAAGAGGAATGCGTCAGAGATGGAAATGGCTCGCTCCCTTGGATGCAAGTGCAGGAATTCAGACCTGGGATGATTGTGTTCTATCTGTGGGGTATTTTTTTATATATATAATGGGGGAAGTTGCTTTTATCCGTGAGAGCACATCAGGCGCGTGCCAGTTGTACTCATCTGTGCACATGCATCTGCATAGAAGCAGCTTTGTTTCCTGTGCCCACTTATGCACACTCAGAATTCCCATTTTTACCCTTTGGCTGGATGCAAATAAGATAGTTCCAGTCTTGCTGAGGGTGATGGAGGTGTAAGTCCAAATTCTTGCTTTGCCAAGACAAACTGTTTGTCTCTTTTCAGGGAGGCTTATTGGAGTTGCTCTTTCCAGTTCCTTATGTAATCAGGAAAAGAGAATGAGGATGTCCCAGTCAGTGATCTGTCTCAACTCCTTTAGGATAGCTGGAATCATCTCATGAAGGTCTGATCTGGTTGAGGATGTCCCTGCTTACTGAAGGGGGCTTGGACTAGATGACCTTTAGAAGTCACTTTCAGCCCAAGATGTTCTAGGATTCTAAGGTGCTGCCTTCAATAGATTCAGAGACCTTGGAAATCTCACTTAGACAAGATGTGTTATCTTAAAACCATATTCTATGGTTTCTTCCTTTGCAGTCCAGTTCACAGAAAGCTCTTGGTGTCTTGATTGTATGTCCAGCTCAATATCTGAGCATCTTCAAAAGCCTGACATACCCATAGTTCCTCATAATTATGTGCCTCAGTTTCTTGTTTGTGAACTTGAATGCCTTTATCTGATGAAAAAAAAATGTAAGGATAAATAATGAAGACTGAAAATTAAGAAAACAGAGTTAAATATTTCCTAGACAGACAGACCTTCTAACACCATCAAGAAAAAGAAAACAGGACAGAATTCTTATTGCTGCTTCGGTTCATGTGCCTGCAGTCTCAGCTTTTGTTAGTCAATGAGCTAAAGTACTTTTGCAGAGATATTTTGTTTGAAAATTAGTGTTTCCCTTTCTCCATCCCCAGGGAGGCTGCCCATCTAAAGACTCCCATGTTTTGGAGTCTAGGGGGATGTGCTGTGGGCCCAGGATCAAGCGTGATGGTCAAGCGCAGGTTCGAGGGTGAAAGGTGCTGGGGAAAGGCACCTGTCCTGCCCCTGACCTGGTCCCATCCCTGAAGCACCCATCGCCACCACAGAGACCAGGATAAAATGCAAAGTTTCAGCTGTTCCTCATCCTCCCAGCACCATGTTGCTGGCCTGGGTTAGACCTTACAGGTAGCCCAAGACAGGGGTATGCCCAAGACAGGGCAGTGACTGGGAGCTACGGGTGCAGAGGTAGTGGGTGTCTTGAAGGAGGTTTTGGAGACCTAGCATGCAAATCCTTTGAATCAGGGTTTTATCAGCTCGCCTGCTCAGGGAATAGCTTGCTTTTTAAGTTGCTTATTATTTCAGACCGAGAGCTAATCCTCTGAGAAAGTAATTTCTGTTGCTTGTGGCCCCATTATGCACCGAGAGCTATCAGAGCAGAATTGCTGCTTAGTCAGTGGTTGCTTTTCAGCCAAAGAAACACCATGGATTCTGGATTATTGTGTTTTTGTTTTTGTTTTGTTTTTGGTTTTCTCTTTTTTAAATCCAGACGAATATTTAGATGTAATTTTTGATCTTCAATTCCTTGATTCTGCCCAATTGAAAAAGCCACCTATTTATTTGAAAAATATTTTTGGAAGCCTGAAGATAACCACGTCGCTCCCATGGTTAAAATGTTTTATATAAAACTTGTTATTACCATAGATCAATGGGTTATGAACAAAATATGTTACAATGGGGCCTGTGTTAAGGATTTGTCAAGATTTCCATTATAAACCACTGTTTTCGAGGGTTTATAACTCGGTCATAAAAACTCATTCCAAGCTAAAACTTGGCAAGCAAAATGTCAACCCAGGAGAGATTTTCTTTTACCAGATTTGCTTTAATGCTTTAAACTGATTTGTCTATTTTAAAATTATACGAGTGCCCTGTTTTATAGACTTTCTGTGTATACAGGGTGCGTGTGTGCTAATATAACATGCATACCAGGGAAGAAACAACGTTTAAAGCACATTAGCACAGCAAAGCAGAGCTCCAAAATCCTCACAAGGTTAAAAATGGGGTTGGATTTGCAACCTGTGGAAATTTAAGTATTGGGATGCCAACTTTGGCTTAAGTCTTCAACTGGTCACTTCAACTGATCAAAGCTGATCTTCATCAGTGGAGCTTCTGTCTCTTCGTGACACCACCCATTGTGTGACATCTCCAGATATCTGAAAAGGCTGCTGTTGAAAATCGGTGCAAATCTTGACAGTAAGGTGGATCTAGGACCATCTCAGGGCAGCTGGTGTGACAGGGGGGAGATGTTCAGCTGATCTCCCATCCAGTGATCCTGTAATCTGGCTACTCTTGATGATAAAGGGGGAGATAGATGTAGGTGGGACAATTCGGTGCCAGCACTAGAATGACCAAAGCACATCTCTCTGTCTGCTCACTGTTGTTAAGGAGACAGGCATCGTTAGGTGGTAGGGGGTCTGAGCTGTTTATCACTCCTGAACCAGGAGTGATCATCTCTAACACTTGTATTTGTCCTGGGTGCCATGGTAGGTGGTCCAAATATTCCATCCTCTGTGCACAGGCTTTGGCTGTGGCAGATGAAGTCTGGTTTATTCCACTCACAGCTCAAAGCCCTGCAGTTACAAAAAAAGACTTCGAGGTGCTGGAGTGAGTTCAGAGAAGGGCAATGAAGCTGGTAAAGGGTCTGGAGAAAATATCTCATGAGGAGCAGCTGAGGGAGCTGGGGTTGTTCAGTCTGGAGAAGAGGAGACTGAGAGGAGACTTTATTGCTCTCTACAGCTCCCTGAAGGGAGGTTGCAGGGAAGTGGGTGTTGATCTCCTCTCCCAGGTGATGGGACAAGAGGAAATGGGCTTCAGTTGCTCCAGGGGAGGGTTAGGTTGGATATTAGGAAAAAATTTTTTACTGACTGGTGAGGGCTTGGAACAGGCTGCCCAGGCAGGGGGTGGAATCACCATCCCTGGAGGTGTTTAGAAAATGTCCAGATGCAGCACTTCAGGGACATGGATTGGACTTGATGATCTTGAAGGTCATTTCCAACTGTTATGATTCTATGATTCTAATTGCAGCAGTGCCTGGTGAGAGGAGGACATGCAGCTGAGCTTGCAAACACCCAGCCTGAGCCCAGGTGCTTGACCAAGCAGTGGAGAGACAGAAACACCTCCAGAAGATGTTTTGGGCATGGTCTAAGGCCTTTAGCCTGCCTCTGATGGAGCTGATTTCTGTCCTTGAACCACAGGGGGAGTGTCAGGTGATCATGGTCCCAGGTTCCGTGCCTCAGTTGGCTGCCCAGAGGAGAGGAATCCAAGCCTTGGCTCTTTGTAGGACTCAGCTTTAGACGTGGAGGGTCAGACTGACTTCTCTCTGGAGGCAAATGCACGAGTCTTGAGTTTGGCATCCTTCCCTGGTGCACTGGTTCCCTTCCTCCCGAAATGTGGACTCGTTCTCCTGATAAGAGTGGGGTTTTTGTCATCTCCATGGGTCTCTAGACTGTGTTATACTCTCCTCCTGGCTCTTGCGTGGGGCTTGGTGTTGAGTCTCTCTTGCTCAGGGGTTTCCTTAATTGAGGGTAAATGTAGGTTCCCCCTTCTGCCATAAATCCAGCGTACACACAAACACACTTGTAAGATATTTAGAAAAGCTCTACTCTGCGTGTCTCAAATGTGTGTGTGTGGGGAGTAAAGAAAAGCAATAAAGAGCCTACATTATACCACATGTGTGAGCAAAGGGCTGTGGTTAACTCCCTTCAGATAGATTTCAGCCAGGGCCCCTTTCTAACAGCCCCCAGAAGACTACTGAAAAGTCGGCATCCATAGTTTTAAATAGGTTCATTTAAAAAATAAATTGTATTAGGGCCTTTTCCTCCCCTGCTCTGCAAACCAAATACACAAGTGACACGAGTAAGGAAAACTGCAGCGTGTTGTGGCTCAGGCTGGGCAGTCAGGTTCTGCTGGCATGCCAGGGATGGCAGCAGCAGAGCAGGTCTGGCAGTTAAGGAGTGTGTGTGAGGATCACCACGGTGTCTCTGCCTAGCAGACCTGCTGTGCTGGGAGAGAGGAACGGTCATTTTGTGGTCAATTCACTGAAGAAGTATGATGTTGAATAGATCAGTGAAGATGTCTTGGCTGGGTATGGGATAAGTAAAGCCTTGACCTAAGTAGAGTGGGGAGTACTACAACCCATGTGCTGTTTTCCTTCCCTCCTCCTGCCTCACCTTCCCCTGAGTCAGGAGGGGTGACAAACAGTTGCCTTCTCTGCCCCCCACATCGCTGAAGATGATGGGAGCCTCTGGGCTCTTTTGCTGGGCTCCTTTGCTGCCTCTCCTGATGTTCTTGTGCTGCATCCAGCCCCACGGATCTGAGGTGTGCCTGCAGAGAGCCGTGCCTCAGCTACAGGCGCTGCCCCAACACGTCCAGCTCTGGGTGCACGGGAGATTAAAGGACATTAATAAGAATCAGATTGAGAATAAAGTGCGTTGACAATTGGGCTTTGATTTTTCCAAAGTGCTTTTTGGATGAAAAATAGTTGTTTTTTTTCTTTTCGTTGTTGCTGGTTTTTGGATGGAGCTCTGCACAAGGGATGACACTATTTAGGTTGGCACCTTTTACAGCTCAGTCCCCAAAACACTTCAACTCTAGGATTGTCGATTTTTCACTTGTCAGAAAACCAAAACAAACCAGAGTAGAAATGATGGGTTTGGCTTTCACTTTGTGTGTTGTGAAAAACAAATACACAAACCAAATATTTTTCTAAGTTTTTAATGGAAAATCAAATTCCCATTCTTACCACAGTTGCTAATTAAGCAAGAGAGGACGCTACGCCCAAGGACATGCAGCCTTTCCTCATCGCTGGTCAGGCTGTTTATGAGCAAGAGAACATACCTCAAATATGTCTTCTCATCATTTTATTCATTACTGATGCCAAAAAATTAAGCTGTTTTTTGTGGAAGCGAGATCTCACTTTTCTGTTGAACTCAAAGTCAGGAATAAAAGAGCTTTGCAGAAAACAATATAGCCACAGTGGAGGGAGCTGGGTCACCTTTTGGTGATTTAAAATGAGTTCTTAATGAAAAGGGGAATAAATTTTTCACACATTCCTCCGCATTAAAGAGAGGTCAGAGACTAGCATCAAGGTGAGCCCAAACTCGGGAAAGACACAAAGGGAATTCCTGAGCTGCCGACAGAAATGTCTCTCCAATCTGCCAGGAGCCAAAATGCTACTGCTGGAAAAACAGCAGGCAGGGTGGAAATCTGGGTCCAATGAAAGACCAGCAAGGGAAGCTGCAGAGTGGGGTCACAGGGGGGGGAAGATAAACAGCATCCCCCCATCAGAGCGGTCAAGCTTATTACAGAGATGAGGCCAGTGGTGGTTGTCCAGATGGCAGAGACCGGGGGTCCGTCCCCCATCACTGAAAGGTTGCAGCACCCAGTCCTTATGGTGGAGATGTGATGCTGTGTGTTCAAAACTGTCTGTCAGGACTTAGAAAAAATGTGGGACCTTGGGCAAGTTACCAAGTCTTCCGTGCTTCACTTGTGCTACCTGTAAAATGGGCTGGTGCTCCAAGGGAATTGCTGTGAGGGTTAGAAATGGGAGTGGGCAGGGCAGCTTGTCTTACCTGACAGTTAATTATCTGTCTGATGGAAATTTTAAATGCCATTGCAATGGATTTTAAAATTTTTTTAATATATTGGTCATCACTAAAGCATCAGTAAAGAGCTGTTATTTGTAGGGCACTTTTCTGCTTTGTGGTGTTCCTCAGAGGTGTTGCCAGGCAGATTTAAACGGTGATCTTGCAAAAATGAGCTTCACTCGTGTGGCTTGACTTAGGTGTGGAGGTTGTGTGGGGAGCAGTGGCTCAGCTGAGCTGCTCACTGCAGCACTTACCACTGTATCACAGCCCCCAGTCTACCCAGGCAGACATACTGGGAGCTGCTGGGCTGCCCCAGGAGGTCTGAAATTGCTGCAGCTACACCTGAAGTGCCCAAATTCTCTGCTATGGGCACTGTGCCCCCCCTGGGTGATCCTGAGGTCTCTGCTCCTCACTGTGAGTGAAGGACTGAGTTACAACGTCATGGCTGGCTGGGAGCTGAAGCACTGTTGTCAGCAGCCCCATGCTGGATCTGTGGTGTGATGATGTCCTGTTTTTGCAGCCCTGATGCTTCGTGGTTGGACCCATGGTTACTCTGATGCTGTGGTGGGAAGTTCAGCCACCTAAGGCGTGTGGGCAGGGTGCAGTGGACAGCCCTTCTGGGGCTTCAGGGGAGAGCAGTGGTGGGTACCAAGTAGCAAGGCATCTCCAGGAATAGGGCCTGGGTTGGTTTTGCATTTTGTTCTTAAATTAGGCACATAATTACACTAGACTCTTCCCAGCATTTATAAGAGATTGGCACCGCCGGAGAGCAATTCAGACCTGAGCTGTCTGTAGCTCTCCCTTGATGGGGCAGAGGCCCAGGTAGGTTTGTAACTTATATTTCTTGGTTAAGAACCTCACATGTGGTGCAATGGCTCTCAGTCTTGGGATAAGCATAAGAAAACATGTTAAATCCTGCAGATATTCCCCTATTGCTGATAGTGCCTACAAGAGTTACCTTCCCCAGGGCAGGCAACCAATTCTCTCTCTCCTCTGTCTTCTGGGGGGAGACCAGGTGTCTGTGGAGGTGAATAGCACTGAGCTGCTTTCCCTGTCTGACAACCTGGTTCCTTTTCTATTATAACATTATTTAAAAAGGGGGGTGGGCAGGGAAGAGTGGGGAGACAAGGAAAATATTTCTATAAGAAAACTACACTTTAAAAGACAGCTTAAAACTGGGATTAATAAGTCTGCTTTTATGGAAGCATTTCTACATGTTGTAAAACATTTTTACAAACATTGTAAAAACTCCAGAGTTTCACGTTAAATATGGCTGATTTTCTTTATAGAGCTGACCTGCTTCCCAGAGGTGATGTATACACACCAGATGACACAAGGGTTGCTAGGGTAGGCAGTGTTTTTACATTGATTACTGTAGTAAATAATAATGTAAAACCATGTATAAATAGGGAGTTCAATCCAGAGCTGCCCCTGGGGGCTGCAGTTCTTTTACACATGGCCCATTTTTCATCACTTGTGTGATTATTTT
>VWZY01012661.1:147445-206252 GCA_013399075.1 Chloroceryle aenea
AAAAAAAAAAAGAAAAATGAATAAGAAAAAAAAGAGGAATAAAAAAAAAAGAGAGGGTTAAGACACTGGAAGAGTTTATTTACATATTAACCCGTATTCTCCTACCTGCAAGGAAAACACAGCATCATCAGACCTGCTTATGAAAACCACAGTGTTGGGGCAAATCCGAGGCAAATCTCGACACCAATGGTATTGAAATGCAAGTTTTTTCCATTGCCATAACCCTTTAAGCACCGAGGAGCAGGGAGCTGCTCTGAGCTTGTTTTCCTGTAAACGGCGTTATCATCGTGGTCGCTGGCATGGGATGCCAAGCTGTAATTTTAAGGATCTTGTTTATAATTTTGCCAAGTTTTCAGCAGCAGGGCTGTATTTTTGCCTCCGCCTTGGGCTTGGCTCGCTGCGTTGAACCAGCTGGGCTCGCTGCGTATGTGTGTGTGGTCAGATTCGCTGTGAACCGATTAGGTTATTAAACAGAATGAAATAAACATGTAAATCTTCAAAACCATCTTAGAGTTGAGGTTTACTTCTATAGAAAGAATACAGATGGAAAAAGTAATGTAAAATTAAAGACATTCCTAATGGCAGGCTTTTTTTGTTGTTGCCACTAGATTATTTACAAGGAAAATAATGTCAAGGGAAATAGGAATTACACTTTGTGTAGAAAACATTCTACATCGCTAAGGAAAATGTTGCATGGTAGAAAAACTTGTTTTAAATAATTATATCACTACATTTATTTGTGTTCTATGCCATGTAATTAAATATATTTAGGCAGGCAGAGAAAGAGAAGGAGGCTTTCAGTGAATTTCTTTTAAATTGATTTTATTTTACTTTACTTCTTCAGCTTTTTGGTACCAAAATTCATCAGTTATGCTGGCCGTAAGCAAAAGCACCCCATAGATTTCAGCAGACTGACAGGGATCTGATATGATCTAATCTAATCGATCTGTGGATGAGAAAAGCTTTTCTTTTCATGCCAGTGTGTTTGCTCAGCAAAAATGTGACTGAGAATGGCAGAGACCACCAGGAACAAAGGAAATATCCTTAGAAAGTCAAGTCGAATTTTCTTTTGCTTTTTTTGGGTGGTCCGTTAACGATTCAGGTTTAATGAAGGGATTGGATTTTAGTAGGACAGTTTTATCAGAACATGAATTATTCGTGATCCCTGGTGTTCTGCAGAGGACAGGTCCTCTGCCCAGCAAGAATTTGAAACTCAAATTTTGCCTTTATTCTGCTTCTGAAAAAGAAGCCCTCAACTTTCAAATGCCTGTTGAAGGGCTTTCTAAATTCCTTCTGATTTAGTTGTCATTTTTTAAGGTTATTTAAACCTTTTTTGAAAGCAGAAAAGTGAAATGTGTTGATTGATTTTAGGTTTTGTTTTGAAATTATTTACTGTATTGCATTCTATCAAATGAGTAGGTGCATTTAATAAGGAGAAAAAGATTCTCCCAAAAGAAAAAGCAAAATATTTTATCAAAAATGGCCAAAATGAAGGTTTCTTAATTCCTTATAACTTTTACAATTTTGGTTTCTGCAAAGCTGGGTTTGGTAGCAGTCAGATGCTCTCCTCTTTGCGGTTCCTGTATCCATGGATTAAGATTTTCTGAAAATTGATAAAGGTTAAGCCTCCTTTCTTTGGTAGCATCTTTTTCTCTTTCTGCTATGCCCCTCAGGGATCTCAAATTTCTTACAAGATGTGGCTTTCCAAAGCAGGGCAGCACTTTCTGTTCTCCCTGGACAATTTTCTGGGATGTGGATTTTCCTACTTATATTTTGAGAAATTTCTGCCTCAGCTCTGCTCCCTCCTTTTCCTGCCAGATCTGCTGCTTGCACCAGTGCAGTATGAAAGCCTGCTGCATTGTTTGGAAAATATATTTCTTGGGGGTTTCAAATGAGATCTTTTTGCCTAGAAATATCACTGATGGGGGCAGAATACACCTCAGAGTCTAGTTTACTGCTTTTTCCTTTCCATCTACATGGAAAGCTCTCCTTTACTTGTTGCCACACAATGGAAGTGGGGCACCTTTATTAGTAGGAAGGTGTAATGGAATTAGAAAAGACTAATCCAGTTCTTTCATATATTAACACTTCAAAATTCCTAGATATTTTTTAATATATATTCCTTTTTTTTTAAGGAAAAAAGAAAAGATTAAATATCTTCATTTTTAATCACTGTTGTTGTTGGATCCTAGAAATGCCTGTAAAGCAAGTGCAGAAAATAGATATAAAATTTCATATTACTGAGTATAAGCTGATTTATAAGAGTTACCTTTTGCAAATTCATTGAAGAGAATCTGCCAATCTCCAGCTTCTACTCTGGCTTCTTCAGTGTTCTTGCTGTTTACTAACTTATTTAGGGTTTGAGTCAAAAGGTTAACAATTGTGACAAGTATTTGTTACTAAACAAGTTACCCTACATTTGCATTTTCTGGTGAATGAAAATATGCAGCTGAAATTTTTATCACAACTTTGATACAGATTTTTAATAGGAAAACTTAAAAAAAAAAAGAGGGAATATAAACATTTATGTGGCTATTTTAGTCTGATGGAAAATAACCTGGTGGGTCAAACATGTGTATAAAATCTCTTTGAGTTATCTTGGACCTCATACCCAGACTTCGGTGGTTCTCTCGCCTTTCTCGCTTTCTTTAGAAAAATATTTTAACACCTGACATTTCTGCTGCTCAGCCACTGAGACAGTGGTAACTTTTGAACTTCTTGATATGCCAGACGGAGGGAATTCCTTAAATTTCTTTAGTCTTCAAGTCATTTCATCACTGCTGTTTGTCCATCTCAGAAAGACCATAGGTCTTAGCAATAGCAGTCAGAGTCTAGGAAAGAAGGGAAAGCCCGCAGACCGGGCTTGAAAGCACCCTGATGTCTTAATAAGTCTGAATCCCATTTTCCTTCTGGTATTGATCCAGCCTCATTTCCCTAATGTCCCTTTTACACATGCCTTTTCGAGAGGAGTATTCTGGATGTGACTATTTACATGTGTATGCAGTCTTCTGCAACACTGGCCAAGGAAAAAGTCAGAAGGGAGTAACACAGAGAAAGGACTGCTTGCTTTTGGGTTGGTTTGGGTTGGGTTTGGTTTTTTTTTCCTGGAGAAAATTAGCTCCCCCTTTCTTCAGCCTTGTAGATGAATTCTGCGCTCTTGCAACAATTTGGGAGTTATTTAAAACAGTCTCATTCAATTATTTGGTTTTGTTTTCTTTCCTCCTTTTTTATAAAGTTTGTGCTGCTTTGTTCTCTGAGAACCAATCGCTCTACAGTGATTTTTTTCATGAAAAATCAAACACAGGCTTTAACGAGAAGAAATGATAAACCGTGTTTTAACAAGCAAGGGAATCTCTTGGGGAACCTGATCTCCTGAAATTCCTGGGTTAAACTGATCTGGATACATTTGTGTAAGTATCCATTCATCTCTCCAGTGAGCTGCATCCCCCGGGGAAGTCTCGAGGAGTGTATGTAGCACATACTCTGCAAGCCATTTTTGCCAGAACCTGAAGCCCAGTGATGCTAGTTCAGGATTTTGTTACAGTCTCCAGTGCAGGTGCACAGGTCAGCAGATGCTGACAAATGGGTTAATTCAGCCTCGGCCAATGTTATGGTTTTTCATGGGAATGAAACAAGCAGAGTTCTAATTGCTGCATGTGGACCTGGTGTAAGCCACGAGGAACAAAATGTTGTTATGTCTAAAATCAGCTTTTGTATTTTGGGTCTGGTGGAAGTTGGAAATTTATGCTGACGTTCTGGGTGATTCAGGGCCACGCAAAGCAAAAGAAGGGATTTCTTCCCCCTGTGAATGTACCAGTTTTGTGCTGTTCTGTCTTGGGCTCCTCGCTTATCAGGTCAGCTCTCGGAGAGGGATTTAAAAATAAGACCTTTGGAATCATAAGCATCAAGGGTGTCTTTTTATCTGGAGTGAACCAAGCGCTGTTTTCATTCTCGTGATGTCAATCAGCAATGTGTTTGGTGTTCTCCGTTACATATCCAGTGTCTAATGGACCAACTGGTCCTCCCAGAACTAGAGGTGAAATGAAATACTTAAAGGCTTTCCAATGAAATATATTAGATATCTAAACAATGTATTACATATCTAACCAGTAATACAATAATGGTAATTTCATGCCACAATGAGCCGTGTCAGCCACTTAGACTCAGCTTGAGCAAATAATTTATCTTATTTTGTTGTTTATCCTCTGTCCTCCCATCTCCCAGATCTGTGTTCCTACAGAAGATAATCCTGTGATAAACAACAGACCTATATATAAATAAGTACATATGTTCTTACCCCTAGAGAGATCACACTGCCTTCAGTCTCAGAAAGATCTCAATTTCCTCTTTCTCTCCCCAGCTATCCAGTCAGATAGATGGGTGTGGAAGGACTTAAAAAATTAATTTATTGGTCTGCAGGAATTGTGAAAAAAAAAACAAACAACTCCTTGTAATAAAAAAAGGCTTTTCTCAGCCATTGGTGTTATAGGTGCATGGAAGTGTGTATCTGGTTATTTCAGGGAATGGCAAAAAGGATGAGCCAATGTGGAGAATACACATTCCCACTTCTGCAAATCCCAACTCAGTCTTGTGTAATGATGGTCAGATTCAGGATAGATTTAGCCCACATCTATTAAAAATTCAATTTAAATAGAACAGCAACAGGTAATAACAATAACAGAAACAAGAGCACATCTCTGCTTTCCCAGTTACCTTGTAACCCATTTAATCCAGGAGGATGCCCTGTCCTTCTCTCCCGCAGCACAGAAGCAAAGCAGATCTGCAGCAAAGCACGCTGGAAATATCTATTTTACTGTTCTGCTTTGTACCTTGTGACCCTGCCGCGTACCAAACTCCTGTGGCCTCCATTGTCTCCTCCTCTGCTCCCCATTGTTCTCTTGCAATCTGAGATGGTGTGCACAGCATGAGTTGATGCTGTTCGCTGCATGACATAATTTAGGTTAATCAGCATCAGTTACACCATCTGGAAAGGGAATAAATAGCTTCTTAATACTCCATCACTGGAGGCCTCAGCTCTCTGCAGAATGTGGTCTTCCTTTAGTGAGGTCTACTGGTGGCTTAGCAAACATCTAGCAGGAAGCTGGTAGCTGCGCTTCAGGGTGGGTTTTGTGGGCTTAGAAAAGTTCAAAAGCCCCAAAGTACCACTTTCCTGACCAGTGACCAACCTCTTCTCCTGGACTTCCTATTTTCAATGTGCTTCTGCTACCCTGCCTTACTGAGCCCAAACCTTTCTTCCCCCCACCCTTCAAAGAATTTATTTGACAGTCCTTGTGTCACTTCATTTCATTAGTAGATTGGGATGGAAAGTTTATGAGATGGCAATAAAAGCAAAGAGATTATTACCTTCAGGCAGAACAGGACTTTAAGTGCTTTAAACGAGGAGGGATCCAGGCCCTGGCTCATGTACATTATGCAGATGCTAAAGTCATTATCACCATGTAAAAATATATCTTTAAGTTTCCACTTTTGCATGTTCTCTCTGGGCCGTACTGTACTGCGGGCTGTGATGCCATTTTCCACTGATTAGGAAGCCCAGCAGCTGTTTCACGTTGCCCCACACTCCCTCCCTGGTCCTTTCCATGGCTTTTTCTGCTGACTCTCAAGCTGCTGTGGGCGTCTGCAGGAGGCCAGGTTGGCCATTCCTCCTGCGCTCCATCAGCAGCTGCTGAGGATTGAGTTGTCCCCTCTGGAATAAACCCCACTCACCTCTGCTTTCCTCCCCTGATCTTCAGGATGGTTTCTCAGCAGCATCGCTTAAGCAGTAGACTGGACTAGAGAGAGCTGGGCAGCACGAGCAGTGGTACCATTGCTAGCTGTGGTTATCGTGTGAGAATGGCATGTTGAGAGCAGGGGATGGGGATTGCTCTGCCTGGGCTGCTTCACCTGCAGTACTGGTGAAGTGAAGCTTTGAATAACTGGTTGGAATACGATGATGTTTTGCACAGATGATTGTTGATTTTTTGGGAGGATTTGCATATCAAAAATATTGTGTTCTTTCTCCCTTGGTTTTCCCTTTATTCTGTCTCTTCATTTGTAAAACAGCATAGAAGACAGGAGAGAAAAAAACCTTCTCAGTCCTCTTCCTTACTTTCATTCTTTTTTTTTTCTCCAAGAAATAAAGACAGAAAAATAAAAACAGTGTTAAAAGACAGAAGGGGCATTCAGAGAACAAAAAGATGGGATGAGAAGTCCAGGCAGTTTAGTACTAATACTGGAACAGTAACATTAAACTGAATAGTCTCTGTAGAGTCCTTTAGCACTGGTGTCATAATTCTGTGCGTGACACAAAAGGTGCAACTGCAGCCAATGGATTTACTTTGCTTTAGGTAAGATCCCAGTAAGTTCAGTTTTCAGTAACATCACTCCCGTTTCACCTATAAAGTGATAGACACTGTTAGCCTTGTAAGACACTTAGATCAGGACCAAGCTGGCGGTGCCCCCGAGGAACTGAAATGTGTTAGAACTGTTTTGCATTGGGAAGGACAACAGAACTTTAAGAAACTTTTGTGCAAAAATGTCCCAGTATTGCTCGAAGTGAGTGCATTGCCTTGGAAAACTCTTGTATTTTGCAGCTCTCTAATAAATCCTCCTACCATACCCTGTCAAAATCTCTGGTAAAATAAAACCAAACAGACAACAAACCCACATAGAAAGGGTTTATCTCTCTAAAGACAGAAATGATGCCTGAAAGTGAATTCTTCTGTTGTGATTTTAAAGATGGTTTTAATTCCCTGGGCAAACATCCCTGTAAAAGTAGCCGGTTTATCACCTAAGAATATCACCGGAGGAAATGCAGCCACACAGCTGCAAGGTCGCTGATGGAACATCTTGCTAAGGATAGGTTTGTGATTTGCACTCATGCATGACTTGCAGGGATATTCTTTAATGAAGACATGAAGAAAACCAAGAGTAAAGTATCGTCACACACGTTTGTGGCAGATGTATGATCTGCCTCTTTGCCACACCTAAAATAGTACCTTAGGAGTTACTAAAATCAGATCAACTTTTATTTTTCATTTACCAACCCTGTATTTCATTGAACAGAAGCTTTCTGTTAAACTGAAACAGATGATGTTTTAAACTAATACTAATTGATTCCATTCCTGGAGTTCACAGTGGTAGCAAGTAAAATAGCTCCCTGACCCTGCCGGTAAATTCAGATTTCAGACTGTGCAGTGCATTTTGGCTGCTCTTTTTCTTTTGCAATGTCCACGCCACCCTGTGCTGGTTCCCAGTGTCACTCACTGAAACACCATGGGGCTTAATGCACGGTGGGTTGGATCGGCACGCAGGAGGCACAGGTCAGGTTCCCAGCCCTTCTGGGGAGTCCCTGGGAGAGTTACTTCAGCAGCCCTTAGAGCAGTAGGGATAAATATTCATTGCCTCATAGAAGGGTAGAATGAAATCCACCGGTGATTATGGGGGGCTTTGTTACAGTGAGGCCTGTCTGAGTGTCACCTCATTCATCTCGTTAATAACTGAGGTTCCCTGTTCTGTAAGGAAAGGAATCAGGTGCTATTTCTTCTTTTCTCTGCTTCTGGTAATATACCCTATGGTCAGCAGTCCAAAAAGTACCACCCGAACCTTCTCAATAGTGCAAGTTTTAGGATGTTTGCCTTGGACTGCAGAAAAAACCTATAATTCTTTCAACTGATAATGTCATAAAAACGTGAATGATAATGCTGGGAACGAAATCTGCTTGTATTATTAAGGTAGGAAAGTCAACTGTTTCATGCTTTGCATGCTCTCGGTGCTATGCACTCATGATGCAGTCTCCAAATCAGCATTTCTCCATAAGCCCCTGCGCTGGTGACTGGGGAGGGCAGTCTTCCACTGACCCCTCATTTCCAGTCTGGCTGTGGACTGACCGGGGAGGACCAGCTCCATCCCTCTGCAGTGTGTTTGGGATACTTCTGGGCCAGCCTGTATTGAATGGCTTCTCTTTTAGGAGAAGCTAGTCATGGTGTGGAACAGCAGGAGATAATATCAGCAGAAGCTGATAGTTTACTAGGAGCTGGCTGTCCATGCATCTTAAAATCTTTCCATTTACACCCAAACTGGTAGTAACATGTCTGTTTCTATTGCAAGCCATGTGCTTTTGAAGCTGTCTGCACGTCCAGCCCTCCAAGCAGCACTCTTTAATGGAAATGCTGACAGCTTAGTAGGAGTTCTGATGCCAAAACATGTGTCTCTGGATTTGTGCTGGGTATTTTAACTATGCAGTCTGAAACAGTTAAAATGCTGTGGAATCGAGCACCACTGGCTATTTGTGACAAATATAAAGCAGATCTTAGCCAAGGAGATCTCTTTGAAAAGCCTTGTTTT
Source organism: Chloroceryle aenea (assembly GCA_013399075.1). Taxonomy (NCBI): domain Eukaryota; kingdom Metazoa; phylum Chordata; class Aves; order Coraciiformes; family Cerylidae; genus Chloroceryle; species Chloroceryle aenea. The sequence continues at coordinate 155,792 of VWZY01012661.1, forward strand.
TGTTGCTGTTACAAATGAATCCCCAAATTATTCTTCATTCCAAAAAAGGGCAAAACCATCTTTCCTTCATGTCCCCACCTTCACTTCCACACATGCTTTTTAACTCACAGCCTCAGGATCTTCTCAAATTGATTTCTATATCAAAGACTGAAGGTTTCAATTAGAGATGTTCACTGAAAGAAGAAAAGAGCCTGGCCTTTATTTAAGATGGGTTTGAAAGAGAAACACAAAAATACAGGGACCACAACAGGAGCATCTGTTGTTGCAGGTATCATACGCCTGTCGTGATTTCCTCTACTCAAGAGGTTATCTGGGGGCAAGAAAACACTTTGCCTCTTAGAAATACAAAGTGACTCACCTTTGGCCATGAAGGGGTTGTGCTCTGATGTGTTCAGAGGAAGCACCAAACACCTTTCCCTGGAGAAACAAGTAACTTCTGCTGACTATAGGACTGACTTTCCCTAAGTACTGAATGGGCTGTTCCATCCCTGTGAGTTCACAGGAGTGGGACACTGCTGGGCAAGGCTTGGAGGGGAGCATCATAGGGAGCAGGCAAGGAAGCAGCAGGACATGTTGCTGCAGTGCAGAGATGCTCATTTTTATACCACCCAACACCATCCCCGGCACTCAGATGCCTCCTTTAGCCTCGTGGCTGCCTGAGCTCCCACCATGGAGAAAGGGTAGAGCCTTTCTGCTGGGTAATGAGGGAGCTTGGGTGATTACTACCCCACCAGCTGTGTCCACAGCTGGGTGGCACAAATCCTATTGAAAGCATCCTAATTATATTATAATGTTAGAGGCAATTAACTTCCCCTCTTCCACATACTGGGATTTCATTGACAAGCCGTTTCTATTTCTTTGATGCTCCCTTGTTGTTTGCTTTTGTTCTTTCCAGGATGGGGCCCGGATCAGGCCCTTTGATATTAAATACATTTGCCTAGAAAACCCCCAAATGAATCGAAAAAAATCTTGATCCATGGAAAGTTTTTGACGTGGGCTTTACAGTGTGCACGTGTGCCTGAAGTGTTTCTTCTGTGCAATGTTAAAAATAGAGGGTTCATTTCACTTTAAGATCATAAAAAATGGAGTTATTTAATAGGGCCCTTGGTTGGGTAATTACGAAGCAAAGGAAAAGCAGACAATCCGCCCAGGGGGTGTGTGTGTTTTTTCTTCGGTGGTGTTAAATACTATTTGGATTATTCACTGAATAAACATTAAATAATGTAATTTGGAAACCAGGTCCCATTAGGGATTTAAATGTGTAGTCTGTCACTGGTAAAGGATTAAGATATTAGTGTATTAATGTAATACGAAAAGCTGTGGATTCCTTCTGTGTTGCTTAAGTGCTTTCTGATCAAACATGTCCGAGTAGGTTGGGTTTAGTTGCTTGTTTCATGCTGTACTGAAAGAGAGGATGGGTATAGCCCAGGGGTTTAGTTTACCTGCTTATCCTGAAACTCTGCAAAACAGCCTGTAGGTCGAATCCACCATGGCCAAGCCTGGAGGAACTTGGCAGAGCCAGACCTTCAGCTGTGCTTGCAAAGAGCCCATCAGGCTTTGGTGTGTGAAACTCCCTTTTGCTGTGTTACCTTCCTCTGCTCCTCTTCTTTCCCCCGGTGCTGCGTGAACAATTCTTGATGCTTTTGACATTCCTGCTGCATTTCATCTGAGCGGTTTCCTGGGACAAGATGTTTCTACAAGGTACAAACAATGATGAGGAGAGATGGCTTTTCAGAGATTCAAAGGCTTTTGAGTCTGACTCAACCCTATGTCAAGGCCAAGACTGGAAGGGAGGTTGAGAGGCCCTGGATGGCACTTCAGAATTTTGGGGAGATTTTTCACCTACAGCCTATTTCGAAAAAAAGGTCTTGTTTGAATTCAGTGTGTGAGGCTATTTCTTACCATATGCAAATGTATAGGGCAGGTTGACTCTGTTTATGCTGTTAGAGGTGGAAAATACAGCTTGACTTCACAGTAAGTCCTCACACTTACATCCTGGAGAGCTTGCAGGTGTTGATTTCCATTGATCGAGTCTTAGGTGGCTACAACAGATTCACCAGAAACTGGCCTTGCTAAAAGAACTCCTGGACGAAAAAATGCTTTCTTCTATTTTCTGTTTATTCAGTTCACTTGAAATGGACATGACTGTCCACGAGGAAAAGCCCGACAGCAGATATTTTGGAGGGGAATCCAGGGACAGGAGCATATCAAGCCCTTCTTAAGCAATTCCTTAATGCTTTGAGCACTTTGGATTCCTTTTCAAGCGACAGACACTTTACTGCTGAAGGAGGGTGAAAGTGAGGGTTTGGCTTTCATCCTCTCGGGACCCAGGATGAAGAGTGCTTTACCAGGGTAAATCTAAAAGAGCACGTGAAAAGAGAAAATATAAAATCATACTGGAAAAAGGACCACGACTCTGATGTCATTGGAGACTCTACATGAATGGTAATGACGTCATTTTGTGAAACAGAGAGGAGGTGCTGAGATTTATTCAGCTATGCTTTTTAGTAAAGACAGCTAAGCACAAAATGTGTTGGTCACAGAAACATTTCCATGTGAAATTGCTTTCATTCTGAACTGAGCACATCCTATTGACTTCTGAAGAAAGGCAAGGCTTAAAATAAAATGTATGTGTTTGTTTAAGCTCTGTCAGCAGTGAATCTAACTCAACAGTTCATCCAAGACAAAAAAAAAAGTGCACACTAAATCTGTAGGAAATCAAGCATTTCATTTTTGATAACTAATCACTGTTTATTGTAATATACAGTAATGTTTTAAAAGGAACAAGAGTATTCCTTCTCACTGGGTCAGTTCCAAGTACTGCATTTCAGCAAATGAAGCAGGAACTCAAGCTGATGAAATTTGCAAACAAATCCCCATGGAAATCTGTCCATTAAAAATTAGCTCTGAATTAGATATTACAAACAGTACTGAAAAAATAGTCTCTGTAGCTATTGTCTTGAAAGTCCTTGGTGTAATAAAAAATTCACATTTTCTATAAATGAGAGAAAAAAAAAACCAGTTGCTGGAAAACACTTCAGTTCACCTAATTGGAAAATATAATTCAAATATTCATAATGATTCCTCTTAAAAATGGATGAAAAGAACATTCTTGAATATTATTTTGGAAGCAAGCCAAAATATGCACTTGTTGTTACTATGGCAATAAACAAAAAAGCAGAGAGAAAAACCCACCACCAACAGCAAAAAAAAACCCAAAGAAAACCTCAAACAAAACCGATTTGAAAGCAACATGCCATGTATGAATTATTTTTATGATCACAAAGCCCTCGCAGCAACCAATTTACTGAGTATAAGTGATCTAATTGAGGGCAATCGTTGTCAGAGGGACCAAAAATATACTAGGCCTCCATTTTCATATTAAAATGCCATGCCTTGGTTTAACATTTCCAAGTGGTTATTTTAGTCCTTTTTTGAAAAAACAAAAGCCTGTTGAGGATAGGGTAACTCTGTTGACCAGTACATTATTGAACTTGTTTATCTCTGGGAAATGGGACCACCTGATCTCAATAGAGTTTTTCTTTTTTTGTTGTTTTTCTCCNCAGAAGAGGCTTGTTCTGTGGTTCTCACCTTTTGTCCTGAATAGCCTGGAAACAGAGGGACACTTTCCCCGTTGAAGTCTGGTGTAATTTCCCCTTGAATGGGCTCTCATGATAAGAACAGGGGTCACTGGATGGGATGGTATGCAATAAAGCTTGTGATTGCATGGTTCTTCATCATCACAAAACAGCCCAACACTCTGCTTTATGATAGCACAATTGGCACGCACAATGGCTTGGGTAGAAAGCCAGAGAGACAGAGAGACGGGTATAGATACTGAGATGGAGATATCAGTCAAGCGATTGTCCCTCTTGGTGTGTTTCAAGTGCTGAAATGTACAAGTGGCTGAGAACAGGGTCCCCAAACATTACACTGAAAAGCAGTTGAATGAATAAAAAGGGATGGCAGGAGTGGATGAATCTTGCCTATAGAATGCACCTTTGTGGTCAAATGTATAAGATAATATATAGCAGCTGTGTTATAAGCCAGCAAAGGGAATTGAACTTACAAAGCACAAGCTTTCAATAGCTTCCCTTGTGGGAACACCAAAAGTTTAAGAGGTGGAGGAGGGCTTATTGCTGACTAAGGCTCATGCTTCATAATAGTTGCCTTGCATGCTGGGGAACCTATCCATTGGGCCAGTTCCTAAAGTTCTTATTTACTGCCCATAAGTGGGAGCTTTGACTAAGTAAAGGCCGAGTAAAACCTGGATAAAGACTCAGGGGTTGGCTGCATGGGAAGTCGGTTACAGCAAGGCAGCATTCAGAGGGTCCAGTCCTGGAAGGGCTCACAGTTCCCAGGGTCTTAAATGGGAGCTGCAAGAGCTTAGCGTTAGAGGTGGTTTTAACAAACACTGGGAAGCTTTAACATTGCTACCAAAAAACAGGAACGTCTGCCCTCATTACTGCTTTCCAAAATCTTTATTCAAAACAAACCAAAGCACTGAAAAACAAGTCTTCAGTTTTTCAGCAAAATCCCCTCTTTTCCTTCTGCTTGCCCCAGTTGCATAAATTGGTGATAAATACTTTTTTATGAGCTCAGTCGGTACCGTGCGCATCTTGGCTCTACTGATATTTAGGAACTGCCATCTAGTGATGAAGAACAAAAGTCTTACACTGTTTTTATTTTGCAAATCTCCATTCTAACCTTCCTGAGTATCTTCTGTAGGTGGTGAGGGTGGGAGTGAGGTCAAGGGAAGGGTTTGTGAGAAGGGGATTTACAAGAACTCCTGAAGGGAGTATTTGACTCAAATACTTTGAGTCAAATAGTGAGATATTCATAAAAGACCAGCTGCTTTTCAGGATAAACAATAGAGGAGAAAATATAACAATGGAGCACGCTTCTTTCACACCAAGGTCACTGACAAAAAGAGCTTTTAACATAAGGATGGTGTATTGGTTTTTGTTCTGAGCAAAATTGATTGCAATAGATTTCTACTCAGATTATCTGAAAGCTCTTCAGTTTCAGAAGTGAGCTGGTAGAAAGGGTCTGTCCTGCTCTAATCTCAAGACCAAAGACAAGGTTCTTGCACAAAAATACAGAATAATAAAATTGCTACATCCTACTAACTGCTGTAAATAAAAAAAAGGATTGCAAGTGTTTGAAGTTGTAAAATCTGGTCCTGCACTAGTAAAGATGTTCTGTCTTCAGTGATCTACCAACCTGCCCATACCCCTTTGAATCTCCCAGTTGGTCTTACAGCACAGTAGCATCTGTAGCCTTCTACGTTGTCAACATATTTCTAGTTTCTAGTGCTCTTTCCTGGCCTTTAGGAGAAAATATCTCCTCTGGTGTATGAATTATGGGCTACTGGTTTGGCTGCAGTTGTGGGCTATTGTCATTTTGATTGAGGCAAAGTTTTATGGGTGTGCAGAAACTGCTGAAGGTTTGTCAGTTTAAAGAGGTTCATTTCTCAATGCGGTTCTGTGGGTGGCTGAGGTCCTCTGGTAGTAGCTCAATCTCAGGGAGAGAAATTTCATAACCTAGATTTGGCTTCTGGGTCATTTTTCATTTCTGGGTATCTTTGTTCTGATCGCCATCTTTTTGTTTAGCTGAACTTTGAGATGACAAGCTGTCAGGATAGGGGAAGAGTTGCCTCAGGTAGAAAAGAGCATTTCCAGTATGAAACTGTCATCAGACAACCTGAAGCGACTTCTTTTGGGGTAATACATATGTGCAACAAGTGAGCCATAAGCACCAAAAGTGCTGAGAGGGAGAAGAGGTTTAATTCATTCTTTACCACGTCTGTAGCAGGTTCTGCTTACAGTACAACTACTGGTTTGTAGCTATAGTGTAGGTTTTGAAGAGCCTCTCCCAGGTATCAAAAGTTCTTACACTGAGTTGAGTGGGAAAGAAATTCTCTATGTCCCTCCTCATGTCCTTGTGGGACCCTGGTAAACTGGACTAGACCTTAATGGGCCTTTTGATCCCAGTGCATCTCTAGTCAGGCAAAACATGCATTCCCTGGCAGCATCTTCCCGTGGAGGAACATGTGGAAGGTGCCAGCACAAGGGAGGGTTCTCTGTGCCCTGATTGCTAGGGATATGTAGAAGAGGGGCACGTGAAATCAGGAGAGCGAATGGCTTGTCAAACTCAGACTAGCTTTTTCTGGAATACCCGGGAGAACATGGCAATGGAATTTTTTAAGAGACAGTCATGTGGTTGAGGATATTGCCAGGTTATTAATGCTTTTTACTTTGTGATGATAAAGGAATGTATAAATTGCAGCAGTTACAGAGTGCATGTGTAATGTTATTGCAGGTTAATGTCGATATCTGCACGGTGGATAGATGCTGGGGTCTCCAAGAATAGACAACCCAGTCTGAAATGTGACAGTGCAACTGTTACACAACAGAAAGGCAAATCACTTTTCTGGTTCCTGCTGTTTTCCTCTAGTCATAACATATAACTAAATGAAATTAAAGGAGGACTCAGACATCCATAATTTCTGGGATTCCCACTCTTTTGGAATACTTCAAATAAAGGGAAATCACCTGTGACATAAAGATTTGTGCAGCTTCCTCTTGGAAGTCGTCGTGGTTATCAATTTAAACACAAGTGTTCAGGAAAAGATATCGCTTTATCTCAGCTGAGTGTATTTAAAGAAGCCCACCTTTATTTGGCTTGGTTGAGGAGAGAATTCTTAGACTGATTGTTGTTTACTTGGTGTTTTGCACCTGGAGAAAAATAATTAGTTCTTCCAGCAAAAGGAAGAGTATCTGTTAATTTCAGTGAAAAGGAGAAAGCTTCTTTAGATGAGGGGAAATTTTATATGACACAATATAATAATTTTCCTAGCATACATTTCATTGGGAAGCAGTTGCTCGCAGCTACTTTTTTTGCAATCACAATTGATTAAAATAGATTTCTGAAAGCATAATTAACTAAAAAAAAAATGCACATATTGTTTTGGGCTTTGAAAAATACTGAGGTCTGGATAACTTGTGTTCTTAGCTCTTTACATGCATTTATTCTCTGTGGAGCTGGTCCAGAGCTGACAGGGCAAAGCTGACTCCCACAGCACAGGTTGTGTTCGCAGCATCTCGTGAAGTCAGAGCACATTACACTGATCCCTGTACTTCAGAGGGATGTTGCCAAAGCAAGTTTCTCCCAGTGCAACATTCTGAAAATTAAGTTCTCAGAATTCTGTTTTCCAAGGCAGTCTGTGGATAACCCAAGACAGAAAAGCTTCAAAACACAGAATGACTTTGGACCAGAGTCAGAGTATCATTCAGTGGAGAAATTGCCACGGATTGCTGCTCATCTGTGGTTTCTAGAGACAGGTTTGACCTGTGAAAGTTGGCTTCAGGCTTCAAATCATTGAAAAATGGGCAGCATTTGTACCCGTCCCAAATCAGTGTCTGATTATCCTCAGGATTTTTATGTTTTTTATATCATGGTAGAAATTAACTAAGGCAGGAGGACTTTGAGCTTGTGGAAGACAATCATTAAACATCATCAGTGCAATGATGCTTTTAATCAATGACCCTGCTGCAAAATAATAATAATAATAAATACAGATACACCTGTATGTGTGCAAACAGCATATTTTGTTTCATGTGTCATCTGTATTTTGTAATCAGAATCAGAGAATGGTAGGGGTTGGAAGGGACACAATATGCACCTAAATTTGAACCTTGAATAATACAAAAAGCCACAAAAAATAAGATACTAAAAACTATTTGGTTTTAATAGAGCCATTTGTCCAGACATAATTAGGACAAGCCATGAGAAAAATAGTTTGACCTCCATGGAGTGAATGTAAGAGAAACCATTGTTGGAGAAAGCAATTTGAATGGAAGATTTTGGGAGATGATATAAAATAAGAGCAGAGGAAGAAAATATGAAACAAACCAAATGAAAACGTCCGCTTGGGAGAGTGGAGTCCTGCCAGCCAGACCACACTGCTGGCCAGACATCATCTTAAATAGATTATTCAAACAAATATTAATTTGAGTTGCTAGGATGGAATATCTGGTTTAACCGTTAGAAAGCACTGTATTAATGTGCAAGCCAGTGATTAATAACAAATGTACTCCCACAGAACACAATGTAAAATGAAGGAATGTCGTACGAAACGCTTGCAAGGAGCGGGATGTGCTTGCTCCAAAGGGTTTCAGAGCCAGCTCAGGACTCACAGACTGTGTGGTCACACTGAGTTTGCCTCAGTGCTGGCAGCCTAGCCAAGGCTGGGAGCAGCACCAAAATAGCCATTTTAACTAGCTCAGGGATGAGGAGATCCAGTCTTCTGCCTTCCTACCTTGTCAGGGTCTCCGACTGGAGGGAAGAAAACTGAGACAAGGGAAAAAGATATGAGTAGGAGAGAAAGGTGCCTCGTGTTAGAAGGTGTGAAAGACAAAAGCAGTACCCTTTTAGGTAAAACTGATTTTTCACTAAACTGCCAGACACTGGCTTTTGAACACCAATTTATGGTCAGAGGATGCAAAACTGGGTTAAGCCAAGAGTCGAGGTTTGATTGTTGGTTGTATTGAAGGCTTCACTCAGCCAAAGCTCTTTAGGTATTGAAGTTTGCTGCTGAAAATCCTAGAAGTGACTTTTTTAGTCTTCATGAGCGATGTAGCCTACTTGAAGAACCAAAGCTCTCCAGGAATGTGATTGAAGTTGCTATATCATATCTGATTTTGATTCCTTACTCCAAAATACCAGCTATTCCTTCCCACTAGGGATAATTTGGGACAGTTTATAGCATAAAATCCAAGTGAGGCTCCAGATGGCACCTTTGAACCTGTAGGAAGCTCCCTCAACCAGCCTGCCACTCTCTTTCCTCACTGACGAGGAGAAAAGGCAGCACTGGGATGTTGTGACTTAACCCTGAGACCTCAGACTGGGTGGCAGGAGCTAGAACGAACCTTTAAATCCTTCCTCATGATAGGAAACTCTTCTCTCTCCCACTCCAGCCATGGAATCTCTTGTGCTTGTTGTGAGGGAGGCAGATCATTTTTGCATGGTGGATCCATGGAGCAGGCTGGTGTGTACTGGGTCAAGAACAATGAACCACCACCCAAATTACCAAATCTGTGTGTGCAGCAACAAAAACACCCCTCGTTCCAAGCAGAGGCCCTCTTTCAAAGCAAAATCCCTCAGCAGGGGCATTCAGCATGAAAAGAGCATTTTAGATAACAGTCCTTAGAGGGAAATGTGTCTGGTTTAAAGTCCAGCATCCCTCCTGGGGTTTCCCAATGCTTCCAACTTTTCTCCCTCCCAATAAAAGCTTTACATGTGAGCTTAAAAGAAGGGAGATGATGGAATAAGCTCAAGAGACACCATGGTTTTTTTTCTACATGATGTTTTATCTGAAGAGTCCAAAAAAGATATCCAAGTATTTAAAAAAAAAAAAGCTGGAAAGAAACCTTGATTGTATTTCAGTTCCTTTAATTATTTTGTCTAGCAGTGAGATCAAAGGCCTAGGTCTCAAAAAGAATCAGTCCTGGGCCAAGCACTCCAAAGTGGGTGCTTCAAGTTCATAAAAAACTACCATATTTAGTCATCTAACTTAGTCAGCTATTCAGAAATGCTTGGACCTGCCGCTCCCCAGGCAGACACCATAAGCTGCCCCAGGATTATCAGATGACATGTATCAGTATCCAGTACTTAGGAGCCTTGTTTTTTTCTGTGGGTTTATTTGGGGTAGTCCTAGATAATCCCATGGGGTTGCTGTTTTCTCTTTTTCAGTATCAGCTTAGTCTCTTTCTGGTCAGGTCTCTGTAGGGGTGGATGTGAGTGAAGGATGGGAGGGAGGTAGGGGAAACAACAATTTCCTCTGCCTGCTCTGACACAGCTCCATTTGCCAATGTGGTGATGCAGTTTTCAGATAGTGCTTTTATCTGGCTCGCTTTTCCATACCTCCTTTGTCCCTGCATTTGTTATTCTTTGTGAGCATGAATAAACAGAACCTCTGGAAGGACCTTGCAGAAGAATAATACCATCAGCAACAGTTTAGGAAACAGAGGCTTACAGGATTGAGGCCAAATTCCCAATAAACAAAGTGGACCTTACAGGTCGTAGGAGGGATTCACTGTGGGGCTGACCATGGGGTTGGGCACTGAACTTCAGGCTGCCACACTTGAAAGGGTAGGTGCATACAACTCCCTAAGGTTATTCAGAAATCAATAGCAGAGTTGAGATACAAGAACCCAGGTCTCCAGACTCCCATTCCTGTTGAACAAGCTACAGATTTAATGCCAAAATCACCAGCATCCATCACAAAGAGTTTATCTCTTGAGTTACCCAGGTTATAACAAGGACTGCCCTGGAAAGGAAGGAAAGAGCTGAACTCCTCTTATTTGGGAACCAGTATTCCTGTCTCCCCACATTCCAGATCTCTTCCAGCTAGTCTGGATATTTCCCAGCTTCCTATTCATTCTGTGGCCATCACTGGCCTCAGTAATTTTCATTTCATATCTGTCTCTCCACTGTTCTGTGGCTTCTGCAGCCTCTGCTGCTCCTTCACCACATATTTCATGTCAAGATCCTTCTGGAAACCCCAGGGGTTTTGCAATACTTAAGCATCAACCATCAGCCCATAGTGTAATGAATCCCCTGCAGAGCTTCCTTCCCTAAGCAACTGTCTACAAATCCATCACACTTAGCCCATATTTTAAGACTTAAATTAAGTGGTGACAGGAGGGCTGTAGTCTGTGCGCTGCGATTGACACTGGTAATGCCCAATAGAGGCTGAAAAGAAGTCATCCTCTGTGGGCTTGGAAGGATGAAACCTAAATGATGAGCCTAATTGTAAAAAAAGCTCTCCTCTGAGGATGCCTGCTTAGCTGCAGGGAGGAGAACCATCCTCCTTTGTCACCTGCTGAGCTGAGGTTGCCCACCCAGCTCTGACTGTAAAGAGCAAGAGGGGAAATGGCTCCGCAAGCTCCAAATTTACTGCAGCTTCCTTCTTGTGTGTCTCAAAAACCACACGGGTATGGGCTTGATTTCCAGGGTCTGGGAGATGGTGATGCCATAGATGCTGGACTGTGGCAGCACGAGTTGCTGCCAGCAGCCCCATGTTCCCCAAAGGAGCTGTGGGAGCAGATTGGGACTGATTTGGGTTGAAGGTCAACATGGTGGTGGACACAGTTACTGTCCTCACAGCTTGGAGCAGCAAACCCTTCCCCAGAGGTGTCCTGCAGCAGATCTCTCTTGCTGCAGCTCCCAGCCTTTTGCATTAATTGAAATCAAGACAGTTGCTGTTACAGTGCTGAGTGGCAAGCTCTGGAGTGTAAAACCAAACAGGTCTCCTGTCCATCCACCTCTGCTGGAAGGAGCACATGTTCTGGGGAAAGGCTGGGACCAGAGCTCAGGTCTAGGTACCTGGGCAGGTACCAAAGCCTCTAGCCTGCTCTAGTGGCAGGGTAAGAAGCCTTGGCTTAGACCCCAAGGAAGGCAGTTTTTGCAGGTGTAAAACTCCCCAGCTTCAGTAACAAGATTGATATAACCAGTGACCGACTGAGCCATGCTGATTAAAGGCTACCCTGGGAGGTGTTGCCTACCTGAGGCTGTAATGACTCCCTTGGAGCACTTTCTTCTCTGATACCCTTCCTGACATCCTCTGGGTTGTCTGCAAAGAATGTCCTTCTAGTTTCAGCTCCAGGCTGGGCCACTGCAGATCTGCTATGCTCTGCTAGCTCAGTGCTGAAGTTTCTTATCCCCTGATCTGGAAGATTGAACTTGTATTTTCCTCTCTCTTTTCTTCTCATCCCAGCTGTTCCTGCATCTATTTAGTCTGGAAGCTGTTCAGGTCAGGTCCACTTCTCACTAAGACAGAGTGATGCTTTGAGCTTGTCTGGGTCACCTCAGGTCTCCTCTGTTACTCCTGATGGTGATGGACTGGATTTTGATGTATCTTGTGACACTGGGAATCTGTGATAATCCAGTTCCTGTGCTAAGCAGCTATTTCTGTTCTCTTGTTCCCCTGGGTGCAACAGTAAATTAGAAGTTCTTTGAGGCAAGGACAGTCTTTCAAATAAACATCAGTAAAATACCCAGCACGTGGGTCTCTGAGACATTTTTAGGCTTTAGTGGATACAAGTATTTTATTAATACTGGCAATAACAAGATTATAATAATAATAGGAATAATAATAACAGCCACAACCTAACACAAAACCACCTTTCTGTCATTCTGAAGCCAAATAGCTTTTAAAAAAATCCCCTTTTATTGTTTATTTGAAATATGTTTCACTTGTGTTAAACTGGAGTTTATTTAGATTTCAAGATTCTCAGTTTTTTATTTCAGATTTCTGTAGATTGATAACTGGAAAAAAAAATAAGGAGAAATGTGAACGCTTTATTTTTAAAATCTAAAATTTCAGTAAAATCTGGGAAGAGGATGGCCAGCTCTGTTCTCTGCTTGAACTTTCTTATGTGTAGGATTCGAATGCCACGAGCTTAGTGTGAGAGCTAACATTTCAAATGCTAAAAATTGTCTCCTTATTACAGAATGTACATTCTCAGTCCATTTCTTTCTATGATAACTACACCCCAGGGTTTCTTTAGCAAAGCTAAGATCCCCACGTGCCCAGAACGTTCCCTTACTAGCAGGAGGAGAGCATGGCTGTGTGTATGTGACTTTTCCAGCAATGCTGTGATTGAGGACGTGTGCTGTAACACATGAAGTGATGCAAGAGTTAGTGTCTGTCCAGTTGTTTTTCTTCAGATATTAGAGTTGTGTTCTGTATCTCAATTTGTACCAGCACAGTGGCTTCTGTTATTGCCCTGCCATTCTGTCCTGAGCTGTAACTCATGCCTGAAGTTCCCAGATGGCCCTGGGCCAAACTTGTGCTTCTTGGGTGTTTCAACCAAAGCGTGCACAACAGGGACCCAGGCTGTGACTGAAGCCTCTCACCACATAAAGAAATATTCTTGGAGCTAACAAAAGAGGAAGGAACTATTCCAAAGAGGTTGGGAATGCTTATGACAACCGACAACATTCGATGGCTAGTTGTGTAGAAGTCTGTTTAGATCCTGGTACCTTCTGAACCGCTTGTGCGACCGCTGCTGGAGAGATTATAACCTAGGAAGGAGATGTTGCTTTAGTGTTCATTGCTACAATAACAACTGGAAATTCAACATCTTCCAGAAAATGTTCATTTTCCCTGTTGGTTTGTTATGAATATATGAAGCTAAGACTTCATGCTAACATCAGCACAAGTGGTGTGCTTCCACATTTGAGGATGTCTGTCACTCCATTCTGTTGCAGTCTTGAGGGAGCTTTAATCATCTATTCCCTCTGCCTTCCTCTTCTTTTTGTGCAATTATTATTATTATTATTCAGGTAAATCACTTACTGCAAGTAAATAAATTCCTCTCAAGGTCCTGAGCTGCAATTTTCTCATGCTGAGGGCAATGGGTTTCCACATTACTCGCTTGAAGTGAGAGTTCTAATTCAAGCCTGTCTGTTCATTTTCCTTCAGCAGCCATTGACCGAAACTTGTTGAAATTAATTGAGCTGCACCGATTTCATGTCAGTGAAATATGAAGGAGGAATATTCATCAGTTTATTAAAAATCTAGCAAATGTCAGAGTATTACCAGCCCTAATTAATACATGTTTAAATTCTCTGCCCTGGGCCCTCCAGTCTTTTATTTTGTTTAAACTGAAGCTTGACATTTTCAGTCAGCGCATTATTGTCTAACAGCGGGAGAGTGAAAGCTATACCCCTTTCCTTAAATACACCAGGCTGTGGAATGTGCTCTGTCTCGCTCCCATTCCCCTTCATTTGTTATGTACTGGACACAGGACCCTGACTCAGTTTGAGAGATTGCTTTCCTTTGGACTAAAAGGAAAGTCAAGCCTCAGACCTTCCCTGTAGCTGGACCCCAAAAACTGTATTTTATGAATTCAGGAACAGCCATGGGTAAAATCCTTTAGTGCTGCCAGGAAGAATTTTTTTTTTCTGTACCAAAACACCAATACCATGTGTTTATTTGTTCTGAGTTTTTAAAACTAACTCCATTAGTCATAACTAAAAAACTGAATAAAATTCCCAGCTGATGGCAACGGATAATTCTGTCAATAAAAATGGACACAAGCCAGCAGGAGTATTTTCATGCCACCTACAAAATAGTTTCTCCAGGAGCAACTTGACCTGCTCTAAAACTGTCCTGACCACACTGCAGTCCTCAGGTGGCACCTCTATCATCACTTGTTTGCTCCTTCAGTTCTCCTGAGCAGTCTCAGAACTGCGGCGCAGTGGCCGCGGTTCTGGCATCAGGCACTAGTTTCCCATGAGGACAGATGGTTTTGTCCTGAGCCTGCTCCCAAATGGTTTAGCTTCATTCTGCTTTGGAGCTGGGTTAAACTAAACCAGAATAGAGAACATTCTGCCTGGGGCGGGATGCTGTTACCGAGCCTGAGCTCAGACCCGAATTCTGTGCCATTAACTTCTGGTGACTTCTTTGTGGAGGGGTGTGTGTGTGTCATTTGCCAAGGTGAAATTCAGCATATATATCAAATATAGGAAATATATTGCAAAAAGGACACAGGCAAGCAGTTGCATTAAGCTGTTACTTAATATTCTTCTCATTTGGCCAGTCCTTGTTTTCATCAGCTGTCTTATTTACTCTCATCAGTTTGTTAACTTTCATTTTCCCTTGGGGAACCATGGATTAATCCTGCCAAACACTCCTATAGCTGCATCCTATAGGTCACCTCCTTCAGACTCATTCTTCAGTTGTTCACTCAGGATTGTTCCTGCTGGAATAAACCCTTTTAGCATCTGTATATACATAGTTGATTGTGATCCTTAGCATCTGTATATACATAGTTGATTGTGATCCTGGGTTGGTGTATGGAAGCAGTTTGGTATTTTCGGGTCAGATGGGCTGTGAGAATTGCACCTGGCTCTCCAGGCATCGGTTGAACCTGCTGCCACTTACCTCTTTTTCTGCTCTAGTACCAACTGGGTTTAGTTTGACAAGTGTCCTCCTCCTCATTTCCTCACCACTTGGCCCAAGACCCTGCTGCCACAACCTGCACTGTTCTCCATCTTTACCTTCCAGCCTCAGTTTTCCCCAGACTTTCTTCCTGCGCTGGGTGATGTTTAAAGAAGTCTCTGTTGTTTCCAGCCAGCTGGATACTGTGCCTATAACTAAAATGCATTCAAGCTCCTTTCCCTCCCAAGACTGGCACCCTTGATCCAGTGCTACTAAACCTCCCCAAATGTTTTCCAACTTTACTGCAGTGTTCATAATCCATCCCCTTGTGTCTGACCTGGCTCTAACACGGTGATATTTTATGGGATTGTCACTGTTGCTCTGTCCGTATGTCTGTCTGTCTCCCCATGCATCACACCTACATGGGTCCCACCAGCGCAGCACTAAACTGCCTCGTGCTCTCAGTGCCTTGCAGCCACATTAAAGGACTTGCTTCTGACAAAGAAAAAAATGTTATGATGGAGACACTTTTTCTGGGCCGTGGGCGAACCACATAACCACGAAACCACCCTTCCTGACACTCTGCTGTGTTTCTGTTTATCATCACACAGGCAAGTGTGGATCACATCCACTGCGGCCCCACGCAGCACTTCCTGGGAAGCTCCACCCAACCTCAAAGACTCTGCAGTGTCAGGGGTTAGCAGCAGACACAAAGGAAGTCTGCCATGTAGCATCAGCATGTTCAGTGAGCAGTGGAGCTTCAGGACTCATATGCCCTGCAGCTTTGTGTCTTTGTGTGGTTGGATTCGCTGTTGTCCAAGGTTGGGTCACTATGGGCTTCCTCTGTGCCACAGTTCTCTTGAGAATCTTAGTATTTTGGGGGGTCAGACAGGTTGAAAATCTTACTTTTTCCATCCAGTCATTTTGTGTTTCAGGGCAAACTGGTAAAAGTGGCAGGGCACAATACTTAACTGTGTTCAAATAACACCTAAGAGGTTCACTACTGGTTTAAAGAGAGGGAGATAGCTCCCTTCTCACGCTTAGGTAGCTTTGTGGAAATCTCATTTTGGAGGAAATGAATATTTTTCTTATGCTAATGGTCTCATCTACATAGTTTACTTGTACTCTGTGGTTCCTGGAAGCGACGTACTTCATTATGTTTCCCTAGCAACGTAAGGTATGGATTCAAAAAAACCCCAGAATCTGAAAGCCCTGAATTTTGGGGTGCTTGAAATACAGAGGTGAATTTATCACCTCATATTTCATTCTAGGAATAAAAGACAAGTGCTGAAAACCAACCTGCATTGTTAAAGATAACCTGTCTATCAGTTCTGCCTTCGGGCATTGCTTCCTTGGATGGCTGACTCTTTGAGAGCATCATGCAGTTGGCACCTCTATTCAGCAAAAGCTGAAAGCAGCCTCTAAACCCACACAAAAAGAGAAATACAGTTTGAATATTCCACTTCTCTAGAGTGTTTGGTTCAGCCAGCTCTGGGAAAACCGAGCTTGTTCCCTTCCCTCTGCTAATGTTGGATTGGGCCGTTTCCCTTCCTTTTCTCTTCTCTTGGTTGATCAGTGACCTCCTTTCTCCCAGATCTTGCTTTCCTAGTTAATATGAAGCTTATGACACCAGAAAAGTTCTGCCTCTTGCACAAGCATTTGTAAAGGGATAAAATGGGAAAATAAAGTATCTAGCTGTCAATCCCACCTTCTCCATCAGCCAGTGCCCAGGCTAATAAATGCTCTCAGGAGAGACAGTGTCCTTGTTTAGATCAACTGCTACTCTGAGCACTCACAGCAGGGCTTGCAAGCAAGCATCACCAATGGCTTCACTGCCAAAACCATCTTGAGAAACCCGCTTAACATTTGGTTAACATGGCAGAGAGATTCGCTCCCCACGTTTCTCCGAGAGATGAGTCATTTCCACCAGTGCCTGGGACAGAATGAGAATTCACTTAGCGTAGCCCCGTTTCGTGTTTTTTGCTTTGTGAGTCATCAGGGCTTTCTTTTCAGATGGTCACCAACAGAGAGTGCCTTTTCTGACAAGTGGGCTGTGTGCAAGAGAGAGCTGGACCTTGCCATCAGTGGCCAGTTTTCTCCTCTGCCCCCTCAGAGCAGGGGAGCCCAAGCTAGAAAGCCTTGTGCAAGAGTCTTGTCACACATCTGGTGGTAGATGTGGGATTTATGGAGGGATGGCAACTTGCTTATTTAAGTTAACCATGGTTTTAAGACATGTAATCCCTCTGCGCTCTGATTGGTCTCCCTCCAGCTCCATCTGGTTCTGCAGCATGCGGACCTGAATGGCACATGGGAATAGCCTGCAAACCAGATGCTTAACATTTATTTTTAGTGATGAATAAACTTTGTAAGCATCTCATTATATAGTCGCCTGACCTAATTAGTAACATTCAGACAAGCATTAATCTGCAAAAACGCTTAGGGGTGCTGGGAGTACTCAGTGGAGCTCTGAGGGGGCATCTTCTTTGTGGGGAGAGGACATCAGTGGAAACAAATGAATGGCTTTGGTGGGGTCTCGATAGGTGTTCCAGGAATTTTCAATGGAATGAGTGATTTAAGTGCAACTCTTTACTGGACTGTGAGACATTTCAAGCGTACTCACTTGTACAAGTGCATTCGATTTTGCATCATCATCCTGAAAAGAGCAGCCCATCAAAAACTGTACTGACCTACAGAGTCATTCATCCCTCCCTCTGCTGCCTTCATCCCACTGCTTTGAAGGGGTGATCAGGGAGCAAAGGCATAGCCTGGATTGCCAGGTCTTCAGGCTCTTGATCCTCTCCCAGGCGCACCAAGCGCAGCAGACGCTCACACCTGGTTCTCCTTGTGTCCTGTCTTTTACCTGGGAATGAAACACGGACTCTGTGAGGAGCTCTGTGTTGACAAAGCCCTGGTGTCACTGAGAAACCACTTTTAGGGTGGTATCCCTCTTGAATACGCATCAAACCAGAAGTTTCCCATGCAGTTGGACAGGAGATGAATGCATTGTTATCTTTTGCTGAAGGAAAGCTGATATTACAGTAGATCCACAGTCCTGCAATGTCCACAGCCAGAGTTATTCTGAGAGGTAAATTGATGACTCTAATGCAAGACAGAAGACATAACAGACAAGTGGAAATTTTTCCATAAAAGAAAGTATCTCAGACTCCAAGAGATATTAATGAACTGAGAAAACAGACAGATGTACATTAGGGATTTGAGTGATACCTGGGAGCATATTTTATTTTATTTTGTTCATATTTTTACATCTGGCACTTTCACCATATTAATGATTTAAGGAATAATTATTGTAAGGTTGAGTTTCCTTTTAAAAACTTTCAGTGTTCCATCCTGGAATTCATTCCAGATGCTGGTAACTAAAACTGAAGAAACATGTTTCAAACCGATAGTCTTCTCCAAGTCAGGATGACAGCAAAATATGTAAACGACCAATGGCTCTTCTAGCCTCTTGGTTCTTTATGAGCTATCTGATTCCCTTCCAGTTTGTTTAAAATTTTTACCATGCAGATGTTCCTTTGGGTGACCAATTTTTATAGTTTTGAAAAGATTATATCAGTTTTCCATGGTATTGTGTTACTGTATTTCTTGGATTTTTTTATAGCACTTGAAAGGCTAATTTCTTAATCAGACATTACTAGTGGAATGTAGAAAGAGAGGTTAAAAAGCCAAACTGGCACTGAGAATTAAACACAGGTTCGTAATAATATGAAAGGAAAACAAAAAGCATCAACTCAAGGATGTTGTTATTGAATGAAAGTTGAGAAAACTGCTAGGAACATGCATTTTTTATTATTATCAAAGGTGTTAAAATATATACATAGCATATGTTTGGCACTGAATTGTTGTTACACAGTTCTGTAGTATTCAGCTGTCTTGGATAAAAACTATCACTTTGATACTGGAAAATTATTATGAAAATGTTAGTTTTGGGCCTACTAGTAAAAAGCAAAGATTGTCTTGCATGCCAGTAAGGTTTCAGTGGAGGGTTTGCACTGTTTCCAAAAACCATCTTTGGCAACCACTGAGTTTCACCTCCGTCAATAAGTCTGCATAACATTTTGTCCTCCTTTATCCTTGTCAGGAGAGCTGATGGGGAGACAAGAGATTTGAGTTGGCTTCACACCCTGAAATTCAGAGACAGATTTCAAACGCTACTTTAGGATTATAAGTAGCAGCTGAAGCAGGATTTAAGAAATGCTGGTACCAGCATTAAGAAGTACTCAGAAAGAAAGAAAAAAACGTAAACCAACCAGTTCCACTATAGGATTATTCTGTTGTGTTTCAAGTTGAGTACAAATGCTGTGAGATTGACACACAGCTTGACTGACCCACAGATTGATGCACAACTTGAGTTCAGCCCAGTGCTACCATGATTGCAACAGTCAGACCAGAGGCAGGTTTGTTTTTTCAAGTGTTCCCAAACTCCCAGTTTCTTCAGCTCTAGGTTTTGAGCCGGGCTCATCCCTCCACCAGGTACGCCGTTTCCAAATTCTTTTGAGTGGTATTGTATTTCTGGAAGCTTAAGATTCAAAATATGCTGCCTGTTTCCTGCAGAGTAGTTTCCATTGAGTCATATCATGTTCATGGGAACAAAAAAACAAACCAGAACTGTGTTAGTTTATAATACTGTGTAAATGTTACGTAACTTGGCTTCTGAGAGTTTTCTTTGCCTTCTTCTGGAGCACTGGAAGTTGGCGATGGCTGGAGGCAGGATGCAGAGCTGGTTGTGTTGGCACTCCAGCTGGTGTTAGCAATTTCTCTGGAGCCTAGTCAGGGAGGCAAGCTCTGCAACTGGCATTAAATCATCAAGCTTAGGGTCACACACAAGTATTTTATCAGGGAACAGAGGTAGGGGGACCTGTCACCTTTTCTTTGTCTTCAGCTGTAGCACAGAGCACAGCGAGCTGCTGAGCATCACCTGGGAATCAGCACCTAACAGCTTCCCTTGCTGTTCCCAGGTCCCCCAGGTATCTCCCTGCCTGTAATCTTTCCTGCTCCCCTCCTGTTTTATGTTGTCATTTGTGGCTTTTGGTCTTTTCTGCAGCTTGTTTTAAGCTTGTTACAAATTTGGGGGAAATGTTTTGCAGCTTGCTCTGTGCAGGAGCAGGGAAGCAGGAGCTGAAGTGTTGTATATCCTACATGTCTGTCATTTTTACAGTTGCAGGGGACTTGATGGGAATTCAGTCCTCTGTTCCTAGGTAGAGATGTACTTTGCAGCAAGAAACGAATCAGTGTGATAGAGAAACACTGGTCTTTGCCATGCTGGGGGACCTCAGGTGCACGTCCCAAAGGCTGTGCCTGCGTAGACCTGTGTACTGAGTGAGAGTGATGTCGAGAAGGCTGTTAAGAGCTGAAATGTATCCAGTGCAATTAGGAATAAATCAAGCGCTTCTGAGCATTCCAACAAGCTTGATCAAAACATAATGCATCTCTTCTACTCCTCCTCCTCCCCCTCAGCCTGAGTTAAGTGAAGCCATCCACATAAGGAGAAGCGCTGTGCAGTTTCCATGCCAGACATGTGGTCTCTTGCTAGGTTTACCTGGAACTGAATTGTTTGGTATGAAAACTACTGTTATGATCACTACTAAATAAAATAAATTGAACCCTAAACATGGTTCCTCTGCTGTCTGGTCCACCAGACATGGTGTAGGAGAAGGGCAACAAGAGCACGTTTCCCTTGATCCCTCCGGAGTTGAGGGTGGTGGTTTGATAGTTTAGGGACAGCTCTAACTCTCTGAAACTATTCACAAATATCACAGTGGTATTTCTGGCTGCTGGGTCTACATCTTAGACCTGGCACTTCCCTACTTTCTTTGCTATTAAGATTCCTATGCATTTATGATGGAGTAGAATGGACTTTTTGCTGTGCTCATCTGGAGTTAGTGCAAGCATGTTGTTCTCTGAAATAAAATCGAGCCACTTTAGGTGGTGTTTTCTTTCCTACACAATGGCCACTTAAGTGAGAAATCAAGGAGCTGACTTAAGACCATGAAGAAAAATATGGATATTTATAGAAATACAAGTTAATCTTGCAAGAAAAAAAAATAATTGTGAATTAATGTAATATTTTCTCAAAAATTGAAAATAATTTGCATTGAAAGGGTTATTAGGGTTGAGAAAATAAACATTTCCTGTTGTGGTTTCTGCAAAATATCTCTAGTGGCAGTTTTAGAGTCATCTATAATTTGTGTTCTCTAGGGAAATGTTTCTGTGATTACATATCGGTCTGGAAGTTGCACTAAGTATGTCTCTCCTGGATCAATGCGCCCTGGAAATCTTTATCTTCATTAGTTACAGTCTCCATCATTCCAGTGCTCTGAAGATTCCGTTTAAAGTATCAAGCATAGTCATTATAATGCCATAGGAAATAGTCTAATAAATTATTTGTCCTGTTATTGTTTCTAGGACAAATATTGGATGTAGAAAAGATTTATTAGCTGGATATATTTGTGAATTTATCTTATAAATTAAATTTTTTTGGAAACTGGGTCTGTTCTTCACACCAAGACTCCACAAGGATTTAATTAAAGGCCTATTAGTCAAACTAATTCCTGACATGACATAGGTTTGCATTACACAAACATATTTGACTTTCCAAACAGGCTTGCGAGATTTGGCATTTTGCTGAGAGATACCTATTGATAAACATAATGGAGAGAGATTGCTGCAAAGAAATGCTGGCTTCCACTGGATGTATCAATTACTTTGCATTTCTGGTGCCTGAGACAAACAACCAACATATTGGAGAATAATCTACCACAAAAAGGAAAAAAACCCATCACTTTTACTGAGAGAGATGCAGAATATTGGTCATGACTGTTTATTTAGAGAACAAACAGATAAAGCCCACGCACACTTCCAGACTAGACCCAGGTTTTCAAGATCTAACCTGAGCATGAACAATAAGCTGATGCTGTAGCACAGTTAAGGGAAAATGGCCAGGGAAGTGCAGCACCACTGGCAGCAGAGCAGACCTGGGAGTT
The DNA here is from genome assembly GCA_013399075.1 of Chloroceryle aenea. NCBI lineage: Eukaryota > Metazoa > Chordata > Aves > Coraciiformes > Cerylidae > Chloroceryle > Chloroceryle aenea. The sequence continues at coordinate 177,743 of VWZY01012661.1, forward strand.
CTGGGCTTGGAGCTCCCACCTCTGTCACGGATTCCTGTATGATACTGGGATCTAAGCCAGGGTCCTATTCGGGCCTTACTAGTGAGAGCACATCTGGAGAATTGTGTTCAGGTTTGGGCTCCCCAGTTCAAGAGGGACAGGAAAATACTGGAGAGAGACCAACAGAGGCTATGAGGATGCTGAAGGGACTGGAACATCTCTCAGGAGGAAAGGCTGAGAGCCTGGAGAAGAGGCACAAACTGGAACCCAGGGAGTTCCACCTCAACAGGAGGAGAAACTTCTTTCCTGTTCCAGTGGCAGAGCCTGGCCCAGGCTGCCCAGAGAGGCTGTGGAGTCTCCTGCTCTGGAGCCTTTCCAGCCCCCCCTGGCTCTGTTCCTGTGTGGGCTGCCCTGGGTGACCCTGCTCTGGCAGGGGGGTTGGAGTCGATGGTCTCCAGAGGTCCCTTCCAGCCCCTGCCATGCTATGATTCTATGATTTTAAGACCTTGCGACTCTGTATTCCCAGGTCTGTAGAGAAACTGGGCTTGATCTGAATCTTTCATGGCCCTTTTAAATGCAGAGACCATGAGTTACAATACCTCCATGGGACAGTTGGAGGAATAATTGTGCCATTTCATGCTCATCTGTAGGATAGCTACAACAGCATTTCCAGCTGCTTCTCTTCGTATGGGTTGTAGAACAGAGACTAGGGAAAGGTGAAGTCATAACGGGGTCTTGGTCTCAGCTTTACTTCTGTACCAGTAACAGCATCAGTGGATCCAGGTAGTGATGGGTACCTGTGAGCTACAAAGATAATCACAGCTTTTCTCCTTCCAGTCAGGCAGTTTGTATAGTGTGAGTGGACATTGCTGAGCCTGGTTTAAGTTTAGGCACAGCTGATCTGCCTTGGGCTCTATCCTAGTGCTGGTTTCTTTGACTCTATTAGCTGTTTTCACACAGAGGTTTTACAGTGACTGCTGATATATCGTATCTCAGCTAATTCAGCAGACACCTTGGTACAATTAGTAAGAAGATATTCCCCTATCGCATCTAAAATGCAGCTTATTTTACAGCTTCTTGGCACAGAAAGTATTTTGCTAACCTCTCACTCCAGAGCCATAGAGGTAGAATTCATCAGATTAACATTTTAGCTTTGAGGCTTCATCAGAAGGGTCTTTTGCTGTCTGTGTCTCCTGAAAGGACAGCGGATCCCCTTCTAACACCCGTGTATGAGCTCGCCAGTACATCAGCCAGATTCGAAAGGCAGCTTTGCTGTTACCAAGATAAGAAATAGATAAATAAGGAAGGATCACTTCATCAGTTCTCATCTGCAGCCCCAGACCATATCTGAGCCCTTCAGCTCCTGCAGCTCTCAGTCACACTGGTTCAGTTCTGGCGAAGGCAGAAGAAACCAACCCTGCCCTCCCACTGCTGGCACACAGATTGTGCCCGTGGTAGGTGCAGGTGCCACGTGTCACCCGTGGGGTGGTTCAGGCCTGTCCTGGTAAAATTGCTTGGGAAGGAGAGGGGCTCTGAGCCAGCACATTTGGCTGGGTAGTTTTCAATGAAAATTTGATTAATGAAAAAGCTTTCTGCAATCATTCCCAGTGTTCAGTAAAAGTAGGGCTTGGTTTTCTTGAAAGTTTATCTGAAAATATTTTTTTAAACCCACACATTTTTATCCAAACTAATTTTTTTTTTCTTTTACGTAAAGAAACCAAAGTCCTGCTCTTATCCCATACCCCTAAAAACTGCAGTCCAAACATCTATGGAATTTTGTATTTATTCTCCTTTTTTTTTAATTTGTCCATGTCAATTGGAACAGGACTGACCTTAAAAAAAACCCCAACCAAATAAAAAACAAAGAAACCAAACCAACCAACCAAAAACACCCAAAACCCATCCACCCTCCAAAAAGCAACAAGAAACAAAACAACACCACACACACACACAAAATACGTTGAACTGTTGCTTGTGCTGATACAAAACCTGCTGGTGAAAACAGGTTTGTAGGTTGGATGGAAAACATATGGGAAGCAGACTGGAAACTGGGAAAAAGTATCATCAACTGGGAAAAGTATCAGCACTGCAGAGAGTTAGAGGGATGAATAAAGTGGTCTTAGCTCTTCCCTGGACAAAATAATTGCAGTTAACTCCCCCATCAGACTAAGATTAACCACATCTCCTTCAGTAGGGCCATCTGTGTGGAGGCAGCTCCATGTACTTTGAAATAAGTGAGACCTGGAGTGTTACTATCATGGGTAGCCTGGGTAGATGAGAAGTAGTGAAAGGAGAATTAATGGCGCAGAAATTGAGAATGCAGCACTTTTTTTTCAGGCCTGATTTAAGGCAGAAGAGGGAAGCAGAAGATGTTGGCTGTTGTCCTGGCATTGGTGGTGAAAGTGGAGGCTGTTTGAAGCCCTGCAGTCCTCTGTGAGAAACTAAAGGAAATTTCTCCGCAGACTTTAATGGAAAATATTCTCTGCTTTTCAGTTTCATTCTTGTTGAAAGTGGAAAATAAATCTAGAAATTAAACTTCAATGGAAAACAGGATTTTTGAAACTTTGAACTCGTCTGTTTTCCAGGAAACTCTTCATTAATTGCCAACATTATTAGAGAGGACAGATGAGTCATGAAAACCTCAAGACATTTTGAGCATGAACTAGCAAAAAAAAAAGAAAAAGAAACAAACTGTGTAAGAAAGTGATAAAACTTGGTTTGCTTTGTTTGTTTTTTTATCTACCCTCTAAATGGCAATGATATGGAAGATTTGAGCCAAATAAATCACCTCTTCTGACTCAGAAAATGAGAATAAATTCTCCTTCTAGCCCCCTGGGTGACACTCCTTTGCAGTCACCTGTGCTGAGGCAGTTCCCACCAGCCTGCCTTTTGGCCCTGAATCTCATACTAATGTGATGTTTGACCACAATCTCTCCCTGCACCTTGGCCAGTTTAAGAGCAGGACCTCAGGAGATTATCAAAATGAAGGCAAAATTCATACTATGTGGTTGTAGTGCAACTTGACCTACATAGTACTGGAAAGAAAATTATACCTTAGCAAAGCTAATAAAAGCAAAAGATCTTATCCATTCCTTTATTTTCACCTCGCTTCAGCTCTGGACTAGAATCCATTTGTGGCAAATGCATATAAGTCTTGGAATTAACTACAATTCATCCTCCTCATCTCTTTTCTGAAGGGCTACAGAATCCTCAGTGAAAAGCCTCAGACAAGCACTAAATATTGCAGTCCTGGGTGGCACGGTCATGTCCAGCACTTGTCAGTTCTTCATCTCCAGACTTGTAGAGGTTAAAGTGCCGTTGCAAAGTCTGAGAAGTCTTCACACCAGCAGCCCTAATGACTCAAAATGCAAAGGGAAATACACCCATTTCAGGAAGCACTCAAACATCTCTAAGTCATTTCTCATCTTTCATGATCTTCATCCCTTCTTAGGGATGAAGATTTTGGGGATTAGAAAAAAAAAATTATTTCTTTGTCCTTTGCCAGATAGCTGTGCCATAAATTTAATGTGTTTTTTTTCCCTCTGGGAATAAACTGCTGAACCTGAAGGCTGTGTAGTGACTTCCACTTTTTCTCATCATTTTTCCTGTCATGGTTATTGTCGGAGATCTTGCCTTTTCCTGCTACAACCCAGAGTCTTGAGGGCAGCACTGTTGCAAGCCTGTGGCTAAGACTGATCCGGGTATCCCAGAGAAAGATTGCTCCTTCCAAACTCCTTCAGAAACACCAATCAAGGTTGCCATCTGGAGGACACACGGCTTTACAGTAGACCCTGTTTCCATTTTCTGCTGCTGCTGTGATACCCCCATCATGAAAGCCCAGCTCACCACAAACAGTTGTTACTCTGCTTTTCATGTCCCAGATTTTCTTCGGTTCCTTCTGCAACTGATTATATTTGTTAGTCTTTTTTTTGGGTTTTTTTTTGGTTTGTTCCATGAAGCCTATCATTACTGTATTATTTCTACATCTGATAAATTGTTGCTATTATCATTATTAAATAATAACAACCATATCTGATACCTCGATTTGACAGAAACACAAAAAACCTGACCCAAACCCTCTGTTTCCTTTACCAAAGATTCCTGGTGCCTTGGAAAAAGCATTTCCCCTCGAAGCAAGAGCTGTGCAGTGCTGTGGGCTCAGAGCAGGCAGAGCTCTAGCTCCCTGTCCTTAGAAAAGTCAAACAGCATATTTCTCATGAAGCTGGATCATGGGTATAAAGCCCTGAGATAGGAGTTTTCACACAGACCAGTTTAAGCCGTTCATTTGAACTGTTCCTAAGGAGAGGATATCACCTTCTGTCAGAAGTACAGATATTAGATGTCTAAAATCATCAAACATTTAGTAGATGGTTGGACTTGAAGGTTGTTTCCAACCTTCATGATTCTGGAACACTTCTATAACCTCTATGGTGATCATAGCATCTCCACATCTCACCTAGCTAGACATCTGTTGGAGGAAGCAATGAAGAGCCCTCCAGAGATGTGAACCTTTCATCACTGACTCCAGAGGAGGGTCTAGAAGAGAATGTCAAATACTATTCAGTTTTCAGACAGCTGAAGGTAACTGGGGTGAACACACACGGGTGCCTAAGATGGGTTAAGACATTTAGATATCTTGAGACACTGTCCCCACTAATCCAGACTGAGGCAGGTCCTTCCTGTTCTGGGCTGAGATAGTGAATCTTTTGTGGTATAATGTTAACTGTTATCATTCTAGGACTTCTGTAATTGTTTTTGTAATGGTTTTATAAACAGCCTCAAGTATGAAAGAGGTAGTCTGGGCATGTCTGTGTTTCATGCCAGGTAGTCCAAAGAAATTCACTACTGTGTTTCACCAGTAATTACAGTAACTTGTATCACAGAGGTGATTCTGCAGCTGTCACCCAACGTGATATTCCTATTTATGGTGAATCCTAGTGTACAATAATTAAAAATAACCACTTTGGATTTCTGCTTCTGAACTGCTTTCTCTTCACTCAGGCTGTTTCGTGTCTGGCATGAAGTGCATTCCTTCAAGAGGAGATTTCTTCTGACCTCCATGAACCCTGAACAAGGGCCTGTTTCCTTTTCTTGTGCTTTGGTTGAGATTGGCTGGAGGACATGTGGTTGATGTGACCATTCCAGCCCCTTGGGTCTGAATTCATTAATTCTGGACACCATTTTGAGCAAGCACCTTTTAAGAAAGACACTCAGTTTTAAGCACCACAGGGTTACTTGAGCATTATTAGGAACAGATAATAGTGCTGGCAATGACCATCGGAGGTCATCTTTGTCCACTTCCTGCCCCAAGCACGGTCCAGCTCTGACCAAGCCTCTTGCTCAGATGTTTCTTTAACCTGTTCTTCATGGCCCTTGCTTTCAGAGATCCCACCACCTCCCCAGACACCCTCTTGCAGGCTGTCTCAGTTCTTCCTCCTTAAAAGAGCTGTTCTTTTTCCTTAATACTTTATCCCAACGCTTCCTGCAGCACCAGGCTATCTCTCCCCATCTTATCCTCCCCTGACACAAAGGTAGGAATTGCAGAGTCAAGAAAACGCGGCAGTGATTTCTCTATACCGGCTGAGACAGAGATGTCAAACACAGTTGTCAGCATCAATTTGGGCAGCACAGACGGCCCCTCTTCAAACATCAGTCAGCTCAAAAAGTGATTTCTGGTTCTCAGTGGAAACAACATCCCCAACTTGTCATATCCTGTGAGCTCCCTGGGATAATAGCTTCCAGCAACATGCACCACCATGTGCATCCTTCGGTGTGCCAAAGCTCCAGTGACCTGAGGGTAATAACTCCAGCAGACAGTGGCAGAGGATGGATATTGCAGGGTTCAGCAGGAGTGGGCCTTGTAAAAATTAATTGATTTTAGAACAGATTGCATCTCAGAAGATCTTGACAGTAGGATCCCAGGAGGAAATGGACAACCATCCATTCTGTAACCTCCACAGCTTTTGTCAGCTTGCAAGTGAGGTTCCCTGCTCCGTAGGGTGTTTATAAATCGTATGTAGGAGTCTGTATGGACACATACAGAGACATATGGAGACCTCGTGTTCCCTGGCCCAGGCTCTTCTGTACTCCTCCTAATTTAAAGGAATGCCTATGTTCCTAGCTGTCCTTTTAGTGATTCATGGAGAATTCCTTCAGCGTTCTTGGTTTAAAATTGGAGTGCAAGTTTAGCAGGGACAGTTTTGTAAGTAGAATAACATTAATTTCACAGAACTAACAAATTTATTTTAAAGGCAATTGCATTTCTCACTTGATGTCTTTCCAAGTGGCCTCGTAAATAATGTTATTCTCTACTTGGTATAGTGGGGTTGAGTCCTATTTACATGCTTCAGTTTCTCCTTTTATCCATTACCAGCCCTCTCAGTAATATCAGTTTGTAAATAGCATGAAGTTGGAAACTGTGGTATGCTCACATATTTAGATTTTATCACAACTGATGTTGTGATACAATCAATGTCCCTGGTAAATCTCTAAATATGCTAGAAAGGTTTCTCCCATCGCTTGCCTCGGAGCACTGATGGACACTGAGGCACAGTAGAGTGATGTGATTTGGTCCAACAGGACTCTTCAAGCCATGACAGAGCCACGAAGACCCCCAGGCCCCTCCTGTAACCCTCTCTGTGCCAGTGTCCTTGCCCATGGCGCTCAGGGATTTAATGATGGTTGTACCAGTTTTATGCCTTTGACACTAAATCACGTGCTAAATTCAGCTGAGGTTTTCCAGTCCCCTCAAAGGGCACGGAGAGGGCTCGTGTTTGCATCTCCAGGTAGTCGTCTGGACAGGCTGGCACTGTGACCACATTAACAACATCCTTGATGGAACCACTTTCTGCTGCCTTGGAAATCACAGTGTTTAAGGGAATAATTTTGCTATCACCACTATTTTTTTTTTGTATCCCTCCCCCCAAAACAAAGCAATATTTCACCCCAGATGAAATGGGCTGTCACTTTCAGAACAGCCCATTTGACTCCTCTGTGTGACTTTGCCATTTTTGCCTCATTGAATGCTCTGTGTTGGAAGATGATGAATGATTGCAGAGCAAAGTTAAAAATAAATAAATAAAATAGGCTGAAATGAAAATGTTTCAGCTTTGTTGAAAAAACACATTCCAATTGAGCCAAAGTGGGTTTTTCAAGGAAGTTTCCTAATGGGGAAATTGTAATTGTGAGCAGGGGGAATTGTAAGCTGCTCCAGGGATTTAGTAAAAATATTTCCTTTTACAAAGGATCTTGCAGGAACCTTTTCCATAAATGACCCCCAACAGAGAAGAACGACCCCCTCTCCTCATCCTTATGAGGATCAGAATGTTTCTCAAGACTTCTGGGGTTGGGATCCTTTAGCGAGGAGTGTGCAGCTCTCACTATACTCTGCCACAATATATTGCATTTATCCCACTTCAATGTGGAAAGTGTGTCTTTAATTTCCAGCGAACAAAGATTTGGTTTCCAGTTCTGCCTTGTTTTCACCATATATTTTCCAAAACCACTTTTTTTTTTCATTAGTGTTCACCTTTAACCTATTGATTTGCTATAAAAACAAGCCCTTTTATAAAGGAAAAGTAAAAGGAAATGAGGGAAAACATAAACACATTGCAAAAGTAAGGATTTCCCAGAATAAACCCACATATAACACAAATATATGATGTAGCTTCTTTTATTAGCACAGTAAAAAAGAAGGCAGGGAAAAATGTGAAAATACATTAGGGATTTTAAAGCCAAGCAAATCAATTAGTCATTACTGACATAAATTTCCCTTTCTTGGGGACGTTCAACCTTCTCATATCCCGCGGATGAACTCTAAAAGCACCTGTAGTAGATCTGTTTTCAGTAAAGAGATTTAAACTACTGTAGCTGTTTTTCCAAGGAAAATACAATGTTGACAGAATAATGCGTGGAAGAAGGGGCTACTAAGGCAGCTGCTATAAATTGCCAGCGTTGTAATCCCTCTTGCAACACGCCCAACTTCACAGGATGTGCATTTGTTGATGCTCTACATATGGTTTTGAGCAAAAGTAATTTCCACCCCCCGCCCCAACATGACGAAAACTAAGCATGCCCTGCCATTGAAAAGGGAGGGTCCTCCTCTCGCTTCCCTCCCCTCTCAGCACTGCAACAGTGATGCTCATGCTGAAAAGCAGTGTCACGTTTGCACAAGCATCTCCTAACGTGGACAGATGGTTGCAGAGCTGGCATGGGTTAGGACATGAGTGTTCCCAGGTGCCCTGGCAGGTCTCGGCTGAGGGCTCAGGTGGTCTCCCCAGGATGTCCAGCTTTGTGCTGCCACCACAGGTGGGTCTCTGGTAGTGTCCCCCAGTGTGGGCACCCAGTGCTTTCTGTCACTCTCCCTGTCTGCCAGGTCAGGGGAGAAACAACCTGGGTGAGATGGTGGGAACTTCTGCTGCTGTCCTAGTGTACCTTGGCTGTTGAGCCTTTCCACTCTGACATCCTCTTCCCAAAGCAATTTTAGCATCTTAACCTTGGACATAAGAAGGTGCTTATAAGCCCTTGTGCGTAGTCAAAGCTGTTTCTGAGTGATTATGTTTTTTCTTTTAAGCAAAGATTCTAATTTAAGTATTCCCAGCCCTTTCTTCTGGTGGATGCACCCCTGACCCTGATGGGTCATTTCTCCTGTCTTCTTCACCATGTGGCTGCAGAAACAGCTGCCCATGGCTGGTTCAGCCCAACTGCTGCTGCTTGAGAAATCACTGCCCGGGGCTTCCCGAGATGGGCTGGGTTTTGGACCCCTCGGGGGTGATTTGTGCATGCTGATCCCAAGCATGGGTGGTCTGGATCCCTGAGCTCACAAAAACATTCCAGGAACAGAATTGTGAAGTAGGCAGGGGAAAAGATTTTTGGTCAGAGCCAATTAGTGGGATGTGGAGTGTGTGTATCATGGGATTGCCTGTTTCTGGGAGAGCAAGAATAGGAGCATGAGGAGGGAACCAACACGTTCTCCTTTCCCAGTGGCTGTCCTTTGCAGGAGCTTGCTCTGGCTCCTTCACAGCTATTCTGGTCTCAGCTCCAAGGATTGTTTCTACTGTGGCTTGTAATCCATTAACTTTTCCATACGAAGTGTTTTAGCAATCTCAGCAATGATCAGAACCCAGGACTCTTCTCCAGCACTCTTGAGCACATGCAGCCAAGCCAAACTCCCTCATCTGATCCCTTATCCCAGAAGCTTTTGAGTTGCCTCCACATTGAAAGGGTTGGTGCTGCTCCCACCCTGCCCCTGCTGGTGTTGCCTCTGGGGACTGTGAGGCTGAGCCAGGACAAGGTGGGAACAGAAACCCCCATCTCCCTTCTCCAGTGCAAGTGCCCAAAACGTGAGGCTGGGATGAGAGTTCTGGGATGTGTAATTTGTGGGAGCAGTTCAGAAGCATCTCCCACACGAGTTCTGCTACATGGGGGAAGCCAAATCCTGGCCATGGCAGTAAGCAAGCAGCTGGGGCTCTGCAGCAGGCAGAACTGCACAGCACTGCTGCACCTCAGCAGAGGAGTGAAAACAGGGGGGACAAATAAACTGCCACTGGTTAGAGAGGGTTTCACTGTGTGGCAGGGGAATTTGCAATTTTTAGTCAGGCAATCACATTTTTTTTCTCTTGTAGTGTTTGTTGGTTTGTTGCTTTTTTTTTATTCCCCTAAATAAATATTTCCCATAGAGAATGATCGCTGTAGAAAAAAATAAGTCGATGTGTTCCACGCAGTAGAAACACACACACAAACGTTCAGTTAGTGGGAATCCCAATTGTCTGTGGAAAAACAATGCAGATGGATGTTTCTGGCTGTTGGCAATATGCCCCAAGCCAACGGCTCTGGTCTGGCCCTCCCCAGCACCAAAGTCTCAGGAGGAAAAGGTCTCCCCGCGCTGTTCTGCTGCTGCTTCTGTGGGTGCCTTCCTGGATACTGTGGGATGCCTGTGGGGAGGGACAAAAAGCTGGCCGTGGGGGAGCGGGAGGATGAAATGCTCTGTAGATTGACAAAGGACTCGGGGCCGGGCTGCCCGAAGGCTCCTGTGCGATGCTGTTTGGCCCGAGGTTTGAGGTTTGCCGGTTCGCACTTGCTGCACGGGTCCCTGACCTTTTTTTGAAACTTCTTCTTTACGAGTTTATTTTGGCCGGGCTCAGGCATTCACAGAATTCCTAGGGAACGGGAGGTTTGAAGCATGGCTTGTAAAAGGAGGAGAGGGGAGGTGGGAGAATGGATTGAGGAGGAGAGTTTTCCATTACCCTGTCACAGCCTCCCTAATGCGGGTCTTACGCCTCTGAGCAACTCTCCAAAACCGTGGGCTTCTGAAAAGCGAAGAGAGAAAGGGAGGAGGAAGGGGGAAAGCTTCCTTCGCCGGCTGGGAGGCAGGATCCGTCCCTAAGCAGATAGGTCTTTCTCCAGTTTCCCTTGTCAGTCACCCTTCTGCAGCTTTTGGTCTTCGCAGCAGGTCAGCAGAGTTGGTGAATAGCTCGGCAAGCACAAGGCATCTGAAACAAATTAGATCTCTTATAGCCACCCAGAGACTGATGATGGATGGAGGTCTGTATTTACAGCAAAACTAATTGGCAACATACACAGACATCCAAAAAAGTATATTATTTTGCCAGACTTTGGAGTCGCTAGGCCCTTTATTTTTTATTGTAGAACATTATACAGCTAGAGATAAAAAGGAACAGTGAAAGTTTAAAATCTAATAAAAGCATTTGACTGCAGAGTAAAAATAACATACACAGAGAAGTTTGATTTGGAATCGAATTTTATTAATGGTCTTTTCTCTGAAAAATGTTTCCAATTAAAAAACAATTCTGAAGTGATGCATTAATAAACTGCTTTTCCCCCACTCCTTTGGAGGGACTAAGACTTTTAAAGGCTGAGGTGGATAAAAAAAGCCATTGGATGTTATTAAAACATAATTTAATATAACCTAAATATAGTGCTTGCATACCATGGAGAGAAAGCCGGCTGCATAATTGAATTCGAAACAATGATAGTATGTTGACTTTTCAAAGAGAAATATTATCAGATTGTGAGCTGCTGTTCAAAAGACGGGTCTTCTTTAAACACTGAGGCATGTAAGAAGCAATAAAGAGCAAAATCATCCAGGTTTCCCTGGACAGCATGTGGCAGATTTAGATTTCTCAAAGGCATGAAGAGATGTGAAATTGGGAGCATGCGGTAGATGAGCGGTCTGGATTCCAACAAGTCATTTGATTGATTTTTAGATGAATGACATCTTTAAAAAAAATAAAAGAGAGAGGGAAAGAAGGGAGAATAGAGAGAGAAAGACAGATAAAATGGGTGTTGCAGATCCGGTCTCCTAAAAGTGTTTGACAGAATTTGTGTGTTTCTGTGTGTTGATCTCATTTGGCAGAGCCTGGCTATGGGTGATGAAAGCTTCTCTAAAGTGTTTTCCCCAGGCTGAGAGCTTTGTTCCATGATATGCATATTTGCATGAGAAATAGGGGAGTTCTAGAGAAGGTCAAATACATGATGAGAAGGGAGGGAGCTTTGGGGTAGGGTGGGGACTTTGATTCCCCTGGCCACCTGCACTTCTGTCCCCTTCCTTATTTTTGTTTGAAGCGGGGATGAGCAGACACCGAACAGACCAGCGGTGTTGTGTTTCTCTGCTAAAAATACAACTTTTCCTTTGCTCACCTGAAAGACAAAAAGAGCAAGTTCCAGGCTCACACAAAGCCAATGGCCACAGCAGGCACTGTGGGAACTGGGGGAGCACCCGCACCCTGTGGTACCTCTGCTGGTACAGAGCCAGGGGACGGGGTCTCTTCATCCTCCCGCGCCTCATCCCACCCCAGTGGGATGAAGACCTCTCTACCCACAACCGTATCATTTGCATCCACTTCAACGCCCCTTTCCCCAGCAGCGCCGCGTGAAGGGATCTCAGTGCAAAGAAGAATTAGACCCATAATCTTACTCCGAAGGATTATCCCTGATCTCTCATCATTACTATTATTTCCCTGTTTGCCGGGGCGGGTTTTCTTATTCTAAGCTTTTTTTTGCTTTTTTTTTTTTTCCTTTGGCTGCATCTGGGAAGCCGTCCTTTGTGTAAACAGCTATCAGAGTGAGCAGGGGTATGTGATCCATTAGCTCCGCTGAAAACACAATCATTGTGTTATTCCAAGCTGATGACTCCGTCTTCTGCAGTTTTCTCTCCCAGTGTCTACATGCCAATCAGCGTTTGTCAGTGATATAATTTTCTCGCATAAACACATCCGTTGTGCAACTTCCACCCTGGGTAAATAGATGTAATTCCAAAACCAAATAGTGCGCTTGGAGGGGGACGGGAGATTAGACAGACGAGGAGGTGGAGGGGGTGCAGCGGGCAGCAAAGCCATAAGGAGAGATCAGCTTTAATTGCAAAAGGGGAAGACAGAAAATTCTGGGGAACTGGCAACACGACTGGTTTACTGCTTCATACGGCAAAAAAAAAAAGCCTGGGAAGGCGAATAATAGTTGGGGCTATTTTTTTTTTAATGAACATTTGAGAACAAGGACCACCATGAATTGCTGAAAGAAGGACGGCTGTTGTTTATGGAATTGGGAAAACATTTTTTTTTCCCAATTCGAAACAGAATAGACAATACGCTGTAAGTGGGGAGGTGCCATTTCCCCTTTTTCACCAGAAGGGCTGCTCAGACAGGCGACATTGCTTTTTCCCCCCTCCTTGTTCAAAGCTTACATAACCTCCGGGTAATTGTATCTTTGAATCCAATACTGCAGACTTATGCAAAAGAATGGTTTTCATCCCATGTGGTTCCTGTGCGTTTCTGCGTGCGTGTGTGTTTGTGTGTAAGGAAATTTGTAAAATAAATCCTTTATTTATGTGAGTCCCCAGATCTGGCAGAGCATGGCTGTGCCATGTGCATACGTATAGTACTGGCCCGTGACTGTGTGTAGTGTGTATTTAAATACATACCCTGTCTACATGCTGTGCAAAGGGCACGTGGGTAGATCAGAAAATATTGTATGACTAGAGAAAATCACAGCATCTCAGAAAGGTTGGGGTTGGAAGGGACCTCCAAAGATCATCGAGTCCAACCCCCCTGCCAGAGCAGGACCTTTCCTTTAGAGGAATGTCTTATATGTGATCCTGTAGGAGAGTTATTCAAGAAAATAGGCTGGTGCTGAAGGAGGGGAAAAAAACCCCACAATTTATATGTGTTTGTGTGTGTATACATACACTTTGTGGGTGTATACGTACAGCCTTGCACATCTCTCCAGGTCACAGCCCTTGCAAAACTGAAGTCTGAAAGGGCTCCTACATGAGACAGGATCAATCTCTTGTCCCAGGACAGACGAAATCCTGTTAACCATTTCCCAAAACAATTCACACTGCCCAGACCATGCTTCTCCATTCGTACGTGTGTCTTCACTTCTTTGCAAACACATGATTTTTAATTTCTCCCCTGCCTTAGGAAACCAGCTAGGATGGTTTCAGAGGCAACCCGACCCTGGTGGGCCAGCAGCACAGTCCTGTGCCTCCCTCCCCGGGCAGGCAGATTGCAGACAACTGCCTGGAGGCACAACCCACGCAGACCAGAGCTGCTTTCCATCTGCATCTCCTCTCCTCCCACTGGGATGCTGCTGTGGGTGCCAGCCTGTGCTGCCAGGGTGTTGTACAAGGGTGCAGCACGTGAACTGAGTGTCATCCTTTGTCTAGTGGGGGAAAGGGACTGAATCAAGCTCCCAGTGAGGTTTTGCATAGCTCTCCCACTTACCAGAAGGCAACAACATCCCTAAATGCCTCCTGGCTGCTGGGTTCCCAACCATGATAAGTGCTCCTGCCAAGAGTGGCTCTCACCCTTCCTGTCCAATGCATCAGCTATCCCAAAGCCACCCAGGCCCCTCTGCTGCAGTGCCCTGTGCAGGGGGCTGCCTGCCTGCTCTGCTGGGGGCACTTTCATGTGATCCCATGAGAACTGATCTGGTTTCAAACACAAGCACCGGATCACCTGATTTGCATTTTTCTCCATTTGAGGGTCCTGGGCAAGGGGAGGGAAGACCTGAAACCCTAAACCTCTTTGTGCTTATTTGCTTTATGATCCTGTTGGGTGCAGTGTTTACTCAAATCTGGCAAGCATCTGGATTAGATAATTTGTTGGAAATTAGTGGCGTTTGATGGTTATCGGCCTTTGCATGATTAAAACCCAGCTGTCAGCATCGTGTTTGGGTTTCAGGAGAGCAGGGGCACTGGCTGCATGAATCCCCACCCTCAGAGCTGCAGAGAGCAGCAGGGCTTGTGCCGCCCTGGAAGGGATCCATCCAAGAGTCCCCTGCACGGGTGTGGGAATTTCCAGGAGAGAGAGAGGTGCAAAACTGCTGAAAAAAATCCTCTCAGTCCCCAGGTGACATAGAAGAGGAGGGAGGGGGTACAGGCTCCTGGGGGCTGTGTTTACCACCCCACAAATTATTCATCTCTTTTTCCCAGGTCTGTGCTTTGTTTCTCATATTTACACTAAAAGCAGGCACAGCAGGAATGCAGAAGAGCTTTGCTCACCTACACTTCAATTTTATTTCTCATATCTGGAGAAGAATTTGGGCAGCCCTTCCTATCCCTGCACCCGCTTCTCCTTCTTGCAAGACCACATCCAAGAACAATGAGCATTTCCCCTTCTTTCCCCCAGCCTTTACTTCGGGCTTGGATCTTGCACACTTTAAGCTGACTGGGGTTTTAAAGCTGGATTAAATGGTGACAAGCTGAAACTCTGCAGTAGGAGTTTCATCATCACTGCGTTTATATGCACATTTTTCTAAGGCTTCACTGAGCTGTTCAGCAAAACACCCATGGCACAGCAGGGTTTGTGGTGATCCCAGAGGGAGGAAAGTATTTAAAGACAGTGCTTCATCCACTCGTGGCCACTGGAAGTCAGCAAGTGAAGTGGCCAAGTGATTTTTGTAGAAGCAGGCTTGATATGTTTGTACCCTGTGCTGGGGGAGAACTGGGACTGCTCCCTGCCATGGCAGCCGGATGTGTGCACTCTGCCTGGCGGGATATTCAACAGCAGGAGAAGCCAGGAGAAAGCTCAGGAAACTGGATAGGTAGGGAGTGACCCTTTCTGGGGTATAGCAGGTAGATGAACGATTGAAGAGCAAACTGTATGTACATTTTGCAGGATAGGGAGAGATATGCATTTATAAATGTATATATTATATATAACACATAGGCTTTTAAATGGTGCCTCCTCATGCATAGACTCAAGAATCAGCATTTCCAACTGTGCGTGTATAGACCTGCTCAATTTATGGTACAACAAAATAAGATTCCCTCTGTATGTCCTATATGCATTTGAAGAAGGCAGTTAGATCTTCTCTAAAGCTGAAAGAGAATGGGCTGTGGAACTATAAAGGTAATATTCAATATTTCCTTGAAAGCTCTGTGTTTTTTTGGTATGCTGTCACAGTTGTAGTAAATAAGCTGAGCTTAAACAGAAAGGATTTGTTGATTCTCTTCTTTTTTTTTAAATATAACATAATGACCTCCCGTGAGAAAGGACTCCAAATAATGATCTCTGTGGTTAAGCTCGGAAAGCTTGTTTTTCATATGTGAGTACACATCTGTGTTCATGTCAGGGATAGGGGAAGCTCACGCAACCCTCCAAATGCCCTATTATGATTCTGGCAACAGCATTTGTTTATGGTTTACCACCTTTCTTCTAAATGCCACTATTTCAGCCTGGTGGTATATTCTGCCAATAGATAGAATCAGCAGGCAAGAAAAATCACAAAGAAATTGTCAATTGGAAAGAAGGGACATTTTGTCTTTCCTTCCAAATGGAATCTTTGCATTAGGATATGTCTGGAGTTGGTGCAGCTTCAGCCTGGACTGTGGTGGAATGGCCCTGTGAATCCTTGTGTGTCGTGCATGTCAAATGCAAGAAGAGCAGAACAAGGCTTTGAGGTGACTGATGTCCAAGGGACTTGGTCCATAAACTCAGGCGTGTGAGGTGGAGGTTGAACTTTGGGGTGGTTTGGAGACACCAGTCCCTTATGGGACAGAGTGTGGGTGCCCACGCTGGCCCCACTGCCTGCTCCCAACAGGGTCTGCTGCAGCAGTACCTGCCAGCTCTCCCTTACACATGGAGGGTGGGTGACAGGTTATTTGCTCATCACATCAGCAGCACTGCCAGGGATGTGCCAGTGCCATAGTGGCGAACCCACACTGGTGAACCTCACACAGGCTGGTCCCACCTGGGCTGCCAGGCTTGTCCAAGCAGGATCATTATACTTTTACCCAGACAAACCCAGAAGGAATTGCATTATCATCTAGGGATGGATGCTGTCTTTCATTTCCTCATTTTCAAACTGCTGCTGTGCATTTAAGAGGTACCTCTCTAGATTTCAGTAGCTAGTTGAGGGATCTCCATAGCTCATGGGCCTTGAACAGCCACATCCCATTACCTACATCTGTCTGCAGATATCCCTGCCTGGGATGCCCTTAGGCAGGTCCATCCCACACCAGTGTGTCCATACGGACCAGTGCATTGCCCTGCAGTACCCGCATCCAGGGCAGTTGAGATATGGGGCAGCCCTAGACCAGACTTTGTGTGTGTTCTCTACAGGCTTCTGGACGAGGGAAATTATCAAATCATCACCCTCTAAACCTTTCCAATCACTACCCGCCCACAGCTTGATTTCTGGGGCTTTCAGATCTCTAGGCAAGTTTGCTGCCTCGCACTAATTAATACCGCGCGCTGAGTGAAAACTCTATCTGCACATCTTTAAATTAAACCAAACCACACGCACAAAAATCATTTCAGCCTACCCAGTGGGTTTTTGCCCTGCTGCATGTGCAGAGTTTCTTATTGATGTGGGAACCTTGCAGCAGAAGAAACTCCTTACATGTGCATCAGAAGCAGTAATTTCTCCCCGTCGCCTGCAGCATGGGTTCAGACGATACGATCATGAAGAAGGGAATGATTTCCTGCCCTCTGGAATTGAATTTTATGAATGAAACCATGTATCATGGCATAGTAGCTTTAAAATAACACCATAAAAGACACGACAGGAGAAACCAAGTTGTATGCTCCTCCGCCATACGGAAAACAAAGCTAACTTATATGGCTTGGCTTCCTTGTTTGCCCTTTCATTGTTCCTTGATGGTAAAACTCTTGCGTTATGATTTTCAGAAGCACATAACACAGAATGGTTTATGATGTTTACTTAGCATATGGGACAATAGATGGAAAAGTGCCATAATATGTGACGCTGACTGCAAAATAGACCTATCATCATTCGCACAGAGTGCTGTGCCTTTGGATAAACAGCCATGTTGCTGGTTGGCAGGAAAAGACCTTTGCCTCCTGGGTCCTCCTTGCTGGAGCTGCGCATCTTTGAGCCCCAAGCGACTGGTGTTTGAACAGAGATGCCTTTTGACTGCAGTGGGGCAGTGTTGGCACTGCACAAGCTCTTTGTCCTTATTTAGATAAAATAAAGATCCCTGAAAGGCCTCCCAGCATAAAAAAAACCCCCAACCCTCATGTGGCACTTCACAATAGCTGCCGACATGGGAAAGTTGCAGGGAGGCCCCCAACCAACAGTTTAGATGTAAACATCTTGGGGTTGGGGGTAGTTAAGATGAGGAGCCAGATCCATGTTGTACTCCTGGTCCCCAACTCTTCTGGGCCTTCTTGGACCCCCAGCTATCAGCATGCCCATGTTTGATTTAACAGGGTAAGAGATCTGCTCATCCCAGCTTTGATTTATGAAGCCATCTTTAGTGCATCAAGGTGGTCTGGAGTGCAAAGTGACTGAACTGAACGGAGCATTTTCCATGAGACTTTTGGTAAAAGGCTTTCTCCAAAGAGCAGAGGTTGTAGTTAATGAGCTGAATTGTGAGAGTGTCTGAGAAAGTGTTTCCAGTGAATTTTACATATGTTTGAACTACTGAATCCTAGGAGACACGGTGGGAAGGACCCTTGAGAAGGTGTTGATTTGTCCTTCTCATCCAGAACTTGAGGAGTCAGACCGAATCTATTCCTGGCACATACACGTCAAACCTCTTCTTAAAACTCCCTAATGATGGAGGTACCATAAACTCTGTCAGCAACCTCTTCCAGTGCTCCTCTGTCTTCACCTCAAACAGCTTTCCCTGTAATGTCTAACGTCATCCCCACTGCTGCAGCTCAACGGCAAGATTCTTCATCTCCTTCCCCCAGGAGACACAGAGGTCTGTAACTTTCATAGGTTCATGGACTGTTAGACTGTGTCCTCTCTGCATTTTCTGCACTGAACAAACCCACTCGTTTTCAACCAGTTCTCATATCTGATGTTTTCTAGATTTCTGACCCACTCTCTGTGGCTGTTACACTCCTCTGGATTCAGGCTGTTCCTTGCCTTTCTCAAGGACCTCCCCACAAGTCTGACTATCCCTGGATTTGATCAGCTCTGATCAAAAGTTGGTTATGGACCATCTTTGTGGTTTTGACTTGAACTGGATCCAAAGCAAACAAATCCCATGGCATTTTTTCCCATTGGTTCCTTAGGATGTAGCAGTTTTAAAGCAGCAGCAGAAGATAAACACAGTGGGGACTTTCCTGGTAGTAAGCAGTGGAACAGGCTTAGCTTGTGTCTTGCCTAAGATGCCCTGGTTGATTCATTTCAACGTGAGGCTGAGTTTTCTCTTTGACATATCCCACTGGCTTTTGATCAGCCAGGAGCCATGGCATAGAGGAGGGGAGAGGGTCTGTATGAGTGCTGGACTTTGCCAGCAGCCTTACTAGAATAACAGCCCTCCTGGTTTGCTTTCTCATGCACCATCCAGTTGATGAACAGCAATTTGCCAGACTCCAGAAGACAGGCCTTATAAAACCCCATTCCATATGTCCTGTTTGGCACGGGTCTGCCAGTGCCCACTCAGGAATGAGGTTTGGCTGGTGGTAGCCAGGTAACAGGTTATCAGCCAAACTGCTTGCACACAGTTAAGGACCAGACAGTGTGGAATTATCCAATCTCATGTCAAATCATTCTAGATTTGTCTTCTGACAGGGCAGCAAGTTCTTGTGAGCAGGGAAGCTGCAGCTGGGGTCTTTTATTTTGCCTTAAGCATGAATCCAAGTGATGTCCCCATATACAAAACAGCCCCTGCTAGTTAAGCTGTGCTGTTGCACTGGAGAGAAGTGCAGCTAAGCTGCCTGCTCCATAAAAACTATTCTGAGAGGAAAATAGTCTGTGTTCACTACAGGATATTTTATTATTATCATTCAAAGAGCCTGTCTTCAGAGGGTAGAAACTTTCTAGTTGCACTTTAGTAAAAAAATAAATAAATAGTATAATAACACCTCTAATAAAATAACTGTGAAAGTTTCCTCTAAGAGCATGTCATTATGTCAACTCTGTTCAGCAGAGAAGCATTGCATTCAGTAAATATATATTCGGGAGCTACTTTGCGATCGTTGACATTTGACATTGTTCTTACATCTCTCCCTATTAGCATGTTTCTGTTTGGAGTGTACTTGACCTATTTCAGAAATATTCCTCATCTCTTCCCATTATTTACTGAGCAGCAATAATCCTGGAAGGAAGGACTGCATTTTACAGGCTGCAAAGTTTCATGGATATAAGAGGCACCTCTTATTGTCACTTAAGTAGCTCATCTGCGAAGGTAAATATATTCCTGGATTTAATTAGGAGTTGCAGTATTAATATTTATGCAGATAAAACTAGCTGGGGAGGGAGGAGGAAGAAGAGGGAGCAATGGAGCAGTTGTCATTGCTGAAAAGAACTGACCAATTCATTCTTCACAGGGGACACGGCGGCCAAATCTCTGAAAGCTCTTGCGTGAAAATCCTGGTTTATTCCTCGCTCCTAAGGGAGGCCTGGAACCAAGTCAGGGGTCCAAAGACACAGCTTGCACCCAAAGGCTCATTTTCCTTCACAGTTAAATGCTGTTTTTTTCATGCAGAGACAAATCTGAAGGCCAAATCATGGTGTTTTGAACACTGTCATTCCCTGGGGAATATGGAGATGGGAATTTCAGACACTGGAGCGACAGCAGAGATCAGTTGTCTCAGCACGGTCCTGTCGGATATGCTTTTTATGGGCTGCTATACTTTCCCAGATATTAGTGGGTTTTGAGTCATGAGATGAAAAGTCAAAGTCTTCCACTATTCTGTGACTAATAATGGAAGATAAGGACTCAGCCATAGCGCTTGGTGTTAAGATTTTGAAGCTGTAAGATTTTTCAGCACTTTCTCAATGTAGTTTTCAGATCCCTTTTAATCTCTAAAGAGCTGAGTTGGCACACACTGTCCATTTTCATCTTTTCACACACGGGAAGAAGATCTGAGTCTGCACTGACCCTTAAAGCCTACAGACAATTCAGGTCTTTCTGATCTTGCATTTTCACACCCAGAAGAGATAGGAGGAACCTCCCAGCTTGGACCTGACCTGTTTTATTCTCTCTCTGACCTTGCAACCCTCAGTACAAACCTCGGGAAAGGCTTGGAGTTACATAAAACATAGGGACTCAGCATCCATCCTTCGTGAGTGGTGTCATTGCAAGCTTAAATATGAGCATCAAGAGTTCAAAAGTGGCATCTTCCATATTCATGTAATGTGTGATGGAGAGTCCTGGCACATCAGAAGTTAGAGATCACCTCAGAACACAAAGCTGTGTCAAAGGCAACAGGGAAAACATGTTCTTTCTCACTCGAAGAGCAGTTCACCTCCTTGTTCTCCTTTTGTATCCAGACTGCACCTGGCCCTCTTTGATTTTTAATTATCAGGTACGTTGCTCAGGGGGAGCTCGGGGGCAACCGTGTTAGAAAGCACCACCTTCCCTTTGGGCACAGCTTCAGCTCTTTGTTCTGCTCTCATAGGGTAATTGGATGCTAATAAACCAGCTCTCTGGTTCACCATATTTACAATGCTTCTAGTGACTGGGAGAAATAAATTGCACTCTTGTCTCTTTATTGCCTTTCCTTAGTTTGCTCTGTGCGTTCTTCCTGTTAAGACCAACACCATTTTGCCTCCATTCTGGAGATCAGCTTTTGCTCTTGTACACTTCAGTTACTTTGTTGGACAGAAAACGAGAAAGATTCTTCAGCCCCAGCTTTCTGCTTCTGCTTTATGTTCCCCCAGGGAAATTGCTTGCATCCAGTCTTCCTCTCTCCAAGGCCCTACGTGGCAGACATAGGAAGCTGGAGACAACCACCAGCTTGGCACAAGCCTGCAAGTGCTTGCCTCATGCCTGCCGAGTGACGTGGAGCATCCTCCCATCACATGGCAGGACATGGGGCATGTTGCACAATTGTTCGCCCCCTCCCACCCACTGATTTAGAGGCTGCAGCCTCTGAAATTGCAATACAATAGATCATAATCTGCAAAATCTGATGTCAACAGGGTTACCTGCCTCAGGCAGTGATTAGCAGGGCAGAATGAAGTTGTTCCCATCCTTAGGAACAGGCCAAACCAGGATGATCCAGATCTCAGAGGGGGCAGCCTCGACTCCACAGGAATGGCAGAATCCGGCCATAAACAGAGTGAGCCACAAAGACACACAGGGAAGGAAAAACCCACTTAGCAACAACGGCAACAGATGCCACTGCAATTATTCTAGCAAAGGACGGTAATTTGTGCTGACCACACTCTGGTCTGCCTGTACCTTGCCAACTTGGTTCTGCTTCAACCATTAATATCAGTTTATTTTGCACACAAAGAAAATAGTTTTCATTTAAAGCTCCCTGTGCACTTTGTGAGTCATTAATGAAGTCTCATGATATCTATGACTTAAAAAGACCACTGAGAGCTACTTTTTCTTGAGCAAGAACCGTGATCCTCTGGTTGTCACAGGAACTCATTTATCACATCTTGTCCCTTGTATTTGTGGTCCATTCTTTGGAATAATGAGAGCTTGGCTTGAGGAATGGGCAAGAAATGTGGTTGTGTTTAAAATTTGTTTATTTTCATTGTTTTTCTTTAGCTTTGTTCTTGGAGCTTGTACAGTAAAGGCAAATAATTTAAAGGACACAGAGGGCTGGAGATTGGTTTTATACAGAGTGTGGGAGGCTGACAGAAAAGCTGTAGTCAAGTGAAGGGACCACGTTCTGCAAGGCCGAGGTGTTTAAACACTGAAGTATTTAAAGACTCTGGAGGACTTGGAGTTGAAATAATTTCCATCTTCCCTCTCAGCTTGTAGCTCACAACCAGGCTGAACTCACACCTGGCTACTGCGGGGAAGTTCCGCCTCTTACATCATCAGCTGCAAAATTGGCTCAAGCGGCCAAAATGAGCACAACTTGGGCAAACTCACCTGCTGAATCATGGGGCCAGAAAGCAGCAAGGAAGAGACACTAAGCCGGTGTGAACCACTGCTGATCACTCTCTCGAGTTAATTGACAAATTCCTAAAATTCCTCTCGAGGTTCTTGGCAGGCTGAGCTCCATCGCTTCCCTAGCTGTCAGCAAAGGAAAAGGGAAAGGCATGCAGCCGTGTCAGAAAGTCTTATTTTCTGTAAATAAACAGACACCACTGCTGCATGTGAGGGCTCCAAGGGTTGCATGACAGTAGCCTTACCCTTAACCACGTTTGTGAGACCTGGGGGTGATCCTCTGCTCCCCCAGCTGTTCTTTCCCTACTTGCTTCAGTGTCACTGCAACTACTTCAATGCATTTAACTCCCCCTAGTTCCCCCAGGGAAGATCCCAGAGAAGCATCAGCCTTCCTCACCACACAACCAGCAACATGGTGAAGAAGGAACAGGATGCCCTTCACCTTCTCAGGTGGCTTCTGCTAAATCTGGCATGGTGCCTCAACCACGGGTTGTTTCCAAGCTGCTTGTTAACAGGGACTTTGTTACTAACTAACTTTGTAACTAACTAACTAACAGTGCCCATTGCTGGCATTCAGTTCAGCTCATCTCACCTGTAGAGCTGGGTAAGGAAAAGGTGGCAACCAGCAAGTGCAAGGAGTGTCCTTGGCTCAGGGTATGCAGTGTGAAACCTTCGACTTCTGCAGAGCCAGAGTGGACCATGTCTTCTGGGAAAGGAGTTATCTTCCTCCTGTGGTTCTTGGCCCAGAGCGTGAAGATCTCAGAGGCTTCTTTGAGATACTTTGAAATGCCATCTGAGAGAGGATGGTCTATCCTCAGGAGGCTTGAAATTATTGCCCTGTTAATCTGCGAGTTCAAAACGTGTCAGAAACTGCTTGATTAGCATCAGGTAGTTTTGACTCCTTCTCAGGTCAGTGAAGAGGGATGTGGCTCCTCCAGACAGATGAGAGAGACAAATTGGCTTTGGAGATGATGACCTGAGCACTGATTCTTATGGCAGGGTCCCATTTAGGTGTCACAGTCTCTTCTGCACTGCTAAGGACATCTTAAAATACTGTCCTCCTAAGAGAGGCCACTGAGCATGCAATGATGATATCGGGGTTTACCTGTAATCCTGTGTTGTTTCCTGCCCTGGGGTCCTGGGCATCTGGAAGGGATGTCACTCTGGAAAAAAGCCTGAGACCTGCTTTTGGCTGTAGATGGTGATTAAAATTGCATTTTCTGTGGCCAGGCAGAGGATTGCTCCTTGCTATTAAAACACTTCCAGAGAAGAGGGAGGAAGCATGCCTCCATCCTCTGTTTTGATGTGGTGTCTGGGTAGTGGCTGTGTTTGCCAGTGGTGGGGAAGGATGAGGCTCAGTCCCTGCCATGTGTGTCCTAAGGGACTGCTCTAACCACTAGCCAGGGGCAGCTTGGAGGCACGCACCAAAAACTATTGGATCTAGGGTAGCTTTGAAGGAAAGCCTGTGTCTCTCTCCTGCAACCCCTCATCATGGCTTTTGGAGCCAGATGTTCTGTCCTCAGGTTTGTGTTCATAGAATCACAGAATCANTGTGCCCTGCTGGATGACTTCATGATGACTTTTTTCTTCTAGTATTTGCTTTAATAGTTTTCTGAAGTCCCATTTTCTGAACTTGTGTCAAATAAGCTCCACAGTTTAACAACACACCTTGAGAAAAGCTTCTCTTGTTGGTCTTAAACCTGCTACATCATTGTTTCTTTGGCTAATTCTTGTAAAATGAGAAAGACTTCAGTGTTCCTTGTTCACCTTCTCTGTGAGGCCTGAGGATGTGTGTTAGTGTAAACACACAGGCAAAAATAATTGCTATTAGCAGTTTGAAATTGGTGTCCTTCCTTCCCTTCCATAACAGATGTTTCCCACACACGTCGTGTAGATTGACCCTTTTCTGTCTTTACTGGCCTATTTCTTTACCAATCCACATAGGTTATTTTATTAAAATAAATGAATTAGGAAAGCTAGGAAAGCTAGTTTTTAAGAAACCACTTGTTTAAGGTCTATTTAGATTTACTGCATGGGATTCAAACTGATTGTAACTC
This sequence comes from Chloroceryle aenea, assembly GCA_013399075.1. Classification (NCBI taxonomy): domain Eukaryota; kingdom Metazoa; phylum Chordata; class Aves; order Coraciiformes; family Cerylidae; genus Chloroceryle; species Chloroceryle aenea. The sequence continues at coordinate 202,067 of VWZY01012661.1, forward strand.
ATAATAGAAGTTGACAATCTGGGTTAGATTAGGTGTTTACCTCCTAAAGCAATGGGCAAATGCAAGCTGCTATATTGCCTAGTTTTGCTAACATATTTCTCTCAATGAAACAATTGCTACGACTGCACTTCAGCTGAATGAGTTCTGCCTTGGCCTTTTTAGAAAGCACTGAGCTCAGCACAAGGCACCGCAAAGTTGCTGGGTTTGTTTTTGTCTCATTTCAGTTTAGCCATATGGCTAATCATGCTTGAAAACCACGTAATCTTATCCAGGGCAAAATTCATATCATTATGTAGGGAGAGTTCAAGTGTTTCCCCCTTATTTTAAAATAATGTTAAACTGGGATTATGCTGTATTATGTTCCTTTTGGACCTTAAATGTCCATGTGCATTCTTGTCAACCGTCTGGCTGTCACATCCGTGCTTACTGCCTCAGTGAGTAACAGTGAAGGAAACCAGCATATTAGCTCCTGGAACAAATGGGGTCTTTTCTTTATAAGAAGATAGCTGGGACATAACTTAATATAACTGCTCCCTGTTCTTCTTAATGAAAAGCTAAGTGACATGACAGATGTCATGTCAGGTGACAGATAAATGAGTATTAATGAACTCCCGGGCTGCTGAAGTTTTAGAATATAAAAACACACCCCTTCCTTTTAAGAAGATTCTCATTGTACATTTTTGAGTGAAAAGACCGTGTTTTGGAGCAGCATGTTAATGTGATTTTTTGATTAGAAGTAAAAGTAGCCCGTCTACCACGGTAATAAACACACAGCGACCTGTGGCTGCTACATCCAGAACTGATTCTACGTTTCAGCAACTGAAATATACGCACAGAACTAAATGAGTATAGAAGATGGACTTTTAAACACGTAGATTTATTTTGCCAGGCGTGCAGAACTATATGTGATGGGCATGCATAAGTTTTGGTTCTCCACTGTTACCATGAACTCGTACATCTCTGCAGGTACCCGCAGGTAAAGTTGTGTAATTACCCCCATCGAGGGCTCATGGTAAAGCTCTGACTTTTTTCATCTAATTCTCTGCAGAGAGACTTACTTGTGTGCATCTTTGTGGTGCATATCTATTTACAGGTCGTGTGGCAGATTTCTGTTCTGTCCTTTGCACACACCTATGTCAGCCAGGACCGGTAGGGCAGGTAGGGGAATGTCTCTATAATATACATATCAGTGCAGCATGAGCAGCTCATTGAGTTTAGCACATTGAGTTTCTGCTGCTTTTGTGCCGTTCATTACAGAGACATACTTGAGTTTGCTCAGTTGCTTATCCCAAAGGCCAACTTTTGATCTTCTCTTGGGAACCTGTTGCACCGCCTTGGTTTCTAGGTACCACAGCCAATGTGTTTACCAACTCTTTTTCTCTTTCTCGCCCTTTCTATTATGCATCCCTTTTTTTCTGCCACACAAAAGCTCCGCGCGGTGCTTGTGTGTGGTCCCCAAGAGATGCGGGCCCGGCGAGGAGCCGGTTGTTGGCGAGGCGCTGGGCTGGAGGATCTGTGAACCCGTGCAATTAGCAGTTTAGATCTGGGACCCCACGTGTGGGAGCGGGGCCCGCGGTTGTGCCAGAGCGATGGGGACAGCCGCCCTCCGGGCGAGTGCACCGACCCCTGGCAGAAGGGTCACCCCGCGCCGCAGACAGCCCCCGAGCTCAGGAAAAACCCAGAGATCAGAGCTGCAATCTGTAGCGGGGTGTCCCCCCTCCCCGGCACCCCGTGCACAACACATGGGTTCAGAAAGGGATCATTTGGAAAGCATTTGCAAACATATGGGTCGTTTTTAAGTCAAGACTGTGTTAATTCACTGTGTTTCCTAGTTTGTTGGGGTTTTTTTTGAGGGAGGAGTTTGATGGAGGTTTTGAGGGGGGTTGTTTTGTTTTGTTTTGTTTGGGGGGGTGCAGGCAAAAAGCCTGGCTGGGGAAAAAAATGAAAATAAAAGAGAGAAGCTGAGTGATGAAATAAAGAGCGCGGCAAAGCTCCCCCAGTGCAGCTTGTTCCCAACTCATGTCCCTTACGCAGAGATTAAAAGAACAAACACTCCGCTCTTCTTAATGATGGCATTACCAAGTATAATTAATTAGAAGGGTAGCAAAAGGAATCAGATCCCTGATGCTAATTACTTTCCTAAAAGGATAATATGCTCTTATGTTACCAGTCTAGCTCTGACAGAAATGTGCCTATTACTGCTGCCACTGCTAATAATCAAGTGTAAAAATAAAATACTCAAGGGACACACATGCCTGGGTTTATTTATATGCATGCATCTATAGATAGGCGTGGATATAATGATACACCCACTATGTGCAAGCATGTTGTGTACAAATACACATGCGTAATCACTTGATGTTTATATATTTAGAGTTGGAGTGTTTCTTTAGACATATATGTTGACAGACAGCCAGGCAGAAAGACAAATATTTATGGCACCACTTCTCTGCAGTGCTACCACCAAAGGAGGGGAATGATAAACAAAAGCTCCCCCACCTTTGCCACCCTTGGCCTGTGCAATTAGGTCTGGGGTAGGAGCAGGGCTGTGTTTTCCTTTTCTTGGATGGAGATGTGATGGCCCATTAAGCTGGTTGGTGAAGAACTAATGACTGGATGGCATTGATTTGCAGAGGAATTTTAGCTGCAGAAGATCGAGTCCCTTCAGCCAAAGATTTGTTTCAGCAGGCTGGAGGTGTTTTGCATAGCCTGCTCTGGTTACTGTGAAGGATTGCTAAACAAATGGTGGGTTAGCAGTGCAAACATACAGCCCTCGGATATTTGGTGGCAGACCTGCGTTGTGGGGTTGTTACTCATCAGTTTAAGAAGTTGGAAGGGATGTATAAGGCAGCCTGAGTAAAATCCTGGCTCTCAAATGACTTTACCATATACAGGGAGAGTGCAGGGGGCTACGACTGTTACTCCAAGTGCCTCTGCCTGTTACTCTACATCCTTCCCCCACCTCCTTGTGTGTAGGAGCACAGGGGTGCGACGGACAGGTGGAGCTGCGTATGCACACGTGGGTTTGAAGATATGTGTGTGCCAGTCCATCTGTGCACACTTGTACCCGCCGTACGTGTCCGTGTGCATGCAATACCTGTGTGCAGAGATGTGGCTTGGTCTGTGTTCACACTTGTGCCCAGGCTGGATGTTCCTGTCCATATAAGTGTGTGTAGCTGTGTCTATATATATCCCTATCCATTTTGCTAGCAGGAGAAAACCCACATATGTAGAACTGTGTGCTATGCAGGTGTGTGCCACATGCATGAGCATAGACTTGACAAGTTATTTTTTGTTGTTTCCCATCCTTCCAGACAGCTTCCCCAAATACCACTCACTCTTTCTACCAATTCCTGCCTCCTGATCCCACCATTCCCCCAGACTGAGAATTTTCTTTGGGACTTGAGGCCTTTGCCCAGTGCTCCTCAGTAAGCAGAATGCAGTAAGTGCAATTTAATGTATTATTTATGAGTGGTGGGAAAGTCTAAAGGGGTTTTAATCTCTGCTTCTCCACTTCCTTCCCAGCTGAAAACCATTTCACCTCCCTTCCCAGATATTCAGCTCCAGTGTGCTCCCCCACCCCACTCCCATCTGCGCCTTATTTGTACAAATGTTCCCGTGTCTTTAGAAATCATCTTAAAAAAAAAAAAAGAGAGAGAGTAAAAAAAAGAAAAGAAAACCCCTCGCCAAACCCATATTGTACTTAAACATTTGTGAAGATTTTGTTTCTCTCAATATGGAAGCGAGAGGGGGCTCTGGGAGGGGCTTTCATGGAGAAATGTCTCATTCAGTCTGCTGAGCCCCCTCCTTGAAGTTTCTTTTCAAGGCTGTTGGAAAGTTGGGCAAACTGAAAAGCAAAACAATAATTAGAGATAATTGCTTGTGTCCAAACACAGGCATCAAAGCCTCGGGGGTCTCATTTGTGATGGGCCTTGGTGTGTGATCCAAAAGAAAGAAAAGAAGAAGAAGAAGAAAAAACAAAGGTGACCCTTATTTTAGTTATTGAGTGGGGGAACAGAGAGAAAGTGCCAGATGGAAGGACCTCAGAGCAATCTCCAACGGCTCAGCCCTGCCTGCTTGGGCGAACAGGCACTGAGGCCAGGATAAAAGGGATAGAAAGCAGGGTCAGGAGAGGTTGCATAATTACTAGGGTGGAGGCAAAAGGGGTGAGGGGGAGAAAAGGGTT
>VWZY01012661.1:211198-223209 GCA_013399075.1 Chloroceryle aenea
CCCCAACTCCCTCCCGCCGTGTGCCCGGGCTCCGCGCTGCTTTCCAACCTGCCGGACCGAAACGTGCCTCTTCCTCCTCTTCTTCCTCCTCTTCCTCCTCTTCCTCTGCTCCTCAGCCCCCTGGGGCCACGGGCAGGGTGGGCTCCCCGGTGCTCTGGGCTTTCGTGTCCCCGCCCGATGCTCCCCCCCTTCCCGCGGTGCTTTCTCCTCCTCCAGCAGCGCTGATGGAGGGGTGCTGGTGCCAGCCCAGTCCGTCCCCGTTCGTCCCGGCCGGACCCCCACTGTGCGTCCAGCCCCGCAGGGGATGCCAGCCCGAAGGAAGGAGAAAAAGCGAGCAGAGGAAAACTTCAAAGACTAAATACAGCCCGCGATGCGCCTTAAGAAAACGTTATTTTAGGGAAGGGGGTTGGCTCCAAACCCAGAGGCACCGACTCGCCTTGTGCTTGTGACCAGAAACGCGAGAGCCCGGGGGCTGCTGTGGGCTTGCTGCTGCTCCTTGGTCCCTAAAACTCCTTGTGATAATCATGAAATCATCAAAAATCCCGCCTCCTCCCTTTCTCAGGGACTTAAACGTGCTGTCGGAGATTTGCACTGAATTCAAGTGCTTTAGTGTCAATCGGCGAGGCAGAAAGTTCCCACTCGGCTGCTGTTGGCACTTTCCCCGGCAAAACAGTTGAACTTCTGCTGCTAAATGTGCTTCAGGCAGAGCCCGGACTCGGCCGCTTGTGCCTCTCCTCTCTAGAGGCTCAGACCTGGCTTGGAACAGAAGAGAGGTGAAAGCCTCTTGCAGGTTCCGTTTTGACACATTGATGGGTGTAATTCAGCAGGTTTGAAGCATAACCTGTGCATAGCCAACCGGCCTGGCCAGAAACCTGTGTCACCTCCCTTCTTTCTCCTCTGCAGACAGGGAATTTAGTCCCTACCCCATTCAGCAGCAGCGTGCCCCCCACATACTGCAGCACCAACAGAACCTGCCAGCACTGCTGGCCTTGTGGGTTTCTGCTCTTCAACTGCTGTCGTATGGTTGTCATTGGTGTGGTTTGTCATCCTGTCCTTGCTTACGTAGAAATTTACACAGTATGTAACATAAAACACATATCACACAGTACATAATATATAAGAAACACTGCCCAGCATTAAACACGTGCCATATTCCATATACTATTGAATCTGCAATCATGGGAGGCATATACAGTAAGTTATGCATGGGCTATTGCAAGCTGCCCTGTCCTGTACGTGTCCTGGATGTAAAGCTCTTGTTGCAAGCTATTAGTTAGGTTGTTTGGTGATCTTAAGATCATTCATAGTCAATTAACCCTTGGGACTAAATTATCGCACGCTACTGCTGCCTCAGGTCGATATCTGCATAAGCTTTCAGCTCTCATACATCAGCTCTTTCTGGGCTGAGGTATGCAAAAGTGTTGTTGTCCTGTCCATAATTTATCTATACACGTGTGTGTGCGTGGCCACGATGTGTAGTGACTATTTCTTTGCCAAGATGCACTGTGTGTGTAGTCACCATATATACATACGGATACTATTTCTTGGTAAAGCTGTACAATTTCAAGTTTGACAATGTCTTTCTGTTTGGAATGTGCATGATTTGGACCCAAAGTTGCCCAAGCTAAAAGTCGAGGGAGGAAAGGAAAGATTTCATCGTGGAGCTAAGCTGCAGCTGAGCCAGAGCAAGGCTGGCTTCCTAGTTGTGCTTCTGGGCTATGGTGCCCATGCCAGGACAGGGCAAAAAATCTGGAGGCTCTGTTTTCCAGCTTCTCCAGTGATCTAGGCCACATGGAGGAGAAAGCTATGGGAGCTAAGCCAGCGCCGAGAAGACTTAGCGTGTCTTTTGGTAAGCTGCTGAAGCAACTGTGATGTGAAGCCAGGGATGCGCATTACGATTGTCCTTAGGAGCTCATTTTTTTCTGTTGTAGCTGTTCAGGGCTGTAGGAAGAAAAAGTCTTTTAGTGAACATTGTGGGGTACTGCTCTAGAGAACTATTTTCTTCTTTTCTCTACTAGTGTTTCTTATGTGATTTTGGAAGAAATAATTAAAACTTGGGATTTTCAACAGGAATAATACTACGGGCACACAAGCCTGCATGTGCGTGTTTGTCAGTCACAGAAAAACACCCACATGGATCCCACAGCCGTCAATAGGAAACATGTGTATGTCCCCAGAAAATCAGTTTGCATTTTAGGGAGGATATCTGTGTGTGAGAAAAAATACAGAAAAATGGAGGTAGGGCTGGATGACACAGAAATAGAACTGGTCACGGCTTTAAAAAAGTATAATTTGGGAAGACAGTAAGGGAGATCTTTCTTAAAGGCTAATCTATGAAACTGAGAGAAAAACCTATTAATGTTAATGGAGTATCAAGCTGTAAAAACACATGGAGAGTGGAGTTTATCCTCTGCATTGGTTACACGGTATAATATTTCGATTTCAAACTCTGTCATTATTCGGTCACTAAAGAGCTCTGTTTATTGCTTGGCCATGGTTCAGAGGTGATGTTATGATCTCTGATGTTGGGAGGTTATTGCTGTCTTCTGATCACTGGTAATACTGCGTATTTCAAAAAAAGCATGAATTATTTTATAATATTTTCTTTTCTGCCTTCTCCTCTGGATTTAAAACCAGATTTCCAGCCTTTGTGGTTAGTTTATACTGAAAATGACTCATACTCATCAGACTAGGCCTATTAATTTACTTGAATTGTTGTTTTTGAAAGGAAAGAAAAGAAGTTTCTTTAAAGTACCATCAAGTGTGTTTCTTTTCCCCTCCCTAGTGAAACAAGACTGGTTTGTTTGTTTTGTTTTTTCCTTGTGATCTGCGTGCAAAAATTCAGAATCAAACTAGTGGGAGGAGAGAGGAGTGAAAGAGAATTTTTCCAACCTTTGACTTTGACTTGTCTGTCTTACAAAGAGAGTTTGTGAGGGGGTTTGTGCAGCACCTTGCCTGCAGGTTTGCAAACTTTTGGGGTTATTTTCTGCCAGGTAGTGATCCCCGAGGGGCTGTGGTTCAGCTACACACTGTGATTAGATAAGCATTCAATGCTTGTCTAATATGATGGACTGAGGACTTTCTGATAAAAACACTTGATGGATTACCACTGTCTGGTTATTTAAGGGCTTAAAAAGCAGGATCAGGAAGCCTGATTTAGCCTCCAGACTGTTGTTCACCTAAGTGTTTGGAGATCTTCTCTTTGCCAAGTGCAAGCCACAGTCTCTGCAGTGCAGTGATTTCTACCCACTTCTTGTTCCTAGTGCCATGTAGAAGGGAAACTGCTGCTCTGACTTGGAGCTTGCTAGAGGAAAATGCACATACCTATTTTGTATTAATTACCTCTCATTTCCCCCAGCCTCCCCTTCCTGAGGGGGGAAACACCCAGGGTCTTATAGCAGCCAGAATTAAAGAACTTTTATTTGCATTCAGCCTGGGGTGCTGAGGCTCAGCTCTGTCTGGAGAAGCTCAACAAGTTTGCTCATCAGTTTTGCTCTACAAGTATGTAGAAGCCCTGTGGAGGCAAGATGACTTAGTGGTGACATGATAATGACATCATTAATATTCCACCATGATATAGCCTCATCTGAGTCCAAACACTGCTTTAACCCTTTATCCATCAGATATTACACTGCAGGTTAGTGACCCTGCTGGAGAGTGGAGACCTGACACGGTTCAGTCCCCTTTGGTCTTGACTTACAAATCATCAGATGAGATAGGGCGCATCAGATAGAGATGGAGTCTGCTTTGACACCAGAAACACAGTCCCCGTGTCATGTCTCTATCCACCAACATTAACCACTGCTAGGGGCCAGTGAAAACCACAGAAATGTCCTCAGGGGCTGCACCTTTCTCTAGGGCTGAGGCACTTCCCCTGCTTGGAGTTTGGCTCCCATCTCCCTCCAGCCCTAGCAGCATTGCTGCTGAACCTTATCTGGCACTGAAGTGGCACTGACCAATCTCTTAGGCAGTTAGGAACCCCAGGAAATGCCCTGCACCTCCACCCTGGCTGGTTAATCCCAGCCTTTTTTACAGGTTGATCTTCTAAATCACAGCTAAGTAGTATGGCCAGATAAAGCAGCAGTTACCCAGCTGTTTGCTGAGCAGACCAGGGGGAAGACAGTAATGTGTTGGTGAGATCTGGACTTCTGGGCTTTGCTGCTCATTTCTCGGGGAAGAGGTTTTTATTTCTGCATCTGGAGCATGGCTTCCCTCACCCTTTTCTTCCTTGGTGGGTATTGCCACTGGTGAAAGTGCAGTTGGCAAATGCATCCTCTTGGCCTTGGCAGCCTCCATTTCTGCTTCAGGATAAGTACCCCCTTGTAATGTAATGCAAATGGGGTGTGTGCACCCTGGACTAAGATGTCCCTGGTTTAGTATCTTCCCAAGCTTCCAGCAGAGGCACAACAAAGCATCCCACTGACTTTAGTGAAAGTATGGGACTGGTTCCCAAGAAACTTAGGGATCCTACATCACTCTGTGGCTTCTGGGAAGGATTTGAACCAATGACTGAAATTAGAAAGCTGCCTGGGGTGAGTTTGTTTCACTCCCATCCCCATCCCTATTTTAGATTTTCATCTAAATCTCATTCTCATTATGATTATATATTATATATAATCATAATCTATTTGACAAGCTGGGGTTCTGGCTTCCAGCTCTGCTGCCAAACAGCCATGGATGGAAACAACCAAATAACCTTATGTACCCCCAGCACGATGTAGCGTGCAAACAGAGCCCAGGCACCCCAAATCTGCTGCTCTGCCTTTGATTTTGATTGACTTCGAAGAAACATTAAGAATAATAATGAGAAGCTGATGACATTGTGGCCTGAAGAATGCACCAGTGCTAGAGAACAGATGGTGCAAAGACATTTTCTGGAAACTTTAAAAAAAAATTAACTTGGCACCTGGGCCTTTCTTAGGATAAATGCTAAAACCTGGAGCAACCACAGCACTTGGCAGTTGGGATCCACTGAAAACCATTGATTTTCCTGCAGCAGAATGCAGCTCTAGCAAGATACAGATTTCTTTCTCAGTGATCAGTCATATTTCTTTCATGTTTGAGAGGACTAATTGTAATTGGGAGGAAATTAACAGAATTTAGTTTCACAGCCCTAAAAATGTGTTCTTTTTTTTTCCAGGGATAACAGACCTGGCTTTAGAGAAAATAAATAATTGTGAAGAGAAAGGATCATTAGTTTGTCCTTCAATTCTCCATTTTATCAAGGTCAGTGGTTTCTGCTCTAATTTTTTACTTAGTAGTCCAAGCATTTTCAAGTGGAAGTTAAATCAGCCTGTAGTAAATTTAATCCTACGGTGGCTTTTCTCAGTCTTAATTCATGGGCTTCTCACAGTCACAGCCTCTTTGATGATTTCTGGTTCAACAACTGATATCATTACAGTTATATCAAACCAAGTAAGTTATGCTAGACAAGAATCTTGTGAAGAAAAGCATCTGACCTTGGTCTGAAGACTTTCAATGATAGAGTCCACTTCATCCTTTGATCAATGATTCTGTACTTAAAAAAGTAAAAAAAAAAAATCTATGCTTTATTGCTTATTCAAATGTGTCTGGCATTTACTTCCAAGCAATGAATCTTGCTTGGCATTTCTCAGCTAGATGAAAGAACCATTCTGTACCTGGTATTTTCTTTTTCCAGCTGTACTTGGACATCCTAGTGAAGTCAACTCTCAGTGTTCTCTGGGATAGAGTAATCAGATTGAGCTGCATAAGTCTCTCACTAGAAAGCATTGTTGGGTGGGGTTTTTTTTTGGTTTTGGTTTTGTTTTGTTTTGTTTTACAACCTTCAAATCATAGGGATTTCCATATGGCTTGACATCAGTTGAGATTTATGTTAGCTTGGAATTTGGCTGTATATTTCAATTACTGAGAACATTTTGTGGCCTGGGGTGGAACGCGCCTAAGAGCATGACAAATTATTTGTAACATGCATATCTGTTGAACTCGGTTTAGCAATCAAATGGAGTAAAATTCAGCTGCTTGCAGATGATCAGCAGAAAGCCCATGTCCCATTAAACTGTTTTCATGGGTTTATGTTCATCTCAAGTGCAACTGAGGCCATGGGAGTAGAGATAAACACCAGCCATTGAGACAGATGCTTAACTTATGCACCTCATTTTTCATGGCCTCGGTGGAGTTGCACTGATTTACACCAGCTGAACACCTTGGCCCACAGTAAGCAGCAGAAACTGATAAAAGAGTCCAATCCTCAGCTGGCCACTTTATGAGAGCTCAAATGCAACCCCAGTGCTTGGTAATATGTCAATATAGCAAGGGGATGTAGTTACAGCAGAGCAAAGCTGCAGCAACGTCACAGAATCCGAACTGCTGTAGGGCTTCTGGGGGGGAAACTGGTCCATCACCTTGGTTCTTAGCTCCCCACAGTAGTTTTCCCCTTAAAACTGGTACAGAGACAGAGGTAAGGGAAATCCAAGTGTTCAGCTGATGGAAGTTGTTTGGATCCCATCCCAATACTTTCCCTTGGTTATGAATCCACCCAGCAAGGTCCTGAGCAGCAGGGGACTTGGTGGCCAGTCCTGGTTTTCCACGTGTGCACCTTTCCACACAAACATTTGGGTACATGCCTGTGCAGTGTAGGTCTGTGTAAATAGATGCAGACACAAATCATGGCACATGTATGTACATCTGTGTTGTAAATATGTACATCTAAATACAGAATTGCCTGCAGTTATAGTCTATGGAGTGGCTATAGATAAGAAGGTTGCTGTGGACAGGAATGTGTGTTTGTATCGAGCTGATGTCTGGTTGTGTACACCAGCATGATCAAGAGAAGGAATAGAAACGTGTGTGTTTATGTATGCGTGTGTGGAGCTGGTGTGGGGAAGGGCCACTGGGAAATACATGATACGAAACGTCTGTACATTCCAGGGAAATGTTCGGATCCCTGAGGTTAAGGGATATGCTCTAGTCATAAAAATAAACACACTGGTGTAGCGTGCCATTGATATGTGGAGAAACTCACTAAGGACGGGTAAAGTTTCAGGTCTCACCTCCTTCTGATGGTGAACTAGCTGCTTCCCTCGCTGCCTCTTTTGACAGTTCAAAGTAAAGTGACATTTTAAATCAGAGGTTAAAGAGCAGAGGAAAACGGAGTTTTTCTGCTTGAACCAGGGGAAATTTGATAAACCAGTCTTCCAGAGATGCCAGTGATTTCAAAAGGCTTCATTTCCTTTTGATAAGGTTTTGAGAGTGTAATTCAGAGTAGGATCTGTTAGCCAGGACTCTTAGTTGCTAACATGTCAGATCAGAGGCTGAGCTGTTTCCCCAAGACTAATAGTTCGTTACTGCAGTGTATAGCCTCTTGTGCTAAGCCCTTTCCAAAGTCTTTGCACCACCACTTCTATCCTGCCTTTAAAATCATGCTTAGATTTACCATGGTCAGAGGGTTTTAAATGAGCAAGACCTGAGGAAAAAGCTCACATGCATTAAAGCTAGACCTGCTTTTTCCAGCTACATGTGTTCTAATAAAAGGTACTGCTTCCACTTGCAAACATTGCCATCTTCATCCCCCCAGACCACAAGGGCTCCATCAACAGCCCCTCAAGAAGAACACAAAGCACAGAAGTACCCAGGATTTGTAGAGGGTGGAAGTCCTGACCTGTCGCCATTGGCTGATTTGGAAGTTCAACTGCCCATCATTTATCAAGCTTCTGTTGATAAAAATGTCTAATCAGTGGTAGAGAGATACTATAACCCTCTTCAGATATGAGTAATGTGTTTTATTGGTGGTTATAATCGCGTTAATAGGAATGGTTATAGCTTGTTAACTATGTTGTTAAACACGTTAAAAGGGTATTAAACCCATCCTACTGGTGTGGAGGAAGCAAGTCCATTCTACACTCAGTCGAGTTCACATTAATGTATATTGGCTCAAATTCTGCCTCTAGGTCCACGGTAAGAAAATGTGGCCAATGGGGCTGACTCACGTTTGAATTCAGGTCTGACAATGCTGTAGATACAACTGGTTCAAGCCATTTTCATTTGTGCACTGACACCTACAGATCCAACCCTGTGCTGGCAGCATGAGGGGAACTTGTTTCCAAAATCAGCTGTGAGCAAACTCTGATCACTGTTCAACTGCACCATGGCTTAAAATCTACCTTTCCAAGTTACTTAGAAACTTGGCAGCATCTGGGAACCGATTAGCTCTGTTGAAGACGCAAAGCCAAGTTTTACAGCTGTCAAAAAATATCTGAACTCTTCTTGACCATGATAAGCTTCAGTCAGGTCTTTGTGGCCATCTGGCTACTTTGTTTTGAAACCTGGGGATAGAGATTCTCTTTTAGTGACAACTCTGCAATTCTGTGAGGCTTGGGGAACTCTTCTGTATTGCTGGTAGCAGCTACTGAGTTGTAATTACTGGTTGCCATCAGATGATATCTAACACATAACTTGTGGCCATAACTCCCAGAAAACAGGAGCAGTAGGACTGTAGATGTCCACATATTGTCAACCCAGTGAAAGAACAAATGTGTTGGAAGCCTGTTTCATAGATCTTTTTGTCTTTAGGAAAAAGAGGAGAGAGTGGGAATTTGAACAGAATCTGATTTGCTGTAGGTTTGGCAGAGGAGGAAAGCTGAGGGTTCTCCTGCTGTGATGCTGGCTGACTTGAGGTCACTGTTTTGACATGGTAAAAAGGAGTGGCAAGTTACATTACCGAATGTTTTTATGCACTTTCCCCAAGATCAGAGGGTGATAATGTGACTGTCAGAACATGACTGTGTTGCTTTGAGTAAGAGAGCAGTTAAAGCATGGCTGCAAGAGCCAGAATCTTCACTGCAATGGTCTAGTTCGTTCTGTTTGAAGGCAGTGGAAGTGCTTCCCCTGTCAAATGCATAGACACATGACCAAACATTTCAGCAGCTTCAGGTGAGCAGACATCAGGCGTGCTCATCCTCTGCTGGGACTAGAAGAGGTCCCTAACAGACCATTCTGCGCTGCCTGCGGTGCATGCCAGTTCTCAGCTCCTGCCTGGATTCATGTGTGACCCACAAGGAGAAACCTCTCTGTTTTGGTCCTGTGCTGAAGGAGAGTGCAGGACCTCCAGGAGAGGCAGCAGTGGGGAGGGGTTGCTGAAATGCTTCATGAGGTGGTGAGTTCAGCCTTGGCCATAGCTGAGGATCTTCCTTAGAAGATGGCATCACATCCTGTCATGTTGTTCTGGTGGAACATACCTGGGCTGAGGGGCAGAATTTGAACAGCTTTGCTGGCAGGTAAAGAGTTGGGTTTGGCAGATGGAAAATGTGTGTTCCACTGGCTCCTCTCTCCCAGGTTTCCTGCATTACACAAGCCAGTGGGTTCACAGCTCTCTGATCCAGTTTCTCATGGTACACAAACAACTTTACTAAGCCATTTGGTGCTCCAGTGATGACTGAAAACTTGAGTGTGTGTAAAAGCGGGGAAAGTACAACCAGGGAGTTCAAAATGCTGTTGAGAAAGAGTTAATCAAACACATAGGTACAAACCCAGCACCCCGAAAACACTGAATCAATCCTTGGCTAGTGTAACTTGCCAGAAACATTAACAGGGTCATGCTGATTCACATCTGCTGAAAATTTGGCTCATCACTCAACTGTATGAGCTGCGTGGAAGAAGAGATTTGCAGGCTGTATAAACATGCATCCTATAGATGTGCATGTGTGAGGACAGTGTAGGTAGAGAGAAGAAAGAAACATGTACTTGGCTAGGAAAAAAGTGTATAACATCTTTCCGTAACAGACTGAAGTGTGACACGCTCAAGAGTGAGGTGTACAGCAACCCCCTGATTTTCATTGAGGTTTTCACAACCATTGCTATCTTAACTCCAAACCTCGTTAAATCAACCTCAGCTGAACTGTGGTACAATGTTACAGAGCAGATCCTCCCGCTCCCCAGTGGGAAACTAACTTGGACTCAGGAGCCATCATTTAACCTTGGAGTCTCTGAATCAACAAGGCAGTTTCTGCAGAGACACCTGGCAGCCCATGCATTTTATGCTTTAACATGGCTGGTAAATCCTGGGTGGTTAAGTAAACTTAACCTTCATTTATGAAACTTGCGAACCAAAGGGTAAAATGTGCCTTGTGCAAGTAATTACGTAAAGGTCTTAGAGAGTGGAGTTATCACTTAAAGACGCCGGGCATTGCTAATGAGTTGACTGAGAATTGATCTCTCTGTAATTTAGTTATTTATATGCAGTTCCTGTTTTCCATGCTCAGCTATAGGTCAAGCCCACTTTGAACTGCTCAGAGACCCCCAAGTTTGTCAAGCAAAGTCCCAAAGCCGTGGCACAATGATATTTTAGAAAAGTAAATATTGTCCTGAGGGGCTTTAAAAAGGAGGCAAAGCTGTTTGCTTTCTAGCTGGGTCTTTAAACCGGACAACTGCTTCCTGTTACTAAGGGGTCTCTCAGCAACGTGACTTTGCTTCTGTTGAATAGAAAAGAGCTTCAGGAAAAATGTCAGTACCACCTTCCAGGTAATTTCATATCCCAGCGAGCGGGGTAGGATCAGCCTTGGGTTTCTGAATAGAAATACATTTGCATTATTCTGCAAAAGAGGTAGGTAGGGTATAACGGATCCTGGGTTGGAGGAAGCAGTGAAAGAACTCAGGCTGCTAAACGTTGCCCTCAGGGCTGATTTTATGTTAAATGACCGTGACCAGTGTTCAAAAAGCTGTTTGCTGCCCTGTAACTTCATGTCTGGGCATATATCACATAGGTGCGTGTGCTACCCCACTTTGGAAGCTCAGGAGTGGACTTGTGGGTGCTGCTGCTGAGAGGCTCATGCGGGTGGGCTTTCATTTTCATGATGACATCTCATGGAGAGGTGGAGGTGATGCTCCAGGGTGTAAAGGTTCATTTCGGATGCCTGAGCTGCTGAACCCACACTCAGGCTGGAACTGGGTGCCTGTGAGAGAACACACACGCTCTGCTCCTTTCTGTGGACTTCAGGTGCAGGTTCATGTGGTCTGGGCAGGCAGAGTGCATGTGAAGTCGAGCACACCTAGGCCCAAGTAGCCAGCATCACCTAGAAGATGAGCTGACCTGAGGTTTTTGAGTCCGGTATAGCCAAGAACTGTAGGGTGCTGCTCGTGCCTGAATGGGGCTGTTTGGGAACCAAGCTGCAGACGGGCCATGGCCAGCTGGCCATGCAGGTGGGGAGCCTCAGCTACAAGACTGAGCTTATTTCAGTGCAGACACAGATAGCTGGTAGAGGGCTTTCTTCCTTCTTGAGCTGGTGCTGCTGGAATACTGGCACGTGTGGGAGAGGAGCCATTTGCAAATAGCTGAGGCTGTGTAAGGGATTCTGGCTACAGTGGTGTAAAACTTGCCTTGTAAACCCTGACAGCTTGCAAGAGAAGGACATTCCCAAGAGCCAGCTGCTGCTGAAAATGGGGTGGAAATTACCCTCCTCTAACTTACTTCTGTAGCTGCTGTGTTGGTTTATGACCCTCGAGTGCAGATGAACACTTTCAAAACAGTCTCGCTTGGCTCACAGCTTCATCTCACTCAAGGGTTTTTAATTTATTTGCTGTTTTGTTGTTTTGCTTTGTTTGTTTTTTTTTATGAGAATAATATCTTTGACTTGTAGCCAAGTACCTTAGATAGAGCATGGTCCTTTCTCGTGCTTCTTTAGTAGTGGTTGAGAGACTGAAGGTACCTGGGACAGCCAAGCCTCCCAGGCTGGTGAATCTTGAGGTTTGTTCAGCTTTAACAACCACAACCCCTGTGGAAGGACTTAAATCAGTCTCTGCCACACTCCTGTCCCTGTCACTGTAATCCTGCATCTGATGAACACCCCTGGGACTGCAGAGGAAGGGTGCTGTGAAGGTGGCACACAGCTTTCTACATGTGCAGGGCTCAACCCACAGCAGAAGCAGGAGCCTTGCACTGAGACTAATTGTGGCTGAGTGACAGAGGAGGTTCCAGGGGGACCTTCTAGTGACCTTCCAGTACCTGATAGAGGCCTATAAGAAAGCCTATAGGGGGG
>VWZY01012661.1:232624-248691 GCA_013399075.1 Chloroceryle aenea
CACCCTCACACAGCCTCCCCCTTGCTGTAGCTAACAGGATTGGAGAGCAAAGCTGTATGTGTAAGCAGAGGTGATACCTTTCATCACGCCTGCAGGCAGAGGTGGGAGAGAACCCCCCTCGCAAACCCAAACAGCTAAGCTTTCAAACACACAAGGTCTTTTTCACTCCAAAAGGAAGAGCCGCCATCTACAAACTAAATCTTAGCAGGCAACAATTGCTCTGAGTCTAATTGGATTTTGTTATTTATTCAGATTCGTGGGGAGAAAACTCTAATGGATACCCATGGAGAAAAGGCAATGGAATTAGCAAGGAGCAAAGTGATAACTTTGTTGGCCAAAGAGAGAGGAAGAGAGGAGAAAAGCGAGAGGGATGGTTACTGGCTCCGAGATAATGAAGGCTTTACTGCTGCAGGTTTTAGTGAAATATATGTGCCATAAAACCCAGTGAGTCTGTTACTTCTCATATATAGCAGATCTGGCAACTTAAACTTACCTGTTAGCAGCATCTTGTAGGTTTCCCATGAGGTTTGGGACCAGAAAGCCAGAATGGTGTGATCATTTTGTGAAGAATGTTCTCCAGTTGGCCACCGAGTGCATCAGCTGGATAGCAATACCACATAATGGTCAAAGAATAATTTCCAGTAGATTAGCTTTAGCATCATGAATTGTCAACAACTTCCCAGCACGGAACTGACCCAATCAGAAACTTGCCTATCGCTCTGGACACTATCAAATGACCATTTGCCAGCTGAGAAAGTGCTGATGGCCATGCCAGGAGTAAAATACACACCAGGCACCTTTTATCTGGTTACCATCCTAACTTGGGACCAGAACCATTTCTGCAAGGAAGTGGCAAAATGTTTGTTTGATCTGATAGCTGGAGCCCTTTGTCGGGAGCTCACAATGTGTGAAAAAAAGAGAAGAAAAGCTCTGGCTGTAATGCAGCTGGAATGAATACTCTCCTTGCCTGCCGATCAGAGCAGATTATAGTTCACCTGCTGTGAACTAATCTCTTGGGGAGAGGGTCAGTTGTTTGGATAGTGTTGCTAATGGAAGGCAAAACCTTTCTCCAGTTCCCCCCTTCAGCGCTGGGTCTCTTTAGGAGATGAGTCAGTGCTGGGTTATTCATCAGGTTAGTTAGGAGCTATCCACCCAAGTTCACAAGCACCTCTAAAGTGCTTTACAATGACAGGAAATTATACTTAGGAGCTAATGTTAAAACACAGCTATCTGCTCGCTTCTCCAACACGAGAGGCAGTGTCAGATTTGTGGCCCCCAGTATTTCATCGTGTTGGAGAAAATAGGTGGGAGGAATTTATTCCCTAGCACAATGTTCCTTTGAGGACCTGAGCCCGGTTAGTACTGGAAGGGCATTTTCCAGGGGGAGGCTGGGGAGGAGCTGAGGGGGTGCCATGGGGGGTGCACCCGGCCCTTGGCTTGCTGCAGAAGATCGTGTCAGAGCCCTGCTGAGCCCACCTGGCTCACCAGGGTACAGTGTGACATGTCTCATTACAGGACTCATCCCCACAGCAGGGCAGGGGATGGTGGAAATTGCCCTCTGGGTCTGCTGTGCTTTCACCCCAGGTCCCTCAACTTCAGCCCTGAGCTCTTAACTCCAGACAATTTTATGGGCAAGCACCTTTTGCTTGTTTTATCCCTAGCTCTAGTCATGCAGGACTGATGAATATGCAGGAGTCAACCTCAAAGGTCCCACCTACCCCACATGTTGCTTGGTCTTGGCTTGCTATGAAGCATCCCTTCTGGCTGCCCCTGTGTCAGGGCAAGAGGCTCTTTTCATGCCCCATCACTCCCTCTGACCCACCTCAAGGTCATGCTCTGGACTCTCCTTGGGGGCCAGATCCTCAGCTCCACCTCTCCTTTGATAACTTTTTTCCTCAGCAGCAGGATATGCTCTGTAGGTTTGTTGCTATTCAGGAGTTGTTCTCTGCAGCTCACCTGTTTGCATGTGGAGGAGTAGCATTTGGTTGGTTTCTTATTTGTTTTATCATTTGCAACGGGGAATTTGGAACAAAGTCAATAAATTCACAGCTGAATGCCAATGACTCACATTTTTGTCTCAGAGACAGACCCTCTGTTTAGACAGTGATTTTTAAACTGCACTTTAACACACATAGCCCTAAGCAGGTGGTAGTTTGAAGTCTTCTGTATCATCTTTGTAGCTGCTTAGTAGATGGCTTGTACTACTAAATTTTAGTGAGGAATGTCTGGATAAGGAGTATTTGTTCCACAGTGACTTGCATGACATACTAAAAAGACAGAAATGTTGAAAAGCAAAGTACTGGATACTGTTCCTTTTAGCCCTTTCTTTCCTTACTGCTCGACTCCACAACACCAGTGCTACTAGCCAAGGGCTCTCAGGAGGGTGATTTACCAGTATCAGCTCCACACACCTTCAACTGCCCAGTTTTGAATGTTCAAGATGCCCCTCTACAGCAGGGTCCACCCATGCAAGCCTCCCAGACTAAACCAGGCTAAAAAATCCCATCTCCAGCTGTTTCTGCCGTGTGCCCACGTACTCTGACCTACAGGGTCAGGTAGTTTCCATTCAAAGCCCCTTTATAAGAAGATGTATAACCATCAGTAATGATAAATCTTTCAGGGATGTATGAAAGATGCATATTTTGTTCTCATTCAGCCATCGAGTGAGATCTGTATTGCATTGCCTCCTGTTTAACCCAGCTCTCTCCCTGGGACACCCAGCTGCAGTGGAATGAGGATATTTTGGCATCCGAGGCCACTGGCCTTATGATTAAGAGGATGTTTTTGAGTGCTTGCAAGTAGATCATCAATTTTATCTCCTGTAATTTCTCTGTTCTTTACTTCACAATGCTTTCATAATTTGCCCTTTGACTTAGTAGTTTAAATTTGTCTGTAGTTCTGTTCCCCTTGGAGTGTAAAAAGCCATTTTCTTTAAGTCATTCTTATGTGGAGAGACTCTTGCAACACTTTTTGTTAATATTATCCATTACTTTTGTGACAGTGCAAACTGTAGCTGAGGCACTGAGCAACCACAGAGACCTGAAGAGAAAGAAAAAAGAAAAGGAGGTAGAGTGGAGGGTCATTGTCAGCTTTCTGTATAGGAAGCAAGGAAACTAAGGCATGAATGCCCCAGATCCTGCAGTGTCTGTGATACAGCTGGAAATCTGGAATTGAACCTGTGTGTTCATTACCAGGCCAGTGCTTTAAATGTTGGCATGATGGTTTCTTTCCCTCCAATGCAGCTAAATTTTAAATTTTCACATCTGTGAAATCCTTTGAAACCCCTCAAAATATTTGGTTTTCCTCAACTTGTCACAGAGACATGAGGATGCTAAAATACCAGAACAAGTAGCAGGTATTTGTGCCCTCTGCCCGTGCTGGGTTTTAGGGAAAAGATCTCACTAGTTCCAATAGCACGATGTTATTTTGTGGTTCGTGTGCCCTGGAGTCATGTACACGAGTGTCCAAAGCTGTTTGTTCCGTGGGTGCTCTGTTAGCAGTTTGATGTTAATAAAGAGCTAATCATGCTGAGCTCTCCATCCTGTAGAATCAGGACGTGACCAATCCTGACAGCCCTGAACCCAACCTAATTCTTTGCCTTGGCCTCAGTCACGTTTGGTATCAGACCTTTGGAGCACAATGTTAAAATGAAGGGCTGCTAGATTAGTAAGTAATAATCATTGCTGGGATGTGACCATCTAAACCCTCAGAAACCACTAAAAGCCACCCTGAGCAGCGACAAAACCCCTTTAGTTTCTCCAGCCGTCTCTAGATGGCACTATGGCAGTACAAGTTCTACAAGCTGATCTTTAGAGGGAACCAGCCAGGAGCCCGGAGGCTGCTGGCTCCAGCTCTCTGCTATGATGTTCCTGGGCTGCAGGGGAAAGAGTTCCTATCATTTTTTTGAGTGCTTCACAAGGCATCAGTCAAAACAAGTTAACTTTTTTCTTTCTCAGGGGTTAAAACTAGTTTTATGATCTGGAGGAGCTTCATTTCTTACAGCATCTCTATATATTTCATAGGTGGGAGTAGGGCAGAGCTGAACCCATTTCACCTTCATCATCCTTTACAAATTTTCCATGAACTATTCACCACAAGGAAAGGTCCATTTTTCTGTACTTTCCACTTCTCATCAGGTTTCCAGAAGTTATTTTTCTGCTGCTATCAGGTACTTCTGTGACTTTGCCACTTAAACCATTAAAAGCATGAAGATATCAGTGAAGCCTGATTTTCCCACATTAAAAAATGGCTTAATTAGAGTCCTGATGGGAGAAAACATTCTTCTTCAAGGCAAAGATTGGTGGCAAATCATTCTAATGAAGTATTTAAAAACCTACGAGAGACAATACTTAAAGGGCTAACAATAAGAGGATGACAGTGGAAACAGGGAGTGTACAAATAGCAGGGTGGTATTGCTTTTTCTGTTTACATATTGTTTTATGTAATTGCAGCATTGTTATTGCATCTATCAGAAAATCATTTGTGCTGTTGCCAGAGCAGTTCTAATGCTCTGTGAGTTCAAGCTAGCCTTATTGTCTTGCTTTTCAAATGCTGTTTGATTTTTCAGTAGTTAGACTCAAGGGATATTTTCTCCCTAGAACAATGAACTGTTTTACTTCTTTCCTAATAATTAAAAAAAAAAAAAAAGCAGCAGTCTTACTTCACAGCTGCTAACTCCAGTACTGGATGAAGTGAGAAGCTGAAGCACAGCCCTGTCTTTGGGCAGAGGAGCTGACCTGTCACAGTGCATTGGTCTCCTTGGGCCTTTGCCCTGCAGAGGAAGAAATGGCATCGTGGCTTTGGCAGCTGTGGGGCTCACCACTGCAGCAGCAGCAGCAGAGCTGGCGTTAGTTGCAGTGGCCTGTGATGAGCTTTGGGATGTTGAATTTTTCCCATGGTGTTAGGTGTTCTCACAGCCCAGGTTTAGGAATCTAACTGAAGTATGGCCATCAGTATAGGTGCTTCTGAATAGTGGGTGAAAGCATCCAAGTTTAAGGTAGAAATGGCTAATCCTTAAATTTAGGTCCTCCCAAGTGATTTCAATGCCTCCTCTCCTGTGTACTTTCGTGGGAGCTACAGGCCTGGGTCTACCTGAGGAGTTGAGCTTTGGTCAGGGGAGGGCTGTGCCCATAAATTTAACTTCAGCTGAGCTGTCAGTCTGCCTGATGAAGTCAACAGCCAAATACTGAAGCTGGTGTGAAACCCATGACAAGTGGAGGGAAGAAGGAACATTTCTTTATAGGGAACATTAATGGGTGATATGAACTAAATTAGCTTCTAGGAGTTTTCTTTCCATTTGAAAAGGCATTTTCTTTTCATAATGAAACACATGTGATATGCAGCTTCCCTTTCCAGATGTGTTCCTTGAATTTCCTGAGGAGAATGGGGTTCTCCATCCCCCTGTCAGTGGTGTTGCACTTCCGACATTCAGTTGCCCCTTCAGAGCAATGATGCTTCTGCTACAATGGGGACAGCTGAGGAAAATTAAGACAGCCCCAAACAATTGCAGACCATGTGCGTAGCATGTGTGGAAGTGTGTCCTTGGAAGCCCCCAATCTGTCCCCACCACTGCTGTGCTCTGGGCCCTGCCATATGTCAGTCCCTAGGAGCTGTGTTGACGTGCTACAGGTTGTCCCTTTGGGTCTCTTTTTGTGTATATGAGTTAAAGTTTGGGGTGTCTTCAAGTTTTTTCTCAGGGAGATGTCCTAGAGCACCCAAATCGTCTGCTTCCCCTAACTTCTCATTCATACCATGCTGTGGCTGCTCCTCAGCCTTTGGAGGCCATCATCCCAGGGCCAGTTATAGTCACTGCTGCTCTTCACCCTTGCTGTGGCCTCAGTGCACCAGAGTTCTCCATGTCTAAAGATGCTTGGTGGAATCACTCTGCTTGTACCCATCATCCAGGTCCTGGGCATCACAAGTGCCTAATGCAAAGCAAGACGACAACTTGTTCAAAAGGTCAGGACGTGGCTTCACTCTCAGGGCAGCTGTGGCACTGCCACAGAATAGTGTATTATTATTATTTGGGCTTTAGTGGGAGCTGGGACACTGTGCTTTCTTTTCAGCAAAGGGTGAGGAGAGGTCAGCCATGCATCACACAAAAATTAATTGTGCCTTCTGACCACTGGTCTTTGGGAACTGGCAGCACAGGGTGAGTGTGCAGTAGCTTCAGGCAGCCAGCTGCAGTGGAGTCATTATTATTATTATTATTATTTTATAACTGCAGCACTGTAAGACAATCAGTCCATCACTTCTGCTGAGCAGCCACTGGCTGGGATGCAAGCAGAAAGTTGTGGTAATCAATATGTTAGGGGGCCTTTCCATTAAGCGATGAGTGAAACCAAGGGAGGAAATTATGCTTTGTACTAAAAATCCATTTAGCTATTAGATCCCAGTATCGAAAGCATAAAGGAAGGGTTATTTTAGCTTTCAGCTGGCCAGAAAATGCCAGTTGGAAGACAACAGGAGGCTCCCTTTCACAATGTAAGAGCCCTTTCTTCCCTGGATGAAGGGAGTATTTCTGTCTGTGACCTCCTGCTGCTTGTGTGTGTTTCATTCTTCTTCCTCTGGACTGAAATGCTCCTGTCAAAAGGTGGAAAACAAATCTAATTGCACATGACATATATAAAGTCTTGCTGTATATCAGTGCAGAATTTATCTGGAATAGTTTTGGAGTGATTATTTTGTTGCTTTTGCTGTAACCTAAGCAATTTCCTTGCAACAGCCAAGTCCCATCCTTGGACAAAGAGCAGCATTTATAGTGAAAATTAATATCATACTGATTTCTGATAGCCAAAAGGATAAATGATGTGTCACAGGCCATGGTAGAGATCATGTCTGGGTCTGACCTGCTGCAGCTCCAGTGCTAGACACAAGCATGCAGGAAGGTGGATGTTGATATCTGCTGTCTGAGTGCTGCTGCAGTTTGCACAAGAGAAAGAAGAGAGATGCAGAGGTTAAAGGCTACCTGTAGGGCAGCAAGCTGGGGATTCAACCTTATTACCTGGGCTGGGGATCCATGTGCTCCATGTCCCCATCAGCTCCCACTGCTCACTTTGTGCCTCGGGAATGCAGATTACCTGGCACATCTCCCCTGCTCCTGTGCCACAGCCCCCCCTCAGCAGCAGTTCTTGATCTGTCTTTCAGCAACACGTGCTTAAAAAGCAGCACTTGGGCTGCCCTTGGGAATTAGGCTTGAGGAACGCTGTGGTTTTGGGGTGGAGAATCATCATTTTCCTATTATTTTTGCAAAGGACAATGGGCGTTTGGGATAACTCTTCTCAAAATTTTTGTCTGTCGACTTAGCACGAATTCCTCTCCAAGCCACCCACCTACACAAACCTCTGATGCCAGAGTGCATTTATGTGAGGATATTTTGTCTGCAGGACAGAGCCACACAGAGTAACCCTTCATCTAGAAGCAGGATGACCTAAGTGAGGGCTAATTACATTTCTTTTGGAGTTGCAATACCTGACAGCAATTATGGATGCAGTGTAAGACTTCCAAGCAAATGCTTTCAGTGATGTGGAAATAGTTCCTGGTATGTTTTGGAAACTGCGCCGTTCCTGAGGCTGTGTTGGTTGTGTGAGCTTTTCTTCACTTGCTCATCTCGTAACAGAGCACTGGATGCCTAACGCGTGAGTTTGCCCTCAAAAATCCCAGAGCTGATCAGTGCCAGCATGAGAATTTCGACAGGGGCTGAGATGACTCACCAGAGTTTGCTCTTAAGCTCTCCTAGTCACTAACATGTTTCCCAACATGAAGATCTTAATTATTGATAAGTATTGAATATCTACTGGCACCACAGGTTCTTGGTTTAAACTGTAACCGTTTCTCCCTGGCATACTGACGTGGCTCTTTGTTGTCCCCAGTGTCCTTTGGGTGAAAGAAGTGACCAGCTGGTCCACGGGGTAGGAGTGAAACAGAAAATGCACACACACCAAATCTCGTGTGCCTGAGGTAGCTCCAGCCCCCTGAACTCAGCAGGAGGGACCCACCAGGACTAGTGGTCCTCATCTCCACCACCCTTTTCCCAGTTTGTTGTCCGTGCCAGGAGGTCATCCCATTTCATACACTCACAAGAGTGCTTCTTCTCCACAGCAGCATTGCTGGGACTAATTGGGTAATAATGTTGCTGGAGTGAGTTTCCCTTCCCCCAAAACAGCTAAACAATCATTGCTTTTCATTGCCACAGTCTGGAACCACTACCACATCCCTCCACCGACTGTGGTTTTGGCAGATGAGAGACATTTAATTTGTTTTTAAACACAGCATCTCCTTTTCTTTCTTCTATCTCTCTGCCATTGCTGTGTTCTAGCTGCCAGCATCAGTGAGTTAATTCAAGGGCAGCCATTTAATCCAGAGAACTGTTTGCAAGATGAAGCTTTCAGTCATCTCTCATGGAAAGGGAAGGATTTTCATGGCAGTGAAACAGAAAAACTTGGGGTCTGGCAAACTGATGATGTAGCTCCAGACAGGAATCTGTTTGTTCGTTTGTTTTTAGCAGAATTCCTTCCCTTCTCCTTGCATGTACCAGTAAAATGATAATCAGGGTCTGCAGCAAAAACATTTCCATAACTTTTTGGTCAGAATTTCGGGTGTCACAGAACATCTGTGTGACCTGGTGCCTCACAACTGGCTGAAAAATTGGGGCATCCTCTGTGTTTTGTAAGATTCCCAGCCCTCCAAGCCCCGCCTGTGTGATTTTTGTTCTCTCTCAGCCTGTTCCAACTGACAAAAAAAATTTCCCAGGGGCAGCAGGTAGCACGAGATAGAGATGAGCTGTGTCTGGTCATGCTCCAGTTCCACCCACCCCACAAAACCTAACCCATGGTGGCTTTGCAAAAGATCAAGCTTTTTAAAGGAATCTTTTACTAATGAGTTCATTCACCTCAACAGAAACTGCTCTGCAGAGCTAGGCACCAGCTTTTGTCTGTCCTGTGAGCCCACCAGCAAAGCACACAATCATTCCCAAAGCAAACGCATTCCAGCCTGGCTACCAGCAGGTGGAATAGCCAGCTCTGCTAGCACGGATGAGGGTATTGCTTGAGAAAAAAAAAAGCAGGATTGGACCCCTAAGGAGTGAAAGCTGAGTAGAAGATGGAGCTGACGGGATGCTATATGTACTCTGCGGTTCCACTGTGTCCACCACCTGCTCCATGGCCTGCTAACATCTCGCCCTTGCTTCTCTGTGAAACGCTCCCTATGCTTTCAGCTCAGCAATAGACTTCTTTTGTAGCTTAACAGCAGTTATGTCATTGCTGGAACAGCTGCTCCTTACCCACCCGAGCCCACCGTGCTGCCACTGCAGTGCCGAGCTGGCTTTGTGGCCCAGCACGCAGGAGAGGCACGAGGAAGCAGGACTGGTCGAAATGGTTCAGAGATGCCCGTGGATGGGTTTTTGCTCCACAGCACGTCACTGTCTGAGAGCTGGTGCGTGGCTGGTGTTGCCTGCCTGTGCTGCCCAGTGGGCAGTGGTGCAGACCAGATGTGAGCTCTCCCCTGCTGCTTAGAGGTCTTTTGCAAGGGGGGAAAAGTGGCACATTTGACCATTCAGTGGATTTCAGAAAGTTGTTTCAGCACAAGCATGCAGCCCTCAAACCTCTGTACCTGTGCATCCAGGGGATTTAGGATGAAAGTTCTATTTTGTAGAATTGTAGAATGGGAGAGGTTGGAAGGGACCTCTGGAGATCACCGAGTCCAACCCCCCTGCCAGAGCAGGGTCACCCAGGGCAGCCCACACAGCAACAGAGCCAGGGGGGCTGGAAAGGCTCCAGAGCAGGAGACTCCACAACCTCTCTGGGCAGCCTGGGCCAGGCTCTGGCACCCTCACAGCGAAGAATTTTCTCCTCCTGTTGAGGTGGAACTTCCCGTTTTTCACTTTGCTGCCATTACCCCTTGTCCTAGCACAGGGCACAACTGAAAATAGCCAGGCCCCTTCTACTTGACACCCACCTCACTGGTGCTGGACCAGGGCTCTTGCCTTGCTACTATTAGCCATGTCCTGGGCTGAGCAGCCCTGATGAGGACAGAGTGGCCACCCATGGCCCTTCACATGGCTCCCCAGAAAGCTCAGTCCCAGTGCACAGAAACCTCCCAAGACCCTTACAGAGATGTGCTGCAGCTCACCACCCACTGCTGCCATGCCAGCCTTCATTCCCTGACGAGAGGCTGGTACCTGGGTTGCTGTTGCACAAGTTAGGAAGCCTCTTCATTACCTGTAGCATGTGTTAGCAGCACCTTGTAACTTCAGCCAGTGTGATGCTCTCAGGGTGGCTTCAGACTACTTCTTCATGGAAGAAATCACGGGCAAAAGAAAGCATGACTTACTGAAATGAAGCTAGAGATGGTGCCTCATTTTTCCTAATAAAGAGAAGAGAGGGCTGCAGACATCTCCAGTTGCAAACAGCAGGTCTTACTCATGAACCCTGTTTTTCAAAGTAAGCCTCTAGCCGATGGCCTCTGAGATGTGATGCGCGTGCCTCAGGAGGTGAATAACGACCTAAATCCCCCCTGCCAGCCTGCTCGTGGCCATTTCTCATCATATCTTGGAACAGCCCAGACGACCACACTGAATATGAAGTTTCCATGACTAACCAATGGTTTCCAGTGCTGTGATTATGGTTTAACCAAAGATTATTGCTTTGTGCAGCCCAGCGCTTCATCATCATCATCATCAAATTATCACTTTGCAATGCCATTGTGCTGCACACAGTGATGGCATTCAACGTTTGCTAAGAGAGAGAATGGAGAGCTGAGGTCTTCAGCAGTCTGAAGTAGGGCAGTATTGCAAGAAGTTTGGTCTAGACAGAGACCATCCATCAGCAATTACTCTTAGTAACAGCTCAGAAGGAAGGAGTGCTTAAAAAGCCCTGGTTAGAGAGTCCTGCACAAAAAAGAAGCAAAATCCAATTCCTGGCCTCAAAAAGGATGAACAGGGGAAGATGCTGCTAGGGGTGTGGGGGGTGCAAATCACAACCAAACTGTAATATCAACAGTTCAAGCAGCATTTTCATCTAGAGCAGCATTTCACTGGCATTTAAACATTTCTGCAGCTTATCAATGACAGATTTATTATTTTGGCACTTAAAAATTAAAAGCAAAATTGACAATTTTTTTGTTTCACGTAAGGCTGTTTTGTACAAAGTCAAAGAATGTTGGTTTCCTATTTTTCATTTCTGAATTTATAGTACAAAAAGCATTGTAACAAGAAATCATTCCAAGCCGAAGTTAAACCCCACACGTTTCTGTCTCACAGTGGGATATTTGAGTTTATCTGACATATATAAATATAGAAAAACCTAAAAGGTCAGCCAAGGTTAGGGACTGAAGGTTTCAGCATCACTCAGTCCTTCAATTCTGACCAGAAGATGCCAGGTGGATGATGATGGTGGGTTCTATTGCTAGGAAAAAGTAAGTTCTAAGGGTTAAGCTCTGGGCAGATCCTGTGGTGGAAGTGCTTTTAGTGGAGGTTATAGCTCAGTTTGCACCTTGCCCAACTCCTAGCTTGCCTCTGCCCTGAGACATCCCCACCACCTCAGAGAGATTTTTCATGGTTACAGCGAGCAGTGGAGCTGCACAAACACTGAATATGAGTCACCCATTGCTGAGTTTTGGGTTGGTTTTGGTTTTCTTTAAATGATTTTGAAGATGGTCACCCTTCCCAGGAGACAAACTGAAATGAGGTGGATCTATTACATAGACAACTGCATTCTTGGGCAGAATCTGGCTGGGCCAAGCACAGCAGCAGTTGAAACAGCTAGGCACATAAGTCAGAAATATTCCTCTAAGGGAAGAGTCAGTCTGGATGGAAGCACTGAAGGAAGCAAGCTTGGGTGACAGCTTTCAGACAGCACATGGCATACGAACTGAGTCCCACCGTGCGTGTTTCTGAAGTGAGGAAATGAGGAGGCAGTGGACTACATGCGTTAGCTCGATGCTTTTTCAAGATCTTCATCTCGTGTGGTTGGAGAAACCCACAATCCTGCAACACTCCACTGAACGTTGGGACAGGAACCAGTCCCTCGTTGAAACACTTGACTGGTATTACACAGAAAGATCACTCCAGAGATGAATTGTTAGCTCAGCCTTGCCTAAGAAAAGATTTTAAGGACATTTATTTTTGGTTCTAGTCCTCTAGTTTATTTCTAAGTTTACTCTTTTGGGTACATTTCACATATTCTGCTTTATGAAAAGAGCTTCTTTAAACACTAAATGAAAATTATGCCCTTTGGTGCTTTTAATTCACTGTCTTTGCAGTAATTCATGCAAAAAAAAAAGTAAATATATATGTGTGGAAGCAGGGGAGCCCTTATAAACCACTATTAATCGAAATAAATGAGCCATGCTTTTGAGAACAGTGTCCCATAGAGGAAGCCTTTTGAATCCTGCTCCCATACCTGTCCCTTGTGATTTCAGGCATGTCATAAAATCCACTGTCCACCTTTTTTTCCCACCTTATTAAGACGGGGCTGAGGTTGTTCTTTCCCTGACACCTCTGGGTGTCGTGAAATCTAACTCAGTGCTTCAGAAGTACTCGGAGGAACTGGGGTTTATTTTGCAAACCATGGCAAGCACTATCCTTTCCCAAAGAGTGGCATTTATGAGCATACTTATTTTCTTCCTTTTTTCATTTTGAGTCTGGAAAAATGTGTTAAAAATCATTTCACTGAGACCTCTGGGAGAAATCAAACTTCTCATGGAGTGGGAGCCCTGGGAGATTGTGAAGCGGTGAGGTCAGGTCCCCAAACCCACCAGTCAGCAATGGAAAGCTCCCCACTGGCTTTAGATTGGACCCAAAGCCCCCCAGCTGGCTTTAGGTTGGACCCAAGCACTTGACTTTTTCCCAAATCTTTCATTTGTATGCTCAGACTCTGAGAGAGGGGAAGGTGAGAGAAAGGCACACAGAGAAGTATGTGCTTGCTCCCTTCCTCCTCTCCCTCTCCCCAAAGATCATTTCCATCCACCCAACTTTTTTCCCAGATACAGTATCGCTTGCTTCTGTGACTAATCTCTGGGAAGGAGAGAAAAATTATTTTGAAAGGTCAAGAGAAACATAAGCCAGCACATTTATGAGTGTTTTTCTCCTCTTCCCTGCCTCTGAATGATTAGAGTTTTATTATTCCTCTTGACCACATGCTGAGATAGGTACTTTCCTTTCAAGCAGAGCCTGTTGCTGGCAGCAGGCTACAGAGGCTCCAGACCTGGTATACACTTTTGTCTTCACGTCTGGGTCTTCCATTAACACCAGTATGTTAGCCTTTTTCACCCCTCCTTTTGTGTTAATGCTTTTGGATGAAGATGGCCCAGAAAGGTTGAGGTTTCAAAGAAAGTTAATTTAAGTATTATGAGGAGAAACCAACTGGGGGTCAGAATTTTACTCTCTCCACATGCATTATGATCTCACTTCACGTGTCTTTTTACAGGCCTGCTCAGCCATGGGAAAGACTCAGGGGTTGGTGTGTCATCATTAAACCCACAGCAATGGGGAACCAAGCCCCTGGCTCTGCTTAGAGAGACGTCTCCCCTTGCCCTCCCTGATGGACTCAGTAGTGGCAGATCAGACTCAGTGCACATTGCCACAAACAGGGTCAAGAAAAAATGTTTGGCTCTTCATGAACTCGGAGGAAAAGGCAGCAGCTGGATAAAGTCATTGTGTGGGCTGGATCCTGCCCTCAGGGCCATGCTTGGCCCAGGCACAGCCAGAGAACACAACCAGCATTGTCCGTTGTACAACCAACCACACAACCACCAGCACTGCGTTCACAGTGCCCATGTCACCCGAACTGATTTATCCTGAAGAGTATCCTTCTGGTCGAGAGGTGATGTCACAGGCTCTGTGTCCACTTTTGGCCTGGACTGTTGCTAAAAGAAAAACAATTCCTGGCAAATTCCTCGAGGTGCTTGCTTCCTACACTTTGGATGAAGACTGTTCAAGAAAGATGGGTAAGTGTGAATTTCTGTCTCTTCCTCTTTTGAGAATTATTTTTTGCCAGTGCCAAATAGAAGATAATAATGATTCCATTAAAAAAAATGAGGTGGATGCTCAGGCTAACTTGAGTGGGTGGAAAGGACTTCACACAGGATGAAGCTGGGGACAACCCTACCTTTGCCAAGACAAACAGCTGCAGAGATGTCTGGAAAGACAAAGGGCCCTGCTGCACTGCTGTTCAAATAATCCAGCCACAGAGAGATAGCTGGGGCTGTGTGTCCATCACATTCTAATTAAAACCAATGGCTTTCATAGGAAGAAAGAAAAGGTGCATCATGAGTCACACAAGAAGACCGGGGGAACTGATATCATTAGGACAACAAACTGATATTTCTTAGGACAATAAAGATAGGGGACCTGTGCAAATCAAAGCAGAAAGCTCCCACTTTCCTTCCTACATCTGTCTTTCATTTGCCGTGCCTCTATCTGCCCTTTGTTGATGTTTTCTCACATTATCTTGGTCCCTTTCTTCAAACTGCATTTCATTCCAAGAAGGCAGGGGGCTCCAGGTGTGAATGAGTGCTGTTAGCATGAACTCACTGCCGTGGTTGTTATTGTTATCATTCCTCAGAAGATCAGCTCGATGGAGGTTTGGCTCTGTGCAATTTGTTCTGCTGTTTTAACCGTAGCCTTGTGGAACGTGGGAAATGGAATGAGGTGCTTTGGGTGGTGGTTTTCACCCAGAGGTGCAACTGAACCTAAAAACGTGCTGTGGAGCAAGGTGTATGGAATAGCAGGATTGGCACCTGGTGTGTAAATGAGCCCGGTGTTCAAGAGTTAATGCAATGCCCTGGGCAGTCAGCGGGAGGCTTTTGGCTGGCTGTTGGCTCAAACTCTCACCAACTCTGGTTTTCCAGGTGTTAATCCTATGGAGAGGGCACAGTGGTTTGTTAGGTGTACAGGCTGTTACACGGGCACGAGTTAACCAGAGATGTACCTGTTGGGATTTTGAGTCCTGACTCTAATTTTTTTTTCCTTTTGCAACTGCAGAAGTGTGGTGGCAATGCCAGGACCCTGGCCTTGAGGTCTGTCCCATCACCCTGAAGTCCTGGCACTTGGACCTCACAGAGCAGTGCTCTTGAGATGCCCTTGTGCTGGCAGAAAGATGCATGAGGTGCCATGGGCTGGTGTAGGTGTAGCACATGTGGTCTCTGTGCATGTTTTTATCCCAACCTGTGCATGCTTGCACTGCTGGTACTATCTGCCCTTCCAACACTCAATAAATGCACAGGGAGGTATTAACAAGCTCATCTTTGTAGCAGGAGAAACTGTTTGTTAGAAAGACTAATACAGAATCTGTAATGCTCAGTAAAGTTTTGGTGGTTTATATTTTAAGACCCCAGTGAAATTAGGTAACCATATTCCCACCATCCAGCTATTTAGCAATCTAAACACTGTTTTTCCATTACCATTGTTTCCATTACTGGCAGTGGACTTGTGGGCGTCTGGTTATTTTTGTCTGTGGACATACCCTGTGATTTTGGGTGTTAATCTGGCTCCACCTGTACATCCAACTGCACCCCGCTCTTTTGTTTCTCAGTGATCCCTTCTGCTCCAGTTGAGTCCCTGGAGATGCTCTGGAGCTTCTTGATGATGTTGTGTTAGATGAGCACACGCTGGGACGAGTCTGGAGCACAGCCTGCTGTAAGGTTAAGCTAAACTCCATCTTTCCCCCAGCTTGGTATGACAGGTTCAGTCTCACCACAAATAGGTGCAGCAGGACCAGCCCTGCCCTGATTCAGTGGCGATGAAGCGCACAAGCAGTGAGGGGGTTTCCTTCAGATGTGCTGCCTCAAATGCATTTGCCTGGAAGTCATTGGTAGCCTCATTTCTAATCCAATGCTGATCACAGTGTGCTCGTGCTGCCCCTTGGCTCCCAGTTTTAGAACCAGCTCACGTGGAGATCTCAAATATAAGAGTTTCTAGGAGTTTCATAAGAGTGGGCAGCAGCCAAGGGGTAACAAGGAAGCTCTGTGAATGCCTCTGCTCAGGGAGGGGTAGTACGTGCAGTTGATAAGCAATACTGGTAAATATGCAGTGGAATGGAGGGGAGAAGTGTGCTAAAAACTCCCAATGG
>VWZY01012661.1:248846-264506 GCA_013399075.1 Chloroceryle aenea
CATTTAAATACTCATCAGGAAGAGAGGGCCAACAACACTCTTCATTTGAACTGAAGCTCAAACCAGCTGAAATAAAAATATAGAAATGAATAAATAAGCAAACAAAGCAGTGTGGCAGCAGACCAGAGTCAGGTACTTCTGCACTGAGCTGCTCTGCAGAAACCACCCATCCTCAGCCCGGACCAAAGACAGTTCAGGACAGTGGTGTAAATCTCCATTCAGGGGTGTCAGCGTGTGGTCCACAGGTCTTTAAGGGTCCTTGGCCTAATTCTATAGTTTGCAGCAGAGGAAATTACTAGAAGGTCACAAGCTGAAACAATTGAAAAATACTGAGCAGACTGAAAGGAACATGGAAAGAACACAGAGGCTTCATTTAGCTAAATCTCCTTCCAACCCACTCAGCCTGGGGATCTCTTGTGGGTGGCACTCAGGCGCTTTGGGAGCTGGAAAGCACGGATCCAAAGAGGATCAGATAGGCTGCTGGACGGCAGTGCAGATCCTGAGCTATTCTGCAAGAAACCCAATCTTCTGTGCTGAACTTTTCTCATCACAGCTTCCCCTTTTTCTGGTGCAAAGCTATAAACAGGAAAATCTCAAGTTAGAGTAGAAAGCTGCAATTACAGTCCAGGAGTACAGAGAGAGAGGTCAAGGGAAGGAGAAGCTTAAGTAAACGGCACCACTGAGCCAATATCTGGCTCTGCTGGCTGAAGTTTTGTCATGTTTTCAGATCTCTGGCTGAACAGGACCCTTAAGAGCAAGAGGAATTGGCAGACTGGGAGTGTCCAGGGCCAGGGCAATGATAGACTGCTTGGGACAGGGAGCGTGGGGGTAGGGTTAAGACTGTGGCTGGACCACATGGATGCTGCAGGATGGCTGAGAGTCCAAAGACAGAGATGTCAAGCAGTTTCAACTGTCTGGTTGGTATTTCAATAGATGGGCTCTTTTTTAACTGTATTTTCAGAGGGATCCCTCTCTGTGTTGCAACAGCCATTCCTTCCTGTGCCGTGGTTAGCTCCGTTAGAACCAGCTCAAGTGGTGATACCTCCCACTGCATTTCCTAGGGTGGATAATTCTAAACCAGCTTCACTGGTGGAGGCCTCTCAAAATAGTGTGTTAAAAGAGCAAATGATTTAGCACATAATTAGGCAGCAAACAATGATGCTGCGATCAGCAAGAAGTCTGCAATGTCAGCTACAAGGCAAGATTTGGATGCAAGAGTGAGCAACGTGCCAAGAAAAATGAGTAAATCTCTGTGTCTCTGTATCTTGGTGTGGAGAGGTAACTTCTGCTCCAGCCCCAGCAGAAACACAGCCCCAGGGTTATTTTATTTGCCAGCAGCAACGACAGCGGTTCAAAGGACACCAGCTGTTTGCACTGGGGAGGAAAGTGCTTCCTGCAACCACCAAGAGTGGCCAGGGCTGCTTCAGCTGGGCTTTTCCACGTTCTCCAGCTAGGCTGGGCAGAAGGACTGGCTTCCCAGCCCTGCTGCCCCTTGCCCCACGTGACAGCTGATTCTGTGCTTCCTGGGGCTGTTGCCCAAGGACCAACAGCAGTGACAGTGACTCCGGTCGCTGGCGTAGCTCCATGGCTTGCAGTGCTGGTTTACAACCCCAAGAATCCAGGCGAATGGATTTAGTAGTGAGGGAAGGGAGCTGTTGAAGAGGAAGAGCTCAGCTCTGCTTTTCACCATGTGCCACCCTGAGCAGCGTGCAAATGAGCAGATGTAAGAATGAAACACCACAAACCTCTCCCTCTGCCTCAGTCTCATCCTCATACCAGGTTCCCCCCAGAATTCAGATCAATGTCCTTTATGATCATTGCTTCTGCATTCCCTCACCCCTCCACACCCTAAAAAAGGCCTTTGTGGGGCTTTTTTGTGCTTTCTCACAGGACCTTTGGTATGCTTGAGGCAAGCACAGCTCCCAGGTCCTGTATCTGCCCTTCAGACCTTTCCCCTCTGCCCCAGCCCCACTTAAAACCTGCCCTGACTTTAACCCAGTGTCTTCTTCCAAGCGACACAGCTCGGGGGCTGAGCCTGCCCTGGATTTGTGGCACAGCAGGGACAGCAACTTCTCAGCACTGAGGTCCACAGAGAGATTTTCCAGCTCTCCACAGGAATGGACTTGACAAAACCACATCACTTTATGAGGGACCCTCCCCAGCATATGAGTTCCCCCAGCCCATGTTGGTCTGGGGCTAAAGAGCAGCAGGGTGCACAAGCTCTATAAACTGACTCTCCCCTTTTTTCAGTGATACTTTAGTTTTTGGTGCAAAGGAAAGAACCTAGACATACAGGATTCTTGTGCTATGGATTTAGAATAACATTTTATTAATATATTATGCTACAAAAATATTTTGACAAAATAATATTAGAAAGCATCTTTTTATTACACTTTTCAAAACACTTCACGAAAGCAGGAGGCGGAACAGGAAAAAATATTTGAAATACATTTGAATTAACAACTGACAAACATGCAATTTAAAATTCAGTGTGAGCATGAAGCTGCAGCATGGTTGATTTATTACCGTAGAAGAAAATTGTTGACTACTTAGTGGAAAAAAACCCAACCACCTCTCTGCCTTTAGCTAGCTTAAAGTGCCTCCTGAAAAGGTAAGTCACGGGGAAGGCTGCATGTGTGCTGGGACAGGACACACACGTGTGCACACAGACATGCGTGTGTGTGTGCACCCCCACCCCTACTGTCTCCTAATTTGGCAATTCTCTTCCTGCTTCAGTTAAGCTGAAACAAGCTTAACTTGAAGCTGAACTCTAGCACACTTCATGGAACATTGATCACTTCAGAGATAGGACAAGCCCAGCTACTTTTTGGAGATCATATAGAAATATCGTGCTAAGCAAGGTTTGGAATGATAACATTTAGGCTGAGATAATAACTTTGGCACTTTGGTTTCTCTAACATAAATATATGCTGGGAAATTCCTCTCTAACAGTGGTACGTGGTAATGAGTGGGTCATATCATTCAACTAATCAATGCACTAAACACAGATTAAGTTCTCCCTCTTTCCATCTCTCTCCCTCCATAATTGTATATTGAAGGACTTAGATAAATATACAACTCTGTACCTTGGGTGTTCCTAAATTACAGTGGAGCTTGGAGGACTGGGAGGTTCAACAAAGCAGATTTTGACACCTGTATAAAGCATAGTTATCATAAATCACGTTCATCATTTATTGCCAGACGAGGTATTGCATTATTCAGCAGCCCGGGGGATTGCAGAGAAACTACATCAGTCATAAAATATAAAATACCTTCTGTCCCAGCTTACTAACTGGTTCTCCAAGTGGCAATGCATGTTAGTACAGCATCCAGAGTTAAATATAGGCGATAAAAGCACTAAGACGATTTAAGAGTGGAAGTTAGATCTGCTGCTGGTGGTACAGGGGTATTTATTCCAGCAGGGATGGGGGAGCCTGGCAGATAATTACCATTCATTTTCAGTTAATGTGGATTGCATTGGTGTTCGTGGTAGCTGAGCTGAAAAGATGACTCACACGAACATTCAGCTTTGGCCTCATCCAAAATCATGTCCTGGGTTGCTAGACATTGTGTGACTATCCTGTGTTTCTCAGAGCTAGGCAGTGTCACCCGTGTTTGTGAGTCTGTATAGTGGGTACTGGTGTGGAATCTCCTGCTCTTGGAATCTTGGGATTACATGGGAATCTGAGCTGCTCCTCAGAAGAAAGGAGTTGTTTCCCAGTTTTCTGAGATACAGGGGAAACTGAAGTCCCACGAAGCAGTGTTGCTTCAAGAGCATCGCTCAAATCTGATGCATGCTTTTTGAACTCAGTGTGGGTATACTCATGATCCACTGCAGTGGATGTGCATAGATCTCAGCTAACCAGAATTAGTGCATTGTGATTAATCCTGGGCTGCTGTAGCTGAGGAAGAAATGATCTCTTAGCACTCACAGTGAGGGTCTCACTTTCCAGTATTGCTGTGCTTCCATGCCATCTAGTGAAGTTGCTCTACGTTAGACTTGACGGTAAGCCTAAAAGAAATGTTTGGTTAGAGAAGTGAGCTGAAGCCACCCATGAGCCAAGTTCCTGAGCCAGGGTCTACAGCAAGCTACTTAACCTTGTATTTATTGTAAATTATTATTATTATTTACTTAACCTTGTATTTATTGTAAATTGTGCCATCTCCCTTAACCAGAGAAAGCCCAGCTAACTGAATGAGCAGGATGCTTTTAGGTGGCAGAAATCAGGTGTGTGGACCTCAAAGCCAGGAGTCATCTTGCTTTGATGGCTGCCCTGACTATCACAAACGTGGGGCCCCAGCACAAGGGAAATTCAGTGAAAGCCAGTAACAGCCACTCATTTCATGGAATTAGGGACAAAATACCAGGAAATGCAAATATATAAAAAGATACTTGATAGGCAAGCTGTTTACATATTGTGCTAGCCAACTATACCGTGATGTCTGAGCTAATGAATATAGTCTATTCACGGCCTAGTGGAGGAGTGACTCAGAAAAAACCCCATCAGACTCATCAGTGACAAAAGGAGAGCCTACTCTCTGCAGTACGATGGCAGCTGTGAGTGTGGAGGTACCTGTGTGCTTCTATTAAAAAAAAATAAATCCCCAGAACCTTACGGAGAAAGCCACAGGTTGAGAAACTGCAATTCCTAGCCTGGGTCCTGTCGGTGGTTTGGCTCGTGGTCCTGGACAAGTTGTTTCTGTTTTCTGTTCTTTCCTCTCTCCCTTATCTTTATGTGGTCTTGTCTATTTGTACTGTAAGTTTTCCAACACCTGGAATTATTCCTGGGCTAGTACCACAGAATCATTTCTGGATTCGATCAGATTACGACAAATAAAATTCAATGGGTTTTGGTTTGTTGGCTGTTCACTTTTACTATGTAACTTATCATCACCCTTAATATTTTCCTACCTCATTTCCAGTTCTATTTTCTGTAAATAAGACATTGTAATTCAGTTCTGCTTTCTGCCTTGAATGCAGCAGGAGACCCAATCATCTTTTTTAAAAGCATTAAGGGTGAATTTGAAGGTCTCTTGCACCATTATATTCAAATGAAGGCATTTCTAGGGTAATAGCTCAAATAAAACCAAAATGAAAATTCTCAAGATATGTTCCCAATATCCAGCCCCGTGCAATAAATATGCAAGGTGAATGGCTTCTGTCCAAAACTAACATCTCTAATCTTCTGCTAGCCAAAATACACAACTTAAACGTATGCACAGGGTGCACTTGAAGCTCACATTTGGGGTAAAGCTCAACATTTTCCCTTCAGCCTTATCAGCTGATGTGCTTGAAAGAAAACAGGGGTAGCTTACAGCACTGCCTGCTGTAAAATTGACCACAAACCCACACAACCTTCTGTAAAACCAAAAACACAGAGCGAGGGATGGAGGTCATGGTGAGCAGGAAGGCATGAAGAAAGTATTGGTATTGTCCCTGGTGTTCGTGAGTCAAGGCAGTGCAGGATGGGAAAGGTCAGTATTTCATCATGGCTTCAAATAAACCATGTGCCTTCTGTAGTCCAATTAATTTCTACCCTCCCTGAAGTAACTGGCATGATGACAAATA
This sequence comes from Chloroceryle aenea, assembly GCA_013399075.1. Classification (NCBI taxonomy): domain Eukaryota; kingdom Metazoa; phylum Chordata; class Aves; order Coraciiformes; family Cerylidae; genus Chloroceryle; species Chloroceryle aenea. Next base: position 254,416 of record VWZY01012661.1, read on the forward strand.
AACTGTGAGCCCTAAACTCTCTCGCTGAAGAGCCTGAAGCTTCCATGGAACCATCTGCAGTCCTGGAGACCAGGCTGTAGGGCTGGTGGGAAATGGGCATGGCAGGTTTCAGTCAGACTTTGATTGGTATTATCATTATGAGCTGATATTTTTTTCAAGGTGAAAAAGCACTGCTATTAATTTTTTTCTTTTTAAAGAAAAGTTTCCATTATATTTTCCTGGTAATTAATTTTCTGGTTGAAACTCTTGTATCCAACTGGATTTTTCATCGTGTTTTGCTGGGGGAAAAAAATCACCAGGCAGTATTAAACAGAAGAGTTTTGAAGATGGACGTGGTGTTGTTTTTTCCCCCTAGGTGTTCATCATCTTCATGACAAATAGCTGCTTGTATAGGGAGTGTTCGGTGAGTGTCAGGGGTCCTAACTTCTCCACCTAAGCCAACAGAGCCTACAAACAGAGGACACAGGAATTAATTTTCGTCCTGTGGTCTTGGACAGATTTTGGACAAGTCATAATTCAACCCAGAGATGCGGGCTCTAAGCATCATAATCACAAGAGGAAGAGGAATTTGTAGATGTCTTTTCTCTTCCAGGTTGTCCAGCTGCATCAGTGCAAAGATGTTCTACAGATTAACATCCTTATACCCTAGAGACAGAGAAAGTTCTCTTCTTATTTATGTGTTATTTATGTATAAAATGAGGGAGAGAAGAAAATAATTCCAGTGGGATTATTCCAGACTTTAAAAGCAATTTTTTATTAAGAAAAAGGTGTCTTAATTTGCGTTAGCTAATGAATTAATCCCAGGCAAAGAAGTGAAATAGTTTAGTTAAAGATGACAGAGGAACTCAGAGGGTTATCTTGACTAATGACTTACTAAGTCATATAAAAATAATGGGTATTTTAGGTTGTAGCAGCTTATGAGTTAAGAATGCACCTATTTTTTCTAATGGTCAGAGGCCACAGAGAGCAGGATCTGCTTTACTCGGTGTAAGCTGTGCTAATGAGAGTAAAAAAAGTGAAATAAAAGTTCAGCAGAAATTTACTTATTGGAGAGTTGCTGCAAAAAGCAATGGTTAAAGAAAGCAAGAAGGCATTCATTTGGTGTCAGTTCATTTGCAGAGTTGTCAGTTAGAAAACAAATATAGAAAATATTAATTTATCTGTTTCACCATCGCTACTGATTAATAGGGATGTTATTAACATATACAACAAGAAAAATAAGTTTACCAGTCGAATAAATACATTTTTTTCTTTTTCTTTTGTTTTTTCTTTATATGAACATGTATATTTTACAAAACCCCATAGCACTATGGGAAATAAAGATCCTTCTACAAAAAGAAGATGTAAGTCAGTGTTACAATAAAGCTTTAGAGTTTCAAAATGTATCTGGGCAAAGAGACAAAATCAGCTAGAAGGCACTACTGAGGCACGGAGAAGGTCCAGCTTGTAACTGTCGTTGTCGTAACCTCCAATTCGTTCATAAATTATCTCTCTTCTCTATTCCAAGGGATTGCACGTAATACTGATGTGGTCAGGAAGGCTGCAGTAGATTCAGGAGAAAAGCAGCTATGGCCACGCAGAGAGAAGAAGTTCCTGATGGCCATAAAAGGCTGGCTGAAGCTGAGCTCGTAGGCTGAGGCTGGGATGGGCGAGCTGAACGCGGTCTCTGATCCAGCCGGTTTGAAATCCAAATGGGGGGTTTGACTGTGATGTAACCATTGGTTATCCTGATATAGGAAGGCAACGTGGTGGTGCTAAAAGAAAACACAAGAGAAGGAAATTAACAGGAGATCCCTATCTCTGCTCTGTTCTACAGTGTGGTAACAACAACGATTTCAGCTGCAATTCCTGCTACTGCCTGCACGCATCAGACACGCAGGGGAGCCCCGGGGGATGACAAATGTGATGATTCACAATGTCCTTCAGCTTCTGGCTGCTAGCAGAATCCGGCCAAAGGAGGGATCCCTCGATATATCCAACTTGCCACGGGAATTCTTTCAGCATCCACTATTGGCTAGTCAGAGACTCGTGATGACCCAAGTAACTTCATTCTTATGTTCTGAGGCACCTTTTTGCCACCAAAGGTCTCAGAATTTGTCAGGTCTGAGAGACATGTCTTACTCACCATAGACTGGCTACTGAGAACTAGAGAGACCCCAAAATGTGTCCTTTCCCTGTTTCACAAGCCACAGAGAATTTCTTATTATCCCCTTCCAGAGCTGATAACCTTGAGCACAGGAGTCCAAGCAGCTTCATCTCTTTTCCTGGTTTTCAGCCATTTTGGATCAAACCACAATGCCAAGACCCAGAGTCAGTGTGAAGTTTCCCTGCCTGTGGATTTGCCTCAAATTAGGAGTGTGATTGCTTATTGATTGGAGCCCGAGTTAGTACTTTCATTTGAATTTGCAGGTTGGAATTCATCACGATTCCCATGACACTGAAGGTCAGAAAGGTCCATTTGCAATTGATTTGGAAGTTTTATGTTGTAATCTCCATTTCATAAAATGCTTCCATTGCATCTATTATGGGCTGACCCATAATCCACCACTTGTCACAGAGCAGCACAACTGAGCATGCAAACTGTGCAAGGTGGATTCTGGACTTAAACCAGAGCATTAATTAATTAATTAATTAATGCCTTAAGGCATTCTGCTGTGGAGGAAGAAGAAAAAAGACAAGTTCCCCTGAAAACAAGATGTGACACCACTGCCTGCAGATTCCTGTTTTGCTTTTGAAATCTTCCACAAAGGGGATTTGGAGGCACTGAAAATGACCATCAAGTGATTTTTTTTTATATGCAGCTATGCAGTCCTATAAATATTCAGCTACAGCATCTAAGCTCCTGACCTTGGAAGACAAAGGCTGTGTCTTGCACAATGTGAGCTAAAAGGAACCATGCCTTGCTCCAGATTCATGGTCAGAAATAGCATTTGGTAGCACTGGAGGCATTTGTCTGTTCCTGTCTAAGCTATATCAAGATAGCTTTTAGCTCAGATGCTTCAGAAGTGCTGAATCAATCATAAACTCTGAGAAGATCAGAGTCCACCTGGAAGATGTCACTGGTAAACACAGATACAGGTCAACATCAAATCCAGCTGATAATCACTGCACATCAGGCTTCACCCCAGGTTTCGGGATAGCTCAGTTCACTTCTTCCCTCATCCTTTATACTGTCACCACATCTCCTGGGAGGATCGTTGTTCTGTAGCTAGAAGTGATCTTAACTAATGTGCAATGAATTAGAGTAAAAAGAGAAGGCAGTCTTGAATTAAAAACATGGGAATTGCTTCACGGGAGCAGATAATCCATCTAACCAGTATGAGGGCTTTTGACAGCGAGAAGTGGTGCAGGGGAACAAACTGCTGTAAACAGGGAATTCTGACATCAAGCACTGCCAAAGAAAGCTCTTATCGAGATTCCCATGGTGAGGGGTTGGTTTATGTTTTGAACTGATGATACAAGACACACAGCTTTAGTGCTCCTGCAATTCTGCCTCCAAACCTCTGCAGTCACCGAACACGAAGGGGTGATCTGGGAGAAGCTAATGCTGCTGGTTCACATTTGTCCAGCTTTTTTTGCATGGTCAGTTTAGTGCTGGCAAGAATGACACCAGCTCAGGCACTGTGTATCTGTGCTCCTGTGAGATCACAGAATCATGGAATGGTGGGGGCTGGAAGGGACCTCTGGAGACCATCGAGTCCAACCCCCCTGCCAGAGCAGGGTCACCCAGGGCAGTCCACACAGGAACACAGAAATACAGAACTGTCTGGGCTGGAAGGGACCTCCAGAGGTCATCTGGGCCANCTCTCCAGGCTAAGATACTCACACCATCGAGTCTGAATGTTCTTCCCACGTGACTACAAAGCACCATTAAAGGGTACTGACAAAACCAGGTCCTACACGCTCTGAGTAACTCATCAGAAATGCAGTCATGATCCAACTTCTGATCACGCAGAGCTCATTTCTCCTGCTGAGTGATGTCACTGATCCCACACTGACAGTGGGATGACAGTTTTGGGTTTTCCACTGTACCAGGTTTCCCTCGGGTAAGTACAGGTAGGTGCTTGGACTCATCTTTGGCTACTGTTTGTCACTTCACAGAATTACACAATTTAGCCCTAAATTAAACACTAAACTGTAAGGAGGGTCTAGTTTTCAATTTCAATTTAAAAACATTGCCAAAATGCCATTCAGAGTTGCAGTTTGGGTGCATCCTGCTCCTGACACATCCACGGACTGGATCCTCCGGTGAGATTAACCTGGCCCTTGTGCAAACTGCCATCCTGCACCTCTGGGATGTACTGGGCGAGGTGTCCCATGGGGACACCGGATGACCAGGGAATCTGGGAGAGAATCACGAGCTCGTTCATCAGTCAACCACATTCAGGAATTGCTAAAGCAGCACTAAATCAACATTTTACATCACTGTAGGATGTTTCTAGCCAGAAGTGTGTGTGGGTTTTGTTTTGTTTGATTGTTGGGGGGATTATTCTTTGTTTGGGTTGTGGATTTTTTGTTGTTTGGTTTTGGTTTTGCTTGCAAACCAGTATTTTTTTGGGGAAAAAATACCCCCAACCCTTATACTTTACTTAAAATCCCAGCATTTTCCATCAAAAGACCTGTGAATTCTGGATGACTCTCCTCCTCAGCCAGTGACCTCATTTTTTGCTTTCAAGCCCTTAGATTTCTATAAAGGCTTCCTTGTGAAGATAAATACTGTTAGGTGGGATTGATTGTTTTAAAAAACTCCTCAAGTGCTTTAGAGAAGAACAGTGTGCTGCCACTGATGTGTACAGAGCATGCTAAGGGCAAATGAATCACAGTTTATCCACATAAAACGTTTCCTTAAATGCAACTCTACTTCCAGCCAACTGCCAAGGTGGATTAGAGATGTTTAAAGAAAATGATCCCTTTTACCAAATGCTACAAAACTCCTTGTAAAACCTCGGGTCCAAGACTGTAACGAGACCACTTCTGTAGTGAGTGGGGGGAGAAACCTCTCCAGAAAGTTGTCCACGTCATTCTGATGCAGGTCTCTAGGGGGTACGTACTCATGCCTGGGGTCTTTCTCTTCCTATGGGTTCCAGAGGGGCCCTAGACAGCCAGGTTAGAATACAACCCAATCCTAGATGTGGCCCTGGTGTCGGGAGCTGGCCTCTCCAAACTCCCTCTGAGCATGTCTGCATATGCACACGGGCTCTCGCTGACCCTCAGACCTTCCCTGAGGATGAAAGCAGCAGCAGAGTCCCCTGAACTCAACTGGAAACCTTCCCTTGTCCTGAGGGAGGTTTTGATCATTCCTGCAATGAACATGGGGAATAATAAAAATGAATCCCAGATCTGAGGGATAATCTAAATTATTATCAAGCCTTCTCCTGCCAGCCCAGGGTAGTCTGTATTTCAGTCTTTGGTGTCTGATGAAATACCTTTAATACAACATTCCACATGAGCTGTGGTGAACAGGCAACCACTGGCTCCCCTGTTCATACCTCTCCTTTTTGCTTCTGTGTATGGGATTGTTTTAAAAACTTGGAAGACTTCAGGTATCTTTTAGCCAAATGACCTGCGGTATCATATTCATGAGCTTGTACTTTTGATCAGATAATAGGGCAGTTTTTCAAACCAGTGCATTAGTCATACATTGTCTTAGCATCATTAGAATGTGTAAAACTTCCCCCCAAACAGGCCCTCAGGCACAGGCTTTGTGAGCAGCCCCTAATGAATCCAATTAGGTGATTCAAGCCTTCTATGCTGGGGGCCTGCTGAAGCACCTTGATGATTTGGGAGCATTGTAAAGCTGAAAAAAATAAACCCACACGAAACCCTTTGGGGGAATTTCTGTTCTGGTTTAGTGGGGACTTTGCAAGGAGCCCACGAACTCATTTTGAGTGTGCCTTGGTTTATTCAGATAAGCAGGGCTCACCTGACCCTATGTGACACCACAGCAGAATGGCAGGAGATAGGACCAGGAGGGACCTTCTGCCTCATCTGTCCCAAACCAAGGAATGAGATCTAAACTTCTCCTGACCTTCATGTCTAATCCAGTCTCATGAACACACCCCCTTATAGCAATTCCAGAGTCTCTACAAACATCTAAGCAAGCATTTCACCATTCCTGATGTTCAGAATTACTGCCTAATGGCTCACCCAATCTCCTTCACTCCAGCACAAGTTCATGACTCCTCCTGCCCCCATGGACAGGTTTATTCCTTTCCTCTCCTCCACAGCCTTTCACGTGTCTTGAAGACTTCACCATGTTCCACATCAGTCTTCTCTCTTCTAAATAAACAATTCCCTCTGCCTTTCTCTACCAGTCCTCAGGTGCTTTCCTCCCTTCACTTCTGCTCTCTCCTGGCTTTGCCTTGTGTGACCAGTGTCTTCTTCAGAGTGCGATGCCCAGAACTGGAAACAGGTTCCTAGCTGAGGTATTGCCAGCCCTATGCTTTCTGCAGTAGGTATCACCAGCTCTTTATTTGCAAAGCAGTAGAAAGTGCATGAAAAATCCACCATCCCCAGGAGGATGGTCTTTTCACCCCCAAACCACCTTTATGGCCCCAGTAACTTCTCTGAAGCTCATGGAAAGCCGAGGGGGTAAGGAGCAAATCAGGGTGATGCACGTTATTAATCTGCCTCAATCCCAACGTGGTTTCTGTTCAGGGTGGAGGAAGTGACCCTTTTAAGCATAACTTACAAAGTGTTTGGGGATTTTTCTGGATCAAAGGAGCTGTATAAACACATGACAACTATTTTTAATAAATGTAAACAAATGTGGACTCAGCCAGCCTTTCTTACAATAATATCTGATGAAAGAAGCTTATCAAGACAATGTGCCAGCATAGATTGAACCCTGAAAGAACGCACGTTTCCACTGAAAACCTAAAGGGCTAGTGAACTGAAAGAAAAATTTTGAGTAAATACAATAATGGCTGTTTTGCATTTGTGATTTGATGTTAACCTTATGATGGTTAGGGGTTTTTCAAGTGATATTAAGCATATGCTTCCTGTTTCTTTTCAAACAATTTTTGCCCTATTTTTTTCTTTCCCTTTTCATTTAATGAACAGATGTGAAAGGAGTTGATCACATTATTTTTCTGGTGATCAGAAATAATGTTCTGCTAGTGAAGACAATTATTCTTGGAACTAACCAGACCTATTTATGTCACCAAAATTTATTAATCAAGAGTTGAAAAATGCGTGTGCTCCAAGCGCTGGGCCCGAGCCGCTGCACTATGCAAACAAGCTGGCTGGCAAGGAGTCTGACCACACGCTCGAAAGAAAAGGAGAGGAGCTCAACTAGGAGGAAAAAAAGAGTACATTGAGGGAAACAGCAACAGCAGCAACAACAAAGTCACAGTAGAAACATCATGAGGTTTCAGCCATGAGTAAAGTCTTGAAGGGAAGTCCCCATCTCCTGAAATTTTCATATTATGTGATGTGTTTCTGGAATGGATTCTTTAGAGCAGCATCAGCTCTGTTCCTCCCCAGCTTCATCTATCTCTTCGTCATTACCTTCCTTATGGACATTGTTCTTCTCTGGAAACATTCAAAACCCCCCTGTCTCTGTTCCTGTGTGGGCTGCCCTGGGTGACCCTGCCCTGGCAGGGGGGTTGGAGTCGATGGTCTCCAGAGGTCCCTTCCAACTTCAAACATTCTGTGATTGTTCTTGGATCCTGAGGGGTAAATCCTGCAGGACACTGAGTCTCCTGATCCTAGACCAGCAGGATGCTAAGTGCTGCAAGCACACAAGTGCTTCCAGCAAGATTAATAATATTCAGGTACCTACAACCCAGCACATCCTAAAGTCCTTTGTGGGACCAAGTTCATGCTTTTGCAAGGTTCAGTTCAATAAAGCAAAACAAACTCAACCTGGATTTAAGGAACCCAGTTTTGATCCCGAGGAGGCCACTACTTATTTGCAGTATAGTGAGCTACCTTTGCAGGTCTGAACCAGCAAGCAGTATCACATGCTGGTGGTGGTCAACAGAGACGGACGGGGACGAACCAAAGAAGAGCCTCATCTCTACTATATTCCCTCTACCTCTGGGTTATTTGGAGCCAACATCCTTTTCCCAGAGACGTTTTCCACACTGCAAGCATCTCCCCCTCTCCACCAGCAGCCCAGCCACCGCGGCGCAGGGAGGTGCCCTCAGCTGTGCTGTCATTAGAGGGTAGGAGCATTTCAACAACCCATCACTGCTGACCTGTGCTTTCCAAGGCTCACATGGGAACCATCTTTCCATCCAAGAGGCTCTGACTCAGCCTTATTTCAATGCTCTGGCTCAGCTAGAGAGCAACTCCCCTCCTTGAAGCAGGCACCTGTGCAGAGGCAAAGGACAGCCCCTGAGAGGGGGCTGTTCCCCCCCGACCTACTCCTCTGTTAGGACCATGGCTTATCTCCAGAAGAAAGAAGAGGCTATGAAAGGAAAAGCGCAAAAGAGAAGCCCAAGTTTCACTAAGCATTGGCTCTGAAAGGACAGAAAGCCATGAACAAGCATGCCAGGACTCTGAGCCACACTGCCACTGTCACTGTGGTGGTCAGCACACAAGGATGGGATGCTTGGGGAGCAAAGGGAAACAAGGTGAGGCACCTTCACCTCCCGAATGTCCAGGACCAAAGCTGTCAGCAGCCCCTGCAGAAGGTGCTATCAAGGAAAATCACATGCAGGCCCCTTCAGATGCCCTGGCCTTTAATAGGATTTAAAGGGTGGGACTAATGGTAGCCNCAATGGGGACTGCTGCAGCAGAGACAGGGGAGAGACCAGAAAGGAGTTTGCTGTTACAGCACCAAGGCCTGAGGGCCCCCACCTACGGGGACACAGTGATGGGCATGAGGATGCATTCAGCAGGTAGGGAAGGAGTGACTCCAGCNATATTCAGCTGTGTTCCCACTACAGTTCTTGGGGAACGAGTTGTCTCCAGAGGACAATCCTTTCCCCCACAGGCATGTCTCTAAGGTGGGTGAGATGAGCTGCTTCTGGAGATCTTTATCTCTGGAATTCAGGGCTCCTGAACAGCAGCCAAGCTTTTGCCCCAGTGAAGGCTTTGACTGGTAGGAATGGGTTCCTGAACTGGAATGGGGCCACATGGTGGGGGAAAGAAGAGGAAAACTGCTGATTCTGTAAAACAAAAAGCAGCAGCTGGTGGGGATGCAGCTCCCCTCTGCAGTCCCATAGGGGCACCCNATTTAACTTTCCCTGACCCCCAGAGGAAACTCTGCATGTCCCTTTTCCATCTCCTGTCCTGAAGTCTTTGGGGAAAGCCCTGCAAACAGAAATCCTGCACCCACACATGTGGCAGCAGCAGAATCGGGCCCACTGCTCCTTTCCAGACAACTGCAGAATGGTGTAAAAACACAGAATGTTGTAAAAACCAATAACCTTTGAAGCACACCCTCTGAGTAATTACCCCATTCCCATCTAATGACTTAAAGATGTTATATTTCTCTCTGATTTGGCAACAACAAAGATTTTGACCTTATTAAAACCAGCCCATCAGGAAACTACATGTCATCCTTTAAAAAAAAAAAGAAAAAANCCAGCAACAGGCATGGCAGGCTGCAGTCTGCTGTCCCCTCTTTGGGGTTTAGCTCTTAGGTTTGACATAAAGGAGGAGAAAGCAGCTCACCTGGGTAAGGGGCTCCAGGGAGGCCATGATGGTGCAAGCAGGAGAAGGCCAAAATTTGAAATGCAGCTCAAGTGCCTCTGGTCTGCTTTCAGCCCCCTCTCTGATGGGCTATGGGCTGGAAGCCAGGTGATTTGGGTTTTTATCCCCATGTCATCCACCGAGGAACCATCAGAACCTCGTTAAATCATTTTACTTCTACTACTCCCCTGACTCTGATCATGTGTCACCACCAGCATTAACCCAACCTGAAGTGTTTTGCAGGCTCTTGCTCTCCTTTGCAGATCCCAGTTGCCCAGGCCACGTGCAAAATAGCTCCGTGGTGAGAAATTCAGTCCTAGAGTGACACTGACCAGCAGCGAGGCTGAGCACCACTGGAGCATCCTAAAGCCATGGGGGGGTCATGTTGTATCAAAGTGGGGCCAGAGGAGGGGACAGGGATGGGATGGGATGGGATGGGATGGGATGGG
>VWZY01012661.1:265018-300228 GCA_013399075.1 Chloroceryle aenea
AAAAAAAAAGAAAAAAGGGGGGGGGAAGAGGAGAAAAAAAAGAAATTAAATTCTTTAAAATCCCTGTGAACAATAATTTAAGATACTGTAGCTGAAGACCCATGATTTGTTGTAGTGTCTGGGTGGTCTCAAGGCAGGAGATGACAACATTAGCTCTTTCCTTTGCCCTTCTAAGAAATGCTTTGATGATTCTCTAATATCCTAAGAATATCCCCCCTGTGATTCTGCACTGGGACGAGGCAATCACAGAGCTGGGATAATGCATCCCAGTTTTACCCTGGCCCTTGCTAAGAGGGGATTGCTCAGAGCCCTTTGTTTCACCAGCTCTGCACTGCTATCCGAGCCAGGACGTGCCCACCATAGTCTCAACAGTGATGTGGGCTCAAAAACATCCACAAACTCCCCTCCACCCACCACATGCATCTGGCTGTGTACCTGAGTTGTATGCACAATTAAGATGCTCATCATCAACCAAGTACTTGTTTCACCGGTCCTCGGGCAGATAATAAGTGCAGTTTTTGCAGCCAAAACAGGCAAGAATGTCAAGGGTGCCTACACAGATGGGCTTAGCATTGTAAAAACCTGCCTGGTGCTGCAAATGGTGACAATATTTGGTGACAGTATTTGGGTAACCTGCTGATACACAAGACTTAAACCTGCTGGTGCTGCAGTCAGGTGGGTTTTGAACCAAATCCCAAGCACGGGCAGAATCTTTCTTGTCTGTCACTTGAAAACTGCCTGCTCTCACCCACCCAGCCCCACGTGCAAAACAATCTGCATTTTTGGGGTGGTCAGAATCCTAATCCACATTTTATGGCTTGGGCTCAACCCTTCAATTAATTAGAACCAGAGTGAGTCCCTCTGCCCTCTCCAGTGTGCACTCAAGTGTTTGTTTGGCACTGTGTGGGCCCTATGGCTCAAATATTTTTTGCAGATGCACGGAATTAACCATGCATGTTTAGATGTGCTTGGGGAACACGTACACTCACAGAGATGTATATATTTGACCCTGTTGCTTTCTTGTTAAGCACTGTAAGAGATACTGACTTTCCCCTCTGGATTTTAAAATGATTTAGAATAGGCAGGAGTGGGGAAATACTTTAAACATCCTGTCAAATTCAGTGTTTTCTCCAAGACACACAATTATTTCAGCTAAGAAGATGCCTGTGCAATGGGTTAAAGGAACCAAAATATAAACTGTCTTAAAGGGATGTCCATTATACTGCATTTTTCCATTTGATTTTCATTTTCTTTTTCCTTCTCCCTGTTCTTTTTCCATCTCTGAGTAACAGTTTTTCTCTCCGCTTTGTGTGTATCACATTTTTCTCTCTAATTCACTGGGCTCACTTTCCTGCTCACTGCTTGTGTTTTTCCAGAGTCTCTCTTAGTAAGAGTAATTAAGGTTGGGGTAGATCTTTGAACCTGTTATTTGGAGCAGTATTGAATTCAAGCTTGTTCCAAAGAACAAAAGCTCTGGCTTCTTTTTTTTTCCAACAGATGCACTCTCAAAAGGAGAAAAAAAGGGAAAAAAAAAGTTCATAGGGCACCTCTACCAGGCAGAAATCCCACGGACATTAAATCACTGCATTGCCCACAAGGTTTGGGTTCCTCCTGCTGCTTGCAAAGTAGCTGTGGTGATACCAGCCTTAAGTTCCTTCTCCCCAGGCACTGCCAAACCCTCTTTTAGCCTGGAGATGCCATCGGTGGCTCAGGAAAAGCTGCCTGCTGGCCTCCAGCACTGGAAAGGCTCCAAAAGCCTTTCCTGCAGGGTGTCACAACCTGGACCCTGCAGGGCATCTGCAGAATTGTGTCTGGGAGCATGGTCTGCACCACGTTCCTCCACAGTCCTGCTACATGAGACACCCCTGACAGCCAGCAGCTCACAGGCAATAGGCTTGGCTCCCTCACCTTCCAGCACCCTGAGCTCAGGTATAATGCTTACTTTGTTCAGTTAAGTTATTCAAGAATTGTAAAGAGGAGCTCTGGGTGAAATCGGAACCTGGCCTGGCATTTTCCTAATTGCAGGAACCCAGCTTTCATAGCATTAAACCCACATGAATTTAAATAAATCCTGCTTCTCCTTCATCCCAGTGAGTAGCTGGACTGAGACCCTTTGGGGTCCTGCTGGGTTTTAAGCCTGCAGCCCATGCTGCCAGCAGTGTCAGAGAAGCAAACTTCCTTTCATTTCTCTCTACAATGAATCTGTCTTCTTAGATAAACTCACTACCACAGTTCATCTGGGATTAAACCCTTCTTAGAAACCAGCTGCCCACCACAACAGCAATGTTCTCTTCCTCCCTGTCATACTTTTCTTCACATTATTGCACAGGGCGTGAAACTCAGCAGTCAGAAGGGGAAGAGCAGAACCAGAGGTAAATCCCTTTTCCTTTGGGCTAGCATTGGCAGAGTTGTGTGTCTGCAATTCCACTGAATTTAAAGACATCTCTTTTTTCTCTACAGTAACTCAAGTGACTTCACTGGAAGACAAGGGTTTTTTTTTTACATTTTATGGATTTTATGTAGCTCTGCTAAGTCTGGAGCTTTACTTTGAGGAACAAACAGCAGATTTCCAATCTTTCAGGCCTTAGATACTGCTTGATGCAAAGTTCACTCATAAATTCAACTTAGGGTTATAGTATTTGAGAAGAAGGTTTGTTCTGGCTTTTAGATGGTAGGTGATCTCTTCAACCCACCTGTGAATCCTTGTGGCAGAGAAGCAGGTGGCCATTAACACAGCAAGTGTCCATTAACACAAGCAGTGTCCTTTCAGAGGTCCCATCTTCAACCAAACAGCTTTTGAGAGAAGTCTATTAACCCTCCCCCTCGAGGGGTGCAGTGCGAGGAGCAGCCATGGCACAGATGGGTCTCTGCTGCTTCCATAGCCTAAGCAGTGGAGAAATGTCTTGCTCCTGACCCCAGCTGCTCTAAACCTCCCGTGCACAGGGCTGCAGCCTCCCTGCAGGGTCAGCACTGGCTGTACCAGCCTCGGGAGCAGTGCTGTAAGGTAGAGGAGGCTGAACGCAGAGCCAGCCTCCGCGTGCTCAGCAGGGGAAACACAACACTTCCTAAAGGAAAAAAATCCTCTGCATCAAGACCTGCAACGGAGGGAGCGCAGGTGCTTCACTCCCCACTTCTGTGTGACAGGAACCCGAGCTCACTCAGCACCTCTTGCAGTGCCTGCACCTGCAGCCAGCGCTGCGAGCTTAACACAAACCACGCTCTTCACCCGCCCCGAGCAGCGGGGTACAACTGCTACTGTGCATTAGATTTTCTCTGCTTCCCAAACCAGACAACTTATTTCTCAGCTGAGTGCATGTCAAGCGTTTTGGTAGAGCTGTGTTAAGGTGTATTTCAGATTTAGAGGAATTGCCTTTCACTGCGGGTACTCAGCGCATTTTCCCTTCTTATCTGTTTGAAAAGAGCCAGAAATCCAGTTCTTTGTGGTTTTGTCTGAGGTTTTTTTGCGTGTGCAGTAGATAACATGCCATGAGAAGCCATAGCTAAAGGCTCCAAGGAGCCAATCCTCAGAACATCTGGCTAGTGAAAGCCCTGGGTATGGAAAATATAAACGTCAAGGCTGATATTTATAAATTGGAAGGGCCATGACGACATCTGCTAACAAGCTTTCTTCCCGAGCCCATTTGCTGTACATGGTTATTCCCAGGAAGCAATAAACATGTGCACGGATCACATGGGCTGTCTGCCCGTCCCTCCCGCCGCCGCCGGAGCACGCGCTCCAGGAACACACGACCGCTCTGTTCTCACAACACAGGAATACAAGTGCTTGCAAACCTCACAGCAAAGCTCTTGCATACCAGACCACAGTGGGATACACTGCTGGAGCAGACTAAAAATAGCTGGAGAGAGAAAGCTTTAACACAGGAGATGGTCAGACTCACCCAGCGTTAACTCTTTCAGTGGAATAAGCACCCTCCTTTTTTTGCCTCACTCCATAGGAGATACTTTGTACTACAGGTCCAGTCCTGAAACCTTATTTTAATGACTTGAGTAGTTGTGGATGGGAATCTCAAGACTTAAATAGAATCTGATCTATTCAACCATGGTAGCTTAATATTAACATTAAACCAAGGTGTAGGTAAAACAAGCTCACGCCTACATTTATACCCACAGGCACCTTTTCTCCAGCTTACTGCCCACCCTGAGTGCATTTTGGATGCCTAAGAAATGAAAAACTGATCCAGTGCATAAGCATAAAGGTTTTGCTAAAGACTTATGAGTGTTAGGTGTCTAGACCACAGTTTGCTCCCAACACTCCTGGCACTGGCTTCCAGCACGGAGACTGCCCATGAGGCTGCTGAGTTGTCAAGAGAAGTAAAAGCATCAGGTGAAAGAGCCTGGGCTGCTTTTCACAGAATGTTAGGGCTTGGAAGGGACCTCTGGAGACCATTGAGTCCAAGCCCCCTGCCAGAGCAGGGTCACCCAGGGCAGCCCACACAGGAACAGAGCCAGGGGGGGCTGGAAAGGCTCCAGAGCAGGAGACCCCACAACCTCTCTGGGCAGCCTGGGCCAGGCTCTGTCACCCCCACCATGAAAAAGTCTCTCCTTTTGTTTACATGGATGCTCCACTGCCCCTTGTCCTATCACTGGACACCACGATATCCACAAATTTATCAAAGAATAAATGGAGCCAGCGCTGACTGTCCTGGCCTGTCTGCAGTGCTCTTGGTCACACATACAACCTGTGTGAGAACGGCAGGAAAAGCAAAGATGAAATAATGTGGAGAAGACCTAACTCCTGGCTAAAAGAATGAAGCAGGGTGCCTAGCTACCCTCCTACCCACTGCAGGCTGCAGTAGTGCCAGATGCCAAAGACATGCTAGCTACGAATGACACATGCCTCCATCTAAAAGGGGTTCTGCTGAAGGCTGTAGGCTCCAAAAGCCCACATTTAATCAGCATGGATTAAATGTAGGATCAGCATGGATTAAATGTAGGATCCCTGCCTCTTGCAAGGTGCTCTCAGAGAGGTGGAGGTGAGGGCAGAAGTCTGGGGCTGAAAATAGAGATGCTGGTAGGGTCCCGTCCTACTCCTCTGTGCAGGGCCCGTACCAAGCACATGCAGCCAGAGTGAAAAAGGGCGAATAGAAAGACTATTTGAGAAAGAAAAAATTCAAGCAGAAAATGGAGAACCATGGAACCGAAAAGCTAACAAACTGTCCAAAATCCTGAGGAGTACTGGCACTGGGTGAGGAAATGAGACTGTGCTGGCTGGGAAACAGTGGAACAAGGGGGGTGTGCATCACGGAGGAAGAGATTATCATTTAACTCAGCAGCTGCTCCTTCTTGCAGTTGAATCCTAAGCAAACGTTTTGTTTGTGCCCCACCAGAGAGATCTTGGGTGGCGATGATAGGGCTGTGTGAGGCTCAGGTCAGAAACACACCAACCTGGGGCAGGTAGAAATCTACAGAATAAACGATCTTTACTCAACACATCCCGAATGGAAAGTAGAAAACAAGAAAGAGAAAGCTCTTAATAGCTTCCATAAAATATCTCGCACTGTATTTTCAATCTTAATCAGCACTGGGGAGGGAAGGAGCAGAAAGTGCTCTTGGATATCCAGTGCTGAGAAATACCTCACTGTGCAAAAATCCCTGCTTCGTGTGCTCCAATGTTGTTACTTGCTCGCCTTCAAAAATATGGATTCAATATTCATGATGGATTTAAATTTCATGAAAATAAAATACCTAGTGCGTTACCAATAAAGAATTTAATTTCGTGAAATAAAATTGAAAGCTATACACAAATTGTGGCCCCATTTTCCAAGAGATTTCTGTGTTCTTTATCTCTAATGTTTCTATTTTCAGGTATTTATAGCTTTCATTAAAATAATGCTTCGTATTAGCATACTGCTTCATATTAATTGCTCATCCTGGTAGTGAGACAATCACAGAATGGTAGGGGCTGGAAGGGACCTCCAAAGATCATCAAGTCCAACCCCCTGCCAGATAATAGTGGAACTAAATACTCAAGGCTTTTTCTTTTAAGTTTCTGGGTGCGTTTCATCACCCAGTGGCAGCACCTTTTAGAGAACAAGGGAAGAAAGTAAACCATCTTCTTGTCTGTCTAGCAGGTGAAAGTGTGGCCACACATCTTTTCCGCCCCATCTGGAGGATAACAAATGAACTCTTTGATTCCACAAGGGGAAAGAAGTTACCGCTCAGGGCCAGCTGACAGGGAGGGTCTATTAGGATGGAGATGTTGGAGTTTTGGACAGGAATGGCAGGACTTCCCGTCTGTTACTACAATCCATGAGAGAGCTGTGTGCTGAGCCCAGGGTTTACAGCTTTAATTAATACGTTCTGTGCACTCTGACCAACCTGATAATCCAAGAAGCCTCAATAAAAACTGTCTAGGGAGGGAGAATATGTCATCACTGGATCGTATGTTACAGCCAGGAGATTTACCTCTTATTTATACTGCCCTGGGTTATACCGTGCTGTTATTTGACTTCCACTGGAGGCTTTGCCTACTCGGCACTGTGCAAAGGGCGTGATGAAAGAATTGCCAACATCAGTGCTTCTTTAAAGGAGGCATCAAGCCATCTGCTCCTCTTAAAGGGGGAATTGAATGGAAACAGTAAGAAACTACGAAAAGGAAAATGCAATATTCCCCAAGCATTGCTCTCTGCTCAGGAGGAGCTGAGGATGCCTTCAAGGATCAAGATGGCATGTTCAAGAGAGGCATGCAACGTGTGGAGAAAAAAAGGACCAACTGATGCACTGCTTCACTGTCCAGAATGTGTTCTTCCAGCATATCCACCAGAGTTCATACAAAAACGGGCCAACTAAAAGCAGATTTTAGGCCAGTTCATGATACAAAGGTTCAACTTCCACTGAGGAACTGGGAGGGACCATTTGTCCAGGAGGTGTTTGGAGACCATTCAGCATGACAAGAGAGTCCTGTACCCAAGCTGTCAAACCACAAGAGTTTTCTGCTGAGTAGATATTTGTGTGCCATGCCCTGGAGACTCGGGGCAGTCACTGACAGAGACTGAGATGATGAAAGTTCCCCAGGAAGGAAGTCCTGCCAGGAAAGCCATGGAGGAAATGGCAGACAGAAGTGCTGGACGAAAGCCTGTGTAGGGCCACGCAGCACAGTTAAGCCCCAAACAGCAATGAGGTGACAAGTGACTCAACACCACACCTATAGTCCCGCTGTTCCTGCCTGCTGGAGATGGGCTCAAGAGAGAAAGGACCTGAAGCTGCACCCTCACCCTTGGCTGACAACCAGGCAAATAAATGCAATGCTGGCAACTGCTTACTCAGCTGCATGGAGACAGGCTCAGGAGGGAGTGATCCCCCTCCCCACCAGCATCAGTGGGCATGCACTCTCCCAGCAGTATCCCTACTGAGGTGGAGAGAGTAATTTAAACAAACAAGGCCCCAGTGATGAAAATGTCAAGCTCAAAGCTACCATATGGAGGGAAATCATCTGACCACAATTTACCTGTTAGACTTCAAAAGTGTCTAGGTCTCCTCTAAAGAAAAGCAGTCTTTCTGTAATGAAGTTAAGTACTGTATTTCAGCACCGTGTGTTGTGAAAAGGAAGCAATTTGGATTCATTGACTGAAATTTACCTTTCAGATGCAGTTATGGGAAATTAAAAGTTTGTCTGATTTGACAGAGTTCTGGTTTCTATCACTGCATTGTCTTGAAAGAAAGGATAACAGGTTAAGTGCTTAAATTCCATCCAAACTGATAAGGTTCACTCTATATAGGCACATTTAGTGTGGTTTATTACACATTGTCTCCCTTCATCCATCACTGGTATAACTTCTTATTTATTTTTTTTGGCCTAAAATAACTGTTGCTTTCAAAAGAAATTGATATTTGTGACGCTATTGCATTCATCTGGGGTTGAATAGTCAGCTCTGGGCTATCAGAGAAATGCCATTTCCAATTACAGGTGGAATTCATTTCATTTCCCACTAATGGCAGGTTTTGCAGGGCTGAGATTACATCTGGGACGAGAATTTATTTTTCCTTTTTTTTTCTCCTCTTCTGATAACTATTCTTTTCCCTTGACTATTTTTCGGTGCGAGTGAAGCATCTGTGTGTCCTCAGTGTCTTTCCAAATACCATCCTCACTCAATCCCTTCTTTGGCATTTGAATTTGCCCATTACATCCCCTCCTTCTTCCCAGTGCTGTATTTCTCTATTTCGCATCCCCCGGCTGCCACTGCTCCTTCCAAACCTCACATCTCCTGAAATACCCTCCCAGTTACTAACTCCCTTTCTTTTCCCAGGAGCTTTTTTCCAGCCCCCTCCCAGCTGGGAGAGGTTCTCTGTTCTCCTGGGCTGGTTTTTGTCTGTAGCCTTCAACCACTTGCCCACTAGTATCACAGAATTGCTCAGATTGGAAAAGACCTTCAAGATCATCAAGTCCGACCTCAACCTAATCCTCCTACCCTAACTCTAACAACCCACCACTAAACAGGCCCCCAAGCACCACATCCAAATGATTTTTAAACACATTCAGGGCTGGATCCTCAAGCACTTCCCTGGGAAGCCTGTTCCAATGCTTAACAACCCTTCCTGTAAAAACGTTCTTCCTGATATCCAACCTAAACTCATCCTGGTGCAACTTGAGGCCATCTCCCCTTGTCCTGTCACCTGTCACCAGTGAGGAGAGACCAACCCTGCTCTGATCCAGGCTGGGATGCCAGGACAAAGGTGTGATCCTGAGCTGGCCTTCCCTGACTCCTCTGGAACGTCCCAGACATTTCTCTGCTCTTTCAATTAACGGAGCAGCTCACTATGCTACCCCAGTGAGTGATCTGCAATTCATTATTTCTATTGCAAGGGGAAGCTTTGCTAACGCAGTGTCAACAGGAACAGTAACACCCTCTGCATGCCAGACTTCAGCCTTCCAGCCAAGGGTTCTGCCTCCCCTCCCTGCTGCCCCAGCTGGCTCTTGGCTATGAGAGCCAGTTAGGGTTTAGGTTTTGTCTCAGTTCAAATTCCTCCCAATGACAGACTTCAGATCTGCACATTTCTGCAGAATCAAGTAGTTAAAGAGGAAAAAAAAAAAATCTTGCTACTTGAAATCTCCATTTAATTTTGATTCTCGACAAACAATTTCAAACAGAAACTGAAGCCAGGCAGGACATGTTCATTTTGTTTAGATTTTGGGGGAAGGAGGCAGAAGGGAGAGGAAACCACACTTTTCATCAGCATTTTTTATTTTTTAATAGCCTTCAGCATAGCCGATTACCCAGGAGATCAGCAAATCTTAGCTCTGTCAAAGACTGGGAGGAGACAAGAGCAGAAGCTTTCTCATCCTCGGCAGCGGCACTAACCCTCCGACTCACAAACCTAAACACTGTCCACTCAGGGGTGCCAACTCAAATGCCTCAGCTGTTAAGAGAGAAGAAAAAAGGAACGGCCAATCTCCAAGGTATAACTGAAAGTAAATACTAATAATGATGTGTGACATTAAATGATGACTCATTTTTCACGGGGCCATTTCAGCTTGTAGCTATAACCTCGGATCAGACCCGAACGACCGTGTGAGATGAAGTCTTAGTGGAACCATTAATTATGGATTTCCTGGCTTTTATAGGTTGGAGTCAGACCTTTGATGTTCCTTTAAGATTGTTCTCCTGTGTTCATTTCCTTTGTTTCTGTGTTGGTAGCTTAAAAAAACACCCCAAGATTTCCATGGAAGGGTATGAGATAGCCTAGAAACACGATGTCTGCAGTTCATGGTTCATAAAGTCCTCTAATCCACGGTCAATAAAGCTTTGGAAAAAAGCTGTATGAACCACAGTCATTTCACAGTTCAGTGAGGTTCATACAAGAATCAATAATCTGGTTTAAATTCGCCAGGCTTTGTCCTCCACCTGCCTATCTCTCTTTGACTTTTCAGGTTGAAATGCAGCTCAAACAAGCTGAATTCTGAAGACTTCACGTGAACACAATGAGCTTTACCCATCTTTCACCTAAGTGTTGTAACAGTGACCTAAATCCCTCTACCTTGTCTCAAAAAGGTGAAGTTTCAGGTGATAACAGGTGAGTTAGGAAACTCAAACTGGAAGAAGAACCGTTAGGCAATAGCTCGAGGTCATACTGTGTGCAGAGACCTCAGTACACAGAACATGGGGGGCTCCAATTTGACTACAAGCAAATGCACAACAGATCCACGGGACAGGCCAGAGCGAGAGCTCCTAGTGCACCAATTATCCTCCAGGAATGAGTGCTAATAGTCTCACTGGTGGATGCTGGTGGCAACACAATCCAGGTTCACCCACTTCTTTCCCGCGCAGGCAACGCTCCGTTGCCCATGTTCTCAGCCATCCTAACAGCTCTCTCCAAAGAATGGTCACACTACGAAGTCTGGTGCCAGGCAAACATTTCTGCTCTTTTCTTGCCAATCAGAAAGGAACCAGCTCGAGAGAACTCACTGTTTATTGCCTTGTGCAAGGTCCAGCTTGCAATTAATGCTGATGAAACCCAACTGCCAAAAGCACAATATGCAGCAGCTGGTTTATGAAAGTTGAGACCCCATCCAATTTATGGGGAAACCAGAGCTGGTTGTGAGGCTCTGATTTAGCTGAACAGTTTGTATTTTTATTTTTTTTTTATTTTGTTTTGTTTTGTTTCCAGGAAAACACCAGAAGTTACTCCAGAACTGTAGAAGCACTGAAACCATCTGAAAGCATTAAGGCAGACTTCCCTTCTTCCAGCCTTTCCTCATTTCTCGGGCTGTGATCTCCCACTAATATCTCCCTGGGATCTTTCAGCAAGGCAGGCGACACACTGCGCCTGGTTCATCACCAGCGTGGTGGGAGCGGAAACTTGTGTTTCCTTATCCCAGTCTCCATCCGTACGAAATGGAAGCAGAGGGATAAAAGGTTTTGATTCAGATGAAATCTCACAGCAGGGCAGAGTGAATAATTTAACTCTAACCTGGGGATCTACTCTTTTAGATACTTTTTCTAGGGATTTTTCTTGCTGAAATAAAACCAGCAAAGGGCACAAAAGCTATGCAAGCACCACGGCTTTAAGCCCCCAGCTGCACATTTCCACAGCCCTATCATGCCAAATATCCAATATCCTTTCTGAATACAGAGGACGAAGGCAGAGGGACTGTGCCTAAAACTGTCAGGCTCCCCCCAGGTCTGTGTAAGCACCTCACCTGTGTGACACACATGGTGAGCTGGACCAGACGTCCTTGTGAGATGCTGGGACATCATGGGACACCAGGACTCAGGGCCCCAGGCAGAAGAAAGAAAGAGAAGTCCCTTGTCCTCAAGGCAATCAATTATGGAGAACCACAAGCCCCTTAGTTCACACTTAAACATCCTCTGTGGAAAGGATCCAACCACTGAACACACTTGGAGAACAAAACACATGACTCCCTCTTACCAAGGCTGGCATTAACCTCAGAAATAGCCTTACTATGTTAAGATCAACATGCTCCACCTTAATGACAACCCTTAAATCATCCACCCTGAGAATACAATAAACTAAAAAAAAAAAAGAAAAACTGCTCCATTGAAAAGAATGAATAACAATGGGAAAAAAAATCCCACAAAACAAATATGTGGAGTTTTTTCCTTAGCAAAGGGAGAAGCTCCTGGGAGACTCAGACTCATTTTACTTGCAAGGAATTTAGGTGCTATGAAAAGGGAATAGAAAAAAATCCTCAAAGACAATCATTACAAATATAGGCAAGCAGCCAGTTCCCAGCAGATTATTGCATTCCTTTGCCTTGTTAGATCTATAAACATTGTGGCTCTTTATCTTCCCATGACTTGGTCTGGATAAAGGCACTAAGAGCTTCCCCAGTTTTAGAGGTGGGAGAAGAAATTGCTCAGGAATCCTAAAAGCACGTGTCGAGAAGCCCCTGGTCCAGCATCAAGGGTCTTACTCAAACACTGAATGGGAGGAGTTTTTAACCCTGGACCAAGACTGGAATGTCCACAGAAACGTGCCTACCTCTTCTCTTCACCTAGAGGCCCTAGTTAAGTACCTCACTTCACCTCTTTGCTGTTTTCAGTGCAGTCTGGGATATGAAAACATTTCAGCCCCAGAACACAGGAATACTGCAAGTCAGATAGGTCAGAATCTTAAGACCTCTCAGGAATATTCTTCATGGTTGGAAAATGGGCGAGTCTTTGGGCTGAAAACTGACAGTAAATTAGAACATAATTATTGGAAGAAAGAGGGCAAACAGAGTATTTTCCATTGTATTTTTTTTCCTGTTTTTACTCTGACAAGTCTTTGCTTCTGTATATTTTAAATATTTTAAGCATTAGCTTTTTTTCTCTTTACTCTTAGATCATGAACCTTCCTCCTGATTCTCCAATAGGCTCCAAGACCATGACCTCACTCCCTGTTTCTCCCATTTAGCCTTTTTCCAAGAATCCTTGTGGTCTAATCAACAAAAGCTGGGATCTGTGAAGAGCAGCTAGTTAGGAGACAGCGGGAAGAGGACAGGGACCATAAAAGTTATGACTCACCTGTCTTCTATCCGAACCCAGAGGTCATTGAACTGCCTCTGGCGATGGTGTTTGTGCTGCTTCTTGTGCCATTTCTTCTGCCTGCCAAACTCTTCCAGCTGGCTGATGCTGTCTGGCAACAGGAGGTGAGGAGACAGGCTGTCTTCTTCATCCATCTGCAGGGGCTTCAGGGAGGGAGATGTCAGTGGGACCTGCTCAGAAAGCTGCACTGCAGGCAGGGCTGTCGCTGAGGACCCTTCCAAGGTTGCCCTTGTCTTTGTCGTCCTTGAGCTGCAAAACACAACATGTAAACATTTAATGAAGGTGTGAGGGATGGTGCTAGGAAAAAGTGAACACAAAGGACTATGCTACTTGGTGGGTGCTCCTAAGGGCCAAGGAGGTGTATGAGGATAAAGGCTTTTGTGGTGGGGCACCAACTAAGGACAACAGCAGCATTTCCTATCAAGCTTTCAAATAAACACTAAACTGAGAAAGGGGGAAAAGGCAGCTGATAAGCCATTGCTGCTTACTAGCACTTTACATCTTAGAGGCTTTAGAAGCCGTGGTACAGGGGCAATGCCACGTCCCTCGCTGGGCTGAAGGTTAAATAACAAAACTGTGACTCCCTCTGTGGGAAACAGATACCTTCACAGAAGCTGATCTGAAATTAATGAGATAACAGTTAGTTCTCTTCTATTTTTTTTTTCTTTCCAACGTTGGATATCATCTGTGGAAAATAAGTCATTGTTTTGACTGCAACAGTAATTATGCTTGTTCATCTGAGTTGGACTGGTGACAGGGAAGCCCAGATTGATGACAGAAGTATGGTCTAATAGCTAGGCTGCTGAGATGGGATACGTGAGACCTGAACTCCTAACAGTTTTTGGATAATGGAGAAATGAAGCAAACAAAAGGTGGTAAATGACCTGTCCAAAGCCACCCCCAAACAATCCTGCCAGAGCTCTTTGCTCCTGTTTGAAACGCTACCGCCCCTCGCATCTGACTGCAACTGTGCAGAAAAAGGCCTTCTGTGGTTTTCATCTTCTAAAGTTCCACTAATTTTAGGAAGAAATCAATACAAACTCCCTCCTTTGATACGCACCCACGGGAACTTACGCTTCTGAGCTGAGATATCTGAAAGAAAAATCTAATATGCTGGTATTGACACAAAGGGATTTTTTTCCCCGAGTTCAGTAGAAGTTCCTGTTTGGTCTTAACTACAAGAGAGGAATTGTTTCTATCTCTGGGATGGGTTAATGAGTTGTAGGTACAGAAAATGGAAGGGAATTAATAGCCAATATGAAGCTGTGGTCTGCAAAACTATTTCTATTACATGGATGCTATGACTTTTATGACAGAAACAATTAAAGCCACGTGAAAAGTTTTGCCTCCTGAGTGAAACCAGTAAGACATTTTAATGAAAAAGTAATAAAAAATCCTGAACTTCATTGGTGACAATGTACAAAATGTGCTGCAAGTGAAACCACATGTTTCCTTTATGGAACATTTTGTTCCCTTCCAAAAAAGTCACATCTACCAGTAATCTTTTGGGTTTTTGAAGTCCCTTACAACAGCAGTCACGATGGTCACCTCCATTGCCACTGCATCGTGTCTCACCCCAAGGTCCTTCCAGCAGCTACTGATAATTAATTGTTGCTACTGGGAGACTCACTGGCAAAATCTACAGTAACTTTATCAGTCGTAGCCAACGTTAATGAAGTTCTTCTGAGGTCTTATGACACACACAGAAAAAAAAAAGACACCCATTTAAACTAATTCTGAAGTTCTCCAAGGTTGCTCTTAGCCATAAAAGAAACCAGAAAACATCCATATCCTTCCCAGCATTCAGACTCTCAGTGAGTCCTTTCCAAATTCATTCCACCCTTGATTTTACATCACAGAGAGATCTGCTGGTTCTGAATTTTTATTCCATTAAGACTTTCTTCCTTGATTCTGCTGCCTGAAGGGAGGTTGCAGTGAGGTGGGTGCTGGTCTCCTCTACCATGTAACTGGTGATGGGACAGGAGGAGATGGGCTTCAGTTGCTCCAGGGGAGGGTTAGGTTGGATATTAGGAAAAAATTGTTTACTGCGTGGTGACACCTTGGAACAGGCTGCCCAGTGGAATCACCATCCCTGGAGGGGTTCAGAAAACATCCAGATGTGGCACTTGAGGCCATGGTTTAGTGGCCATGATAATATTTCATAGGCAGATGGACTTGATGATCTTGGAGATCGTTTCCAACCTGAACGATTCTGATTTTTCTATGATTCATACGGAGGATGAGTTTTCAGCAATGTGGCAACTTTCTCTGGGATATCCTGGTGCTCTCCAAAGCCTTCAGGACTTTTTAGGCTGTGACACAGGCTCGTGGCTGAAAAAGCCATCTCCAGTTTCCTGTGAAAGGAGAGGCCCTCAAGACTTTACATTGTGTGGGTCCCTCAGGCCACAGCAGACAGATCTTAATTTTAATTGAGCCAGGATAATGCATCAGTGATGCATCAACATGCAGAAGCAGTTGCCAAAGAAATGGTTGATACTGCCCAAAGACAACTCAGTCAGGTACTGCTCGTGATGCCTCTGCTCTTCACCGTGTGATGTGAATTCACCCAGGCCTCCCTGCAAGGCAGCTGTCTGTCCGTCTGTCTGCACACTGGGTCGAACAGAACTACCCTGGCCCCAAGGCTGGGGTGGGCAGGAACATGTGAGGGCAACAGCCTGGAGTAGATGTGAGCATGCAAAGTAGACAAGCAGTAGGATCACCACAGCTGGAACACAGCTGTTGACAAGATTTCAATTCCACTTTCTTCTTGCCACTGAAACTGCCTCGTGGCCTGATCAGGCAGTAATTCCTGAGATGCTGAAGGTAGGAGAAGCCCCCGTGTCAGTTCACAGCTGCCAGCTCAAGGCTGGGGCCACCACTTGGTTCCTTGAATGCTCTTAGAGACTAACGAACGCATACTTTCTACCTTTTCACACCTACTATTTTGTTACACATGTTTACCTTGCTTTGAGCTCCTAGTAAACTGGAACCAGTAGAGAGGTGTTTTTATGGGTTGAGATTTTAGAAACCACTTAAGGCGACTGGCAGCTCACTTCTTATTAAAATTAATGAGTTTGGGCATCAAAATCCCAGTGGTGGCTTTGAAAGCTCCTAGCTTAATTGTTTCCACTACCATCACATGAGCCACAGGTTGTAAACTCGATATTTCAGAACATTCTTTGGGAAGAGAATAAATAAACACTGAAGAAACATTAAAATGTGGTAACCCAAAGAGGGTTATAAACTAACCACTTGTACTTCAGAGTCGATGCAGGGGAAATAGCTCCACTGTGGCAACTGCATATTACACTGGGGCAATACTTGCTCCATTATTCCTGTACCACTAATAATTACCCCAAGACCTAGGAGGGGCTGGTGAAGGCCATCTGTTGATGCATGTTTCCTTCTTTCAAAAAGCAAAAAAATAATTTTTTTATTATTTTTAACTGATTTAATACCTCTAGAGACCCAGTTGGTTTTTCAAATCTCATCACCATCCTACAGACGTTCAACCATAAGGGAAATCAAAACTTCTAATCCCCCAGAATAAGGATATTTATTCCAAATATATTGGAAGAATATTTAAAGACTTGAATTCAAAGTAAAGTAGACTTCCTGAACCTGCCCTGGCAGGGGGTTTGGACTCGATGATCTCCAGAGGTCCCTTCCAGCCCCGACCACTCTGTCATTTTGTGATTCCTATCAGAAGAAAACTCCCCCATCGATTCAAGTAACAGTTCTATTAATACAAAGGGCTTATATTTATTAATATTCTGGAATTTTTACTCCTTAAAAAACTGAAAAGGACAAAACCTCCCACCTGCAATGGGATACCTGGACAATAGATCCCCCCGTGTGTGAAGCCTGACTGATAGATTCCACTGATTAGTTCATGGACTGTTTTGTGCCTCTCTCTTGGTCTAAGTCTCAATGCACTCTGTTAGCACAGCTGCACTGTATGAAACCATGGGGATATAAGACACGTTTTTTTTCCACTCCTTCACGACTGCTGAGACAGCTTTTCAAGATACATGGTTTTAGTTTTAAAGCCAGAGAAAAAGCAGGGCTAGTTTTCAGTTTGTGAGGCCACAGTGCCTCTTCTGAAGAAAGAGTGAGAAAGTACCACCCAAAGATCTCGGTCCACACAAAGATCTCAGAGATTTGTCATGAATAACTTGATACAACTCCAGGCTTAGAGGTTCCACCCATTTTAAAATCTATCATTCCCACACAGGGTGGTCTTTGAGAAACTAGAAGTATTTCAGGCCCTTAGGTGGGTTTTTCTCATCTCTGACCTTAATTTCCTTCCCTGGGATGCACAGTTCTGCAAAACTCGTTCTCTAAAATAACAGAGTCCAAAGAAGAAAACTTGTCTCAGCAAATGTGGTACATGGCTTGGTCCTAAGGTACAGAAAACAGAGTGAAAACAGGAAAACATTTATTCTTGCTAGTTCTTGAAAATGCTTAATCCACAGACAAAGACCCTTGTGGTTTTGTTTCACTTCTGGTGAAATTTGCCATCCTGTTCTAATTCTTGAAAAGAATTAAAAGAACTAATCAAAACAGGCAAGTAATTTAGGCTGAGCTGTGTGCTCCTTTAGGCTGTCTCAGCATTTCTCTCTCTGCCTCGTGGTCTCTAGTGTCACTCTGTGCTGGCACTGACAATAGAATATGGACTCATCATTGGGATTTGCTAAGGTTATTGAGAGGATCTGGTCAGAAAAATGACATTAATACCATGAAGTCCTGTAACAGCTTCTTTTTACAATTCTCAGGCTTAAAATTGCCCAGGTCACACTTTCATTCAACCCCAAGCTCCCTGGCAGACTGGACGTACCTTTCTCCCTGCCCAGGAAAGCATCCTCCTAGCCCTGACATCAGGGTGGGTACCCAATTTCTGCAGCCCAGAAGGACATGACCATCTCTGGACTCGATAACCTCCTCTGCAGAGTGAGCCAGAGTATCCACGTTTTGTTCCTGCTCTGATGCCTGAGTGGTGTCAACACTACAGGTTGGACTGCACCTTGAGCCCACCAACAGGGATCTTTCTGAACACCCACTGTCCTGGTTTGAGTGAGAACAGAACTAATTCTGTTCAATGGTTTTCCTTTGCAGCTCAGTTCTTCTCACTGCCTGCACTGTCTGAAGTTAGCAGCCTGGTTTTGCAGACAGTGCCTGCTTCTGGCAGTGGTAACACCTCGTGTTTAAAGTTAGTCCCAAGGGTTGGGGTGTAGACCAACAGCTCTGGCTCTCGTGCCACCACTCTGGGAGAGCAGAAAGTAAAAGGTGGCACCTGCAGGGAGGAGCAGGCAGGACAGGGGACCCCAAACTGACCAGCGAGGGATCCCAGCCCAGAGACATCATATTTGGTATAAAGCTGAGGGGTCAGGAGGGTCTCATCCCTCTTGGCCTGCTTGACTGGCTTGACTTGGGTCCTCCTCTGGCTTCTTCCCTGGAGCATCCTATCTGTCTGTTCCTGAATCCAGCACCAGAATCCAGCTCCTGAACACAGCTCCCGTCTGCTGCTGAGCCCAGTCTGGGACTGCCCCAGTGCCTGCTCCATAGCATCAGTGGTGACGGTGACGGAATTGCCACAGGGGGTTGGGTTGGGTGCTGGTTTTGTATATATTTGTATATTTTCCATTTTTATTATTTTCATTTCCATTCAACCTGTCCCAGTTCCCTTCTCTACTGGCTGAGTCTCTCTCCTTTATCCCCTTTCTCCTCCTCTTTGGGGAGGGAGGGGGCTTAACAGCAGCTGTTATAGGTCTAAGGGGCTGCCCTGGCCCTAAACCAGGACACCAATTGACTGACAATTGTCTGCGGGGAGCATCAGGCAGCGCAGACCCTGCTGACACCTCTGTCCACTGACCCTGCCAGAGCACAGCTAATACCATTTGGGATGAGTTCCATCGAGCCTCCCCTGGGCTTCAGCAGGGCCAGGAATTTGCCTTTGCTTTAGCTCCTGAGAGAGGACGTGCCTTTGCTGACCGTTCGCATCTTCCACGCCGCCAAATCATCAATCTGCTTGTTTCAGCAGTCTTGCGGTAGCGTTGCTGCTCCCTCAGATATGTGCAGCATCTTCTAAAAGGCAGCTCTGCCAATTTGTTATTTGCATCTCATCTTTGCAGCGCAAGCAATGGAAAAGTTTTGCTCAGAAGGCCACCAGGCTTCGCGTGCCCTTCCAAGCGCAGCAACATCGCTGAGGTTTTCTTGCTTCAATTTTCAGGACTCTCAGGCAAGGGAAGATTTTGTTTCATCAAGAGAGAAGCTGTGGTGATAGCAAGGAATGTGTGATGTGGCAGTTTATCCTCATGCCACCGTTCTTGGGATGCACCCAGATGACAGCCAGGCACTAAGTTAAGAGCATTTTATTATAGATGGGCTCTCATAAATTCCTGTTTGGGAGTCTTTGTCAAGGCAGGAATTCGTCAGCATCCTTGCTCCCCTTGCCACAGGCCACAGAGACATCTGCTTCTTGCCTTTTTTTCCTTAGCATCTCTCGGAGCAGTCGTGCACACCCAAGAGACAGGCACCAGAATGTCCCGTCCTATAAGAACTGTAACTTTTTTCTTGTTTGGTTTTTTTTT
This sequence comes from Chloroceryle aenea, assembly GCA_013399075.1. Classification (NCBI taxonomy): domain Eukaryota; kingdom Metazoa; phylum Chordata; class Aves; order Coraciiformes; family Cerylidae; genus Chloroceryle; species Chloroceryle aenea. The sequence continues at coordinate 284,115 of VWZY01012661.1, forward strand.
TTGCTTTGGGTTTTTTTCCTCTTCCACACTAGGCTGAAACTCAAGATTTTTCAAAGCTCTTGTAAGAGCAGGAAACAAAAGGAGAACAGAAAACCAGGCAGAAATCCTAACCCACCCCAGCACAGCTTCCAGGAGCTCTTCCTAGTGATTTAGACCGTGGTCTCTCACATAAACAGGTGACAACAGAGCATGCCACCATGGAGTTCATCTGTTTCAAGATGAAAGCATATGTATATACACACAGACCCCTATATATGTACAATTTTTACTGCAAAAGAGAGTAACTCCAAAGAAGAGATCAGAGAATTACATCCTCCCTGTACCTAACTTATCTGAGCTGCTTCAGGCAAGTGCTTCAGGATGAATTTGTCCTCAAGAGACAGAAAAATAAAAGGCCTGTGAAATCCTTGCTTATTCACTCACCTGACTGGCATAACTGTAATGAGGTTATTCTAAGTTGCACACTAAAGATAAAGCATTTCCTTAACAGAATATGGAAACAAAGTTGGTTGCTTTCATTTTTGCCTCAGAGTCAACTGTATCTCACGAGCAGCTAAATTAGGTGAGGTAGTTAAATTAGATTACAAGTCCACCCCAAACTTGGATGGTATCTCTGGACTCAGAATCCATGTCAGACTATTTCTCCGGGAAGAATCCCTATTGCTCAAGGATTGTGGCCTTAGGAGAAAGGGAATTTGGTGCTTAGTATACACATATCTGTCTGTGCAAACTCTCAACGGCGCATAAATGAAGTGAAAAGTTGGAGAGGTCCAGATATTCCCATGGCTGGTGATGTTTTCCTTCCCAGTTTGAGAAACTGCAAAATCAGAGGAGGAAAAGCTTTTGTTATCTGTTCCATTCCACTAAAGGCAGAGCAGATCTCGGGCAGAGGAGAAGAATTGCAAGCTTTCTGCAGCTTGAGCGGTGGAATTTGCTGAAAAAAGAGAGGACAGCTGAAGTATTTGTAACATGCCATTTCCACATTTTCATATGAATTCTTTTATTTCAGAAAACTCAAAATCTTTCATTTCAGCACTTTCCGAACAAAGCTTTCCATTTTTTTTTCAGTCTTCTGTTTTCAAAGACTTAAATGCTACAAAGTGGCCTTTTTTGTTTAAAAATTGATCTCAATTAAAAAGAAAAACCCAACTAATAAATAAAACTGACAAAAAAATCCAACAAAACCCAACCCTTGCCTTCAAAAATGTCCTCAGAATGTTCTACTTCAGATTGCTCTGAACTTATTTTCCCCTCTCAGCTTTTTGATTCAATTCTTGAGCTGAATAATCCTTTGTTCGTGCATCTTTAGTGTAAACTGTAAGCTGCACACTTGGAGGATGGGCTGTGCCCACAGAGCAAGGAGGGGTTGACCCTCTAGTGTTGCTTCCATCTCCCACGTTAACAGCAAATAAAAACCTTCTCTGCTCAGGGCACACGGAGCCTCACCTCAGACTCTTCCCTAAATCTTTGCTTAGCGTCACCACACCGATTTCGTGCTAAGCTATTTCTGCCTGGGTAGCTTGAGTTAAGCAAACTCATAATGCAGCTGCCTTTGGTCTTACAGAGGCTGAAGCTCCTGGGACAGCATGCCTATCCCATAGAGCACAAGGGGTTCTCTTCTGCTCAAGCACCCTGGTTCTGGGTGAGGGAGTGTGAGGTTTGTTCTGGAAGTCTTCCTCACAGGGGAGGGAAAGAGCTTCACACTCACAACAACTCCTATATGTCCACATACCACTGAAAAACACGTGACAAAATGTTAACTGAAATGTGCCAGTGTCTTCTAATTCATTTTTCAGTGCTGACATTGCAGTGAATTTTCAATATTTCTGCTTTTTCTCCCTGTTTTGGGACAGAAACTAATGCTGGAATATCAGCATTACCTCTGGATTGGAAAGCCTGACTTTCTGATGAATCTAAAGTGATGGTATTACACCACAAAAGAAGATTTTAGGATTTCATTTTTATTGAACTGGAATATTTTCAAGCTTTATTCCACTATTTTTTTCTGTTATTGCTTGAAAACCTTTAGTAACAAGAGTAAATTTATTGCTCTTTCCTTTTAATAACTTTTTAATAAACACATACATATTGCTTTAATAAAGAACAATGGTGGACTTATTACTGGGCAATGTAATCTCTGTTTCCTCTTTATAAACTCTCTGATCTTTCTATGTTTCTTCAAGGTGATGTCATATTATTTATATACAACAGATCTTTCAGGTGCTGGAAATTAACTTCCATCATTCAACAGGTTCTGCAGAGCATAAAATTCTCATCCAGTTGGGCCCAATCTGAAACACTGATTTTCTTCAGGTCTAATTGTGACATTGTCAAAGTTTTGGCTTCTTTTGGGCCAGTTCTGATTCTACAGCATATTGACAGCAGTCAGCATCTGAGAAACTGGACTATGGTGACCAGATGCAATCATCTCATCTCATCTCATCTCATCTCATCTCATCTCATCTCATCTCATCTCTTACAATCCCAGACTCCACTGACCAGAAAGCAAGTGAAGGGCTGAACAAATCCTTCTTCCTCCTCCAGCTGCCACAATCAAACAAGAAATATGCACCAAAACTTGTTTCTCTCCTGCTTCCACTTCAAGTCAGTGGAGCTCCTGCTGTCTATGGCTGTCTGCTCCGCTCTAGTCAGCATCAGCCTCTGGGCCACTGAGCTGTGCAGTCATGGGTAAAGGCAGATTTGCTAACTCAGTTGCACAACTGTTCTCATCTCATGCACTCTTATTCCCAAACCATTCCTGACCTCAGTTTAAGCATAGAAAAGAAAGAGAGAATGTTTTCGTTCCACCTTCGTAGTTGGTCATCCAGACAGGTTTCAAGACTAAGAAGCTGACTGACAAAAACACCCAAACATACCCCAGACAGGCTACTTGGTTTTGATTCCTTGGTAGAATTACAGCTAAGACACAACTGTTGCCTGTATCTTATTCATCTGCAGTCCAAACTGAATTCTGCTCCCAGATTGTTTCCTTTGAGAATTGGTTTCCCATCTCTCGGGAGAGATGGAACATCTGCAGAAATCCACATTTTCCATCACATCTTAGAAACTCCCTACAGAGACAGCTGAGCAAGGTACCAGATGCCTTGCTTGAGGGACTAAAACATTTTCACTGACTCCAGACTTGAAACTACGGGTGGATTATACAATGTACGCCTGGTGCTGCTTCCTGCACTTCCCTCTGATGCTCTTGAAGCTGGGCCCTGGCAGAGGTGAGACATTGGCTAGATCACAAATCTGTACAAGTAGCAACTTGTCTGCCTTAAGTACCTTGTTCAGTCCAGGCTCCTACAACTGCAAGACAACAGATAACTTAGGCACATAAGTAGCTGCTGTCACTTACAGGAGAGAGACATGGGCCACTTAAACTGACCAGCGGGCAGAAGTGTGGAGCTGGGAGCCGTAAGGAGAGCTTGTCTGCAAGAGATCCCACATCTCTGTTACACTAAATCCACTTTTCCTCGCCGTAGCTGCCACTGTAAAACATTTGATCTGCTCGGCCACTGATGGCTGCTGAGCTAAAAAAAGCATAGAGAGCCAGCCTGCCTTTCTCCAAAACACAGTTACAGCCCAGGGGCAGTGTTTTTATCACAGGGCTTGAGTGCTTCCAAGAAAAGAACAAAACAGTTGTCACAAACCCTCCTCAGACAACACTTCAGCCTGTCCGTGGGCATCTTCGCTGTGCGGTGACGGGCACAGCCCTTGAAACATGATGAAGGCAGGAGAGTTCTTCCTCCAAAGCCCACTTGCTTTAATGCTGCTCTACAAACTCCAGTGTCAATGGACTTCACATAAGGTCTCTACGTATTAGCCTGGTTTCACCTGGGTTGCCCCTCTCTATCGACTCAAGCTGATGAAACTACTTGTATCAAATAGTTCTTTCTGACTAATCTGGCCTTCATTAAAATTCTTTATTAATGGAGCATGAACACTGCTGCTGAAACCTTAACGAAGAAAAGAAGGCTTCATCTTCTCTTTTTTGGTTGGTAATTGAAACCTATGAGATTAGACCTTGAACTACAGCTTGAATATCTAGGAGACGTCTGAGGCCACAAGAAAGATTGATTTTTAATGAACTCAGGCAAAACTCACTGACGAGTTACAAACAACAGGGTCCAGATCTTCTCTGCTTAAAACGGGAGAACTTGCACTGACCCCAGAAAATACTCTGCCTTCATTGCAATGTCTATTTTTTTTCTTTATTGGTACATTTAAGAATCTCAGAAATAAACTACACAGGCTAATGAGCTCCATCTCAGCAAGCTGACAAATGGCAGATACAGACAGAGCATCCTGAGACACAGATGATGGACAGATACAGCCAGAGCATCCTGAGACAGATGACGGAGAGATACAGCCAGAGCATCCTGAGGATACAATGACACAGCACTTGACTAGAGAAGTGAGAGCCTTTGCAGCCTCCCACCCTGAAGTCTGCTGTAGACCTCATTGCAAAGCAGCTTTGGGGGTTCCCCTGCTCCAAGGAGTTACCATCACAGCTGCAAATGCAGGAGGAAGAGGGTCTGTGAAAAGGCAGTCCTTCCTTCCTCCTGCTTCTAACTGGGTAGCACTGGTCACCAGGAGTCATGAAGATCTACTTAGGTCCCCTACTAACAGCCTTTGCTGAGAAAAGAGGGAGAAGAGTGATGAGTCTGATGCCAGCCATCTTCCTTTGGAGGAAAGGGAGGGAATGTCCATGTGTGGCTCTCCGGGGCTTTCTGCTGGCCCAGCAGAAGAATTAGGCCAACTGGCTTCCTTGACCAAAGAGTTCTCGAGATCCTCAGGGACCCTTTGTGCAATCTTTGCAGATTTAATTTGTCAAAGTACAATAACAAACCCTCAAATAATTTGTCAAAGAAAAACAACAAATTAGACTGGGGATTGGCAGTGGTCGAAACCTTCACTGGGGGTGCTTTGTGAACATGACTGACAAACGGCTCTTATCACAAGCTTGAGCAGACCCAACTATTCCCTAAACTGTTCACACATGCCTGCACCAACAGACCCCAACCCAGCCATCACACCCAGCTCTCCTCCCAGGAAGAGAACCCCCCAGGGCAGTAAGCAAAACACCAGGAAAATGAAACCCACTCGTTCTGCTGCTCCCCAGGGTACCGTAAGTCAGCGAGGAAGCCTCCTCCCTCCATTGTATGTGCATGTGTGTTTTTCTTAGTCTGTGTTTATTTATTTGCTTGTTTGCCTGGAAATGCTTTATCTAAGTGCCAGTTGTCTGAGAGGGTATCGCAGTCTAGCATTTGCAGCACTGCCTAGCTACTGGAAAACACGTGCTATCACAAGTCTAACAGATGGCAGAGACTCATCAGAACTATGCCTGGCATCTGGCATGAGTTCTAGCAGTCACGTTACCTTCTTATCACTACCCTAAGCTGGAACACTTTCAGAGTGACCAGACTAGGGCTTCACCTGAGGCAGTGCTGTAATCTGTTTTAAATGACAGCAAGGTCAATATTCCTTTGCTAGCAGAGGGCTTTTTATCTCAAAATCACTTTTCTAGGCACAGAGTAATTTGGTAATTTGAAGTTGGGAGTTTTTAGTACATATTGTTAAAGTGAATTGTCTTCTGCAAGGAGAGTGGACCCTCCTGCCAGCCTCCTGGGCTCAGGTTGTCTCTGCATCATGGCCCTGCACTGGAATACACCCTTCACTTTTAAGGGTCTGGATGGGCAAGGGTTCAACTGCTACTCTTGCAACCTTCATTCAGCTTTTGCCATTGCTTCTTATTCCACACTGAATAGAATTTCTTGCTAGATCTTCTGTAAGGACTTCACCCTTTCATAGGTGAGGACTCCTCTCTGTTGCAGACCACCTTCCACTGGAAGTGCTGGGCTCACAGCACAGGTCAGGGTTGGTGCCTTGGCCAAAAGGGCCCCTGGGGAACCTCATTTTGGGCTATGCTGCCTGCACAGTAGAGCTGAATTTACACTGCTGCCAGGCACAGAGAGCCCTTGACTTTTTATTTCTGCTTTGTGATCTACCCTGGCAGCCAAGATCAATCCTGAAAAGCTTATGAGGTCCAGATATTCCCATGAATGGTGATGTTTTCCTTCCCAGTTTGAGGCACTACAAAATAGGAGGTGAAGCCTCCATACCACAAGTGTGAGATCGACAGGCATGTACCAGGCAACACTAAATCCAGAAACAGCAAGCCCATAGAAATCTTCTCCTCTCCCTGGAAGCAGCTCCACGGAGGAAACATCCATACAAGAAAGTGCTGAGAGGAGTGGGTGAGCCTCAGGCACTGGGAAGGAGACTCAGATGACCTCTGCATCACAGTCTGTGGTGGCTGAGATGTGTCTCGTATTTATTCAGAGCAGCAGACCCCTGCCAGGGCTTTCACAGCTCTCACAGCCTGAGCACAGCGCCCCAAACCCCAGTGGGGGAGAGATCACCCAGTGCTTCAGGGGTTAATAGTTTAGCTAACACTAAACTATCTGCTGTCATAGTTTCCCTTGGGGAGTTAAAAATCTCCTTATATGCCCTGGTTTTCCATCCACCCCTGGAGAGAACTCCCCACCTCACATGAAGATGGTGAGAAGCACAGCAAAGGTTCAGAGATGTGGTGCTGGTGGGGCCACGTGAGCACCATGGGCAGATGAGGATGGGCCAGGCTGCAAAACTGTCACCTCATGCTGTTGCAATGATGCCCACATAATAGATTTTAATTAAAACTGCAGAATGATTCATCTGACTCATGTCTCTGCAATGAGAGTAAGCGCTTGGGGCTGCCCCACTGGCCCCACCACGATGGAGATGTTAATTCTGAACCAAAACACAGGCTACTCAAGCAGTGCTGTTTTCCTAAGCAGGTGATGACACCCTGCACACGTTTGTGTGGCCGTCTTCTCCATCCCCCAGTCAGACTCAATCCTTCTGGCTACCCTGCAGTTCATTTGCTGCCTTTCATCGAGTCAAATGGGAACTACTAACCATTCAGCAATGATTGCTGTCAGTATGACTGCTTGAATACATAGACATTGCCCTAAATTCATGGCTGAATCTGTAAAACAAACAAATAACCCCCCTGTTAACTCTGCTTTCTTTCAAGTCAATGTCCTTTCTCCACCAGGGGAATGATTTTTAAATTGCCTCAGGGAATTAAAACCTCAATGCCTGCTGAATGTCAATGGAAGCTGAGCTTCCCAGTTTCATTTCTGACCAAATCCCACTCTGTATGTAAGCATGACACACGTGCAAAATCCTCCTTTAACGTTAGCAAGAAATCACGTGCCTCTTGGGGGAAGAAAGATGATTCCTTTGGTACAAATGCAAAGCAAGGTTTGCTTGGACAAAATGCTGGCAAAAAGCCAACCACTGCATCTATTTCTTCCCTTGACTGTAGGTCAGTGAGTGGAATGGCTGTTACTCCTAGCAAGAGCTCTCCAGCCTGGGTGGCACTATGGAGGAAGGAAGGAGCCACCCAACAAAACGATGTGTGTGCGCAAACTGGAGCTAGAAGTGAGGACACAGCAAGGTCCCTCAGATCTGCATCTGCCAGGATGGGAGAAGCAGAGGAAGAGCCACCCACTGACCTGGACCAAACCACCCCAATATTTCCCTGATGTTAGACAGGCTTGGTTCTTAGCGCTACTGATCTCAGAAAGAAATCTTTTTCCTCCAAAGTTCATATAGGGACTTCTAGGTCTTCCTTGTGCTGGAATATGATGCTTTGACTCTGTGGGTGTTAGGAATAATTCCTTATAGTGACTTAAAATGCCACAAATGCAGGCAATGTTATAACTTAAACCCTCTAGAGCAGCAGAGGTTGACTGCTCTCCCCGTAGAGAACCACGTGAGTTTACTTCAGCTAGCAATATTTTCTTTCCCCTTCAGAAATCAGGAGACAATACCACAAAAGTCTTTGAGATCCATGTGAACCTTGTTTAGCCACTGTGGACTTACATTCCAGGGCCATAATGATCCCAGAGATGCAAAGATGTGGGCGGGCAATGTTATTAAACCCCTGAAGATCATCCCAGTCTCTCGACAACTCAGCCTTTTCTTAATGCTACTGGCACGTAGATGAACTACAGCCTTTAGCAAAGCCCAGTGCCAACAGAAACCAGCAGCTCTGCAGAGGCCGAGCAGCAGCCCAGGGTAGTCCTCTGTGTCAGAGCTCTTGGACAGGCTGTATCATTTTTCTTCAATGGAGGGGGGAAAGTGTTTATCTGGGAAGCTTTTCACGTCAAGGACAATAGGGAACTGTTTAGCTTTCCACAAATAGGCTGGTATGCAACTTCCGAGCGCTCTCCAAGGGAAACTTTGGAACGCTGGCTGTGTCTTTCCAGCAGGGATTTCATGTAAAGCAGTTAATGCCCCACATCCTTCATCCTGATTTATTCCTGCTTCATCCTTGTTTCAAGTGCTGCGCTCACTTCGAACACAACATGGGGCTCATCTCTCTGAATCCACACTTTGATCACCGGGGACTCCAGATTCCTATCGGCCGTTCAAAGGTAAACAGGGATGTGCTGTCTCGACAGAGGTATTTCTGTGACTGCCTTTATTCCTGCAAGAGTCATCTGGAAACGTGAAGCTGGGGTCAGATGACAGGAGATTCTAATCTAGTAGCCAGACAGGGCACTGGATACCAAAACACTTGGAGCTTGTCTACAATTTTGCTGCTGAGTTGCTGCAGGTTAGCAGGAAAATCTTAGTACCCTGACTTGACACACGTCCTGGAGTCACTGGAGGAAGGCTTCAGTGCCCTCTCACCCACAGGTCAGAGCACCAAACTAAGCCTCTTTCTCTGCAAGCTGCCAGCAGCAGAGAGTAGCACTGCAGAGCTGTGAGCTGGTCTGACAGTCCACACAGCAGTGGAACAGGGAAATGTTCTACAACTACTCCTTCCCTCAGCTCTGGTCCTCTGGGGGACCAGCTGTTTTCTCGCTGAAGTCAACAGGAGCTATGACCATGCTGGATGTAAACTCAGGCTGATTCTTGGGGTTGATGAAAAATTCTCTTTTATGATGGTGCTAAAGATGATGGGCAGAGCCAGGTCCACAGTGGGAAGAATTCTCCAGGTGCTTCTCCTGACCAACTGGAGTCTTGGAGGTTTGTGACACTGACAAAGGATCCAATTGTCACAAGCAGAACAACAACTGTCATCCATGTGGTCACCCAACTGCACAGGAGGTCAAGGTGGAGGCTCAAACAGGTTCATTTGGTTTCTGTCAGACACAACCTGTGCCCCAATCCTCCTCTCTAAATCTGCATGTATTAATTTTGACATCAGATTACGGGAGCAGGGTATTTTTAGCAATCACAACTGCAGGAAGTCACCTTCACTCAGGATGAATCCGTTGACAGCCATTGTGGCTATATCCATATACAGCATCTGATCCAGTTTTCCTCCCTCCTGTTTCTATTCACACATCCATTTTTCATTCTCCCTGGAATGCAGAGCACTTGGGAGGGTAGGTGGAAAGCCAAAGTCTTTCAACACCCACTAATAAAAATTTGTTTTATTAATTAACATTGTGGGAAGAAAAAATAAAAAACAACCAACCAAGAGCTGATCCTCTGCTCTGAAATCATGAATCACTGCACTAGAGAAGACCTGTCCTCTGAGACATCAGAGGTTGCTTCAGACCGAGCGAGTGACCGAGCTGCTTTCTTGGGAAGTCCTGAGTCATCAAACACAGCAATTTAATCCCCAGGAAATGGGAAACATATTGGCATGATATCCACTTGCATGGAACACGAGCTCCTGAGGAGGGTGAAGCTCCAAAGGTTCTGAAGATCAGTTTAGCTTGTGGAAGGATTTTAAAACCTTAAAGCCTCTCTGAAGTATATCTGATCTGGAGCTGGTACAGTATTCCCAACACATGATTCACTGGATGAATTAAAGTCTTTACATACTTTACAGATTACATATGAATTTACTTTGACTTCTCATAAAAATGATTCAATGATTATGACATGAAAAAATATTTTGGTTTCTGAGTTATTTACTGTGACAAGTGCTCCATATATTCACCATTCTTAATTTACTCGTCCTGCTCTAAGAGCTTACTTGCTTTGGCAAGTTCCTACTACTAGCACTTAACTAGGAGGAGCAGCTCATACAGATGCTTCTCAGTGTGACCCTTCTGTGTGTTTCTCCTGTGTGTGACACCCACACAGTCATTTCAGTCCCAAAGCTGTGCTGCAGCCAGCGTGAAGCCACCTGCCTTGGCTGAGATGATGACAGCTCATTGCAAGTGAGACTATCTTGCACTGAGGTGGACAAGAAGTGGCACAAGTTCACATCCCACATGTCCGCTGGACTGACTTTCGAGTTGTGGGGGCAATTCAGACAGGTTTGAGTAAAATTCACAGCTTACCACAAGAAGACCTACTCACAGGAGCCACCTGACCACGTCACCAGTCACACAGCATTGTTTTGGAGGGCTTCTAACCCCGTTTAGGCTGTGAACACCTGATCAGTCATCAAAGATGGAAAATGAACTTGTTGGTGTATTTCTGCTGTGGAAAACTGTATCCCCAACTGTCTTCTTTTAGGGTGCTACTCTTGAGGAATTTTAAAGGAAAGTGTCAATGGAAAAGACTCCCTTTCTTCCTGTTCCTCTCTTAGGAACTTATGCATGAACAAGAGCTCCCTGCAAGCAAAATGACCAGCAATTACCCTGACCTGAATCAAACAGCTCTGTTGATTGCAACGCAACCCACAAGCCTCTTGCTGAAGGAAAAGAAGGCAGCTCTGGAAGTGGAAAAGCTATCTGCCCTAACGTGTGAGGTCCCTCTGCCTGACAATGTGATAGTGAAGGTAAGGGAAGTCGGCGCTGCAAAGACAGAGTGACAGCAAACAGACCACAAACTTCCTTAGATAAACGACATCTTTCAAACCACACAATGCCACTTGATACCTTTGTGTCCCTTGAGCTTTTACAAAGTGCAGCTGCACTTCAGCCCAGATTGGTATCGCTTGGGACAGAGGCCATCAATCCGCAGGACAAGTGCAGGCTGGATACACAAACACAGAACTCACACCATCTCACCATTTCAATATAAGGCTGGAGAGGGGAGGTTGCAAATCTTCCAAAGACTTAAAGTGAGCCTGGTGACACTGTCTGACTTGAACATGGGGCCCAAGTCCTTCAAATAGGAGAGGAATTCTTCTCACAAAGTGATGAGCTATCTAAAACTAGTCAGACACCCACTGCAAGGACGTTGGGCCTGCTGTCTAAGACAGCCACGAGCAGCTCTCTGGAAAATCCAGGTTTTTTACATGGACTGTCACAAGCATCTGTGCAACTGTGTGAACATACTCTTTGTTTTCTACCCCTTCCCTCACAACTAAAGACAGGAGAGAATCAACAACACTCTCATATTAACAGTGACCTTTAAAAGCTACTGTCACCATGGAAGCCTTGTTGGTGACTTCAGTGCAGTTTGGATCAGCTTTTATCTCTGGTTAATATAGCGCAGAAATTTCATCTCATGCTAACGACCTTGGGTGAAAAGATCTGCATTAAAGTTGGCTGGAAGCAGAAAGAGGATGAAAAATCAGCTCCTCCTGTGAAAACAAGAACTCCAAAATCTGGCTAGGAAATACCTAAGAATGAGCTCTGAACTTTTGAAGTCTCCAAGGCTCTGTAAATTGTCTATTAGATAGTTCGTGGAGTATGTGATACAGATCTCCTAAAACTGATGGGTTGCAGAGCAGCAAAAACCCCTCGGAACCTTTGTTAGCACTGGCAGCCTCAGGACAGCTCAGCGAGCGAGCTGCCCTCCAGCAAAAAGAAGCAAGCCCAGGTTCCCCAGTGGCCCTGTGTGCAAATTCCCAAGGAACAGAATGATACAGAGTATGAAACTTTTATTTTTTCTCAAAAGAAACCAGCGATTTTGCCAAGGATAAAATCTGATTATAGAGAAAAGTGAATGTCCCGCTGGGAGAACTAGCCAAGCACAAAATTCCTGAGAAGTTTTGCTCCGTATTCTTTCACCAACACCATGAATTATCTTACTCTTTCCTGGATTTCTTTTTTTGGTAGCAAGTTGCTAAATTCCACTCTTTCAGAACGTGAAAGTTTAAAGGTGGATTGCAGAACCTGCAGATGCACCAGCCCTAGGAAACGTGTTGCTGAGGAAGTGACAGGATAATTAACTCGCTATGGCTGAGAACTTGTAAGTTGACTTTGCTCCTCTACCACATCTTGGAGATTTTCTTCAGTTTCTTTCCCCCTAGGAATGAGTTTGATCGGCTCAGACTTTGTGGCTGTAAGGTCATTATAGACACAAAGACAATTAAATTGCAAAGGAGGCTATTCTAAAGGCATGTGGGAATCCCTCGAAAATGGAACATGCACTTTTTCATCACTAAATATTTAAAGCATTAAATAGTCATATTATCCAATGTTAGATGAGGCAATAAATTTGCCCCTGCATGCAGCTGAACCTCTACTGCAAATGATGCTGTTAGAGAAGCCCCCTAAATAATGGGTTTGCTTTTCTTCTGAGGGAAGGAAGCTGGTGAAGTATGAGTTTCAGGCTCAGATTAAGAGAAAGATCCAAAGGTTTACAATAGCATTAAGAAGAACTACAGCATCTCATCTGGGAGATTATTTCACACACAGAAGGGAGGAAAAAAAAAAAGTGAGCATTTTTTCCATCTCAGAAGAGATGGGATCCAGAATGGGCTAACATCTTCCCAGCTCTTCTTTTTTTTTTTCTCAATTAACAGTTATTTCCAGTGAAAGTGTCACAAGTCTCATCATTATTTTGTCTCTTTTCTAAAGAAAATTACACTTATTTCACTAAAACTTTCCCATTCTCCCAGAGACATCCCAAACACTAACAGCTAAGCAGAGTGGACTGACCCCACCAGGCTGGCACCTGAAAGCAGAAGTTGGGCATCCCAGGAAACTTGGCAAATACTGGGAGACTCCCAAGGGCTCTGAGGGCATCCCTAAGTTTCTGGGCCGTAATCTCCTGAACTGTCAATTTTACTGATTCAGAGCTGCAGGGACTGTCAACATCTTCTCCTCACCTGGTGAAAGTTAGGGAACCTGACGGAGCACGATGGCTGCAGTGCTGTGTGGGTCGGGAAGCAGAAAACGTTCATAGCAGAGAAGCAAAGACTTCCACCATGAGACAACGCTCATAGAAGAGCCAGGGTCACGTCTATAGGGTGCTCTATAGCAAAAAGTGAAGGAGCTCTTTGCTTCAGAAAGCAGGAAAGGAATAAGGTAGAACAGCAAAGACGTGCTGCTTGGACTAGGGCAGGAAGTTTAAACGTCAGGAGGAAGGGTAATTAATTTCTACAGCAGAGCTCTCCGGGTTTACAATAAACTCTCAGATAAACAGAAATAAAAGCTTGTCCTGAATTCTCCCATTCTGAAAGAAGGCAGCACTGAGCATAACATCCCCGAGAGGAGTCTGATGGAAAGGAGCAGCACCGCGTGTTCTCCTGGCCTGGAGACCAGCGCGCAGCACGGCCACAGCCGGTGGCACAAGGTCAGCGCCGATTCCGAGCAGCCAGCAACAATAGAGTCATCGTGGACACAGGTGCTTCCGGGGCTGATCTTGCAATCTGGCTGTTTCCAATTAAATGTGAAGCAGCTGTGGCCCTTTATCTGCTCAAGTCACTGGAATCCATCTACAGGGGAAGCTTTCTCCCATCTCCTCCTCTCTCCTCATTCCGAGCATGCAGCTCTGCTTGCTGAGGACAGAAAGGGGCAGGGACAGCCAGTTGGCAGAAGCTCCACGTGAAAAAAAAGTTGCCTTTCTTATCTCACGGCAAAGCAATGAGATACTGATTTGGCCATTCATTTTCCAGTGCCTTTATTTGGGGACAAGGAGGATGGCCAGCAAAATAAGCAGCAAACACGAATGTTGTTGAAGGTTGTCAGGCAAAAAGATTCAGGACACTTCCCCTCAGGCAACAAAATAAACAAATGAAGCCCAGGTGAGGATAAATTCTCCAGTGTTTATGGCAATGTTCTGCCTGCTGAGTACAACAGGGTTTCTTTTACAGACAGGAATTGAGCTTTAAATAAGGTATTTTCAATCGTCAGCTGGTGGGATTCTAGAAGAGGCTCAGGAAGGTCAAGAGTGGGCCACCAGGCAGCTAAGGGATTTCAGAAAAACAGTCGGTGAGAGCTCCCGAATAGCTCCACATCAACTAAATATACTTTATGTGAACTTTTCTTCGCCAGTTCATTGATTCCGGAGCCATCAAGCCCTTCCACGTCTTGGCTATCTCGTCTAGCCTGCCAAGGTCTCGCTTTACTTTTCCCAAGTACCTTAAGAAAGGGAGAACTTGGCTCCGAGCTGTGCTTGTCACTAGCCAACAGAAATGTGAGACTCTTAGGTATTGACTCTGGTCGGCTTAAAGAGCAGCCATTTCACAACCCATGCTTAGCATTTGGGAGAGAGGAAGCCAACAATCTGCTGGCTTTACCCAGTCTGTAACTCAAAAGTATAAACAGCTTTGGTCTTTGTCCTGTTTCCCTCCTTCTGTGGGTTTTCTGATACATGGGAACAGTACCAGGTCTGTTCTAAAGAGGTATTCTCTTGTCCTTTCTGAAACTGAAATGAATGGCACAGCTTCCACATCATACCAGGCTACCCCACCTATTTATGTCACCACTGTTTCATTATTCTTGAACAATAAAGATCAGACTACAAATCATTGCAATAACAGGAAAAATAATTGTACTGTTCTAGGAGCAGAGAGATTAAAAAGATAGTATTTGGGTTTTTTTTTGTCAAGGCAGCATTGATACTGAGTAGGACGTAGTAAGAGTGTTTTGCTGAAGTTACTTTCATCATTACAAGTAATGGGGCTTCTGACTTGAGAAAGACTGTCCTGCAAATTACGGTCAAAAAATCACTGATATTCAGCCAAAACCACCCTGGGTTTCAATGATGTACCTCCAAACGTTCCTATGTGCCAGCTCAAATCGTTCCTCTTCATCCTTCTGCACACAATCCATCCACAACAATCCTTTCTTTTGAATTCCCTTGGCCCAAACATAAGCATGCAGCTGCTTCAGATTTTTCCAAGCCTTGCATTTTTTCCATGTGCTGTCCAACCCGTTCCCCCCCCGCCCAGTCTCTCCATTAGAGTCCAGCTGATCTTCCCTGAACACCATCCAACTTCTCAACTGTCAGTGCCAGAATGCAATGCAGTGGGCTTGACTCCCCTATACAACTTAATTGGAAGTAAAGCAGAAATGTTTCTTTTGGGTTTAGGCAGAGAGAAAGACCTCATGTATGGCTCCACAAGAATCAACACAAAACCACCTGCATCTCTAGGATCCAGAAGACAGTTTCTGCTTGCAAGCCCACCTAAATTGGTTGAGCTTCTCTTTGTTTGCTCTATGTATACATGTGGTTAGCACAGCCACTATCCCAGAATGGTTCCTCTTCTGGGCCTTTCTAACTGTTTTCAAATGGTTTTAATTCATCTTTTAAAAAGGAAAGGGGAGAGCAAAAACCAGAAGGGTAGACAAAAATGCAAGATTCTTAAGACTCCCACTTGGAGTAACACAACCCCAACATCACGACGATGAACTGGCCGCGCGTCCTGAATACGTTGTCAGCTTTTGTCCAAACTGTGTTTGACTTGCCTGGCTTTTGCACCTCGCCCCGAATTCAAAATGCCAGCTATTCTAGAAAAGAGACACAAAGTGCCTTGCAACAACCTCCTCCTTCCAAAGATGGAGCCCCAACCACTTCTGATGGCTACAGCCCCAGCTGCAGGACAGTGAAAATGCAGTCCCTGATGTGCAGGTCGGGGAGGCTCTTTTCACAGAATCCTAGAATGGCAGGGGCTGGAAGGGACCTCTGGAGATGATCGAGTTCAACCCCCCGGCCAGAGCAGGGTCACCCAGGGCAGCCCACACAGGAACAGAGCCGGGGGGGCTGGAAAGGCTCCAGAGCAGGAGACTCCACAACCTCTCTGGGCAGCCTGGGCCAGGCTCTGTCACACTCAGAGAAAAGAAGTTTCTCTTCATGTTGAGGTGGAACTCCCTGGGTTCCAGCTTATACCCATTATTCTGTGTCCTGTTACTGGGCACCACAGAAAAGCGTGGCCCCTTCCACTTGACATCAACCCCTCAGATATTACAGA
>VWZY01012661.1:300775-320973 GCA_013399075.1 Chloroceryle aenea
TGTCCTGTTACTGGGCACCACAGAAGAGCTTGGCCCCTTCCACTTGACACCAACCCCTCAGATATTACAGACATTAGAAGATCCTCTCAGCCTTCTCTTCTCCAGACTAAACAGCCCCAGTTCTCTCAGCCTTTCTTCATAGGATGTTCAAGTCCCTGAATAATCCTCATAGCAGGAAGGTGTTTCCTGTCAATATAGTTACATTATTTTTATTTAAACTTCTTACAATCTTCTCCAGTTTCTACACCTCAAGTAATACAATTTGGTGGCAACTCTGGATTTCATTACCATGCCATTTACTTTTCTTTCCCTCTTCTTCTCTACGATTGGCTGCTCTGCCTGGCTCATCAGTCCATAGGAAAACATACAAAGCATCTAATCTTTATGGAGTACGACCACATGCTCTCTCTCAACTCAATCCAGTACTTGTGCCCAGCAGTATACCCATTAATGCAGTTTTGTATGGTCAATGTTCAGAACAGACTGCTGGAATTAGGCTGCTACTCCATAAAAAGAGACCAACCTGTCCAACGCTCTGGTCTGGATCTGGGAACTGAAGCTACCAAGTGTAGGATAAGCGAGCTGAGGACATGTGCATTGTTCTAAGCAGAAGCCCAAGTCCTCTCCCTTTCAATTCCATCCCCCCAGCAACTGACAATTTTAGGGAAGATGCCATAGACAAGAGGCACTGCTGCCAAGGTAGGGGAACATTCACACAGACTTGCCCCATACTGTAAATAAGTCAACATTAAGCAGTGGCTCTGTTTCAAGTTTCTTGCCCCATCATGCTATTTCAAGTCTGTGATGACATGTAGAGATATATCCCAATTCCATAAAGAGTAGAAACTATTCTTGGACATCTCTCACACTACTGTATCTTTCTTACTTCTCAAGGGCTTGCAAACAGCCAAGAAATTAATATTTTCACAACGTCCAGTTGAAATGTTTCTCATGGGAAGATGATATTTTCAACTCAGTGAAAGCTGCTGAGGAAAGTTTCTTTGTCAGAGATCTAGGAATGGTACCTCAGCTGTTTGGATATTGTTTGCTTGGTTTTGCCTTTTTTCTATACTTTTAGACATTGGCATTTTTGTTGATTTTAGCCCAAATTTCCTGCTCCAGCCAGTTTCAGTGTTTACTACTCTTTCCTGTGCCATGTTGACTTTCCTCCCTCTGCCAAAGTCATTCTTAAACCGCCTCTTCCTTGTGTTTGATAGCTTTTTCTTCCTCTTTTCCCCATTGATATTTAAGACTCTGCTTTTATTGCTCAACATACTCCAAGAAGCATTTAGAATAAATGCTCTGTCAAAGACACTTATGTATAGTTGAGCCACATTATATTCTATATGAATCACTGCAGATATTTTACAAACATAGTTAGATCAGCCAGGTTTTTCCAACTATATTAAACATGGCTTTTTCAGACATGGTCTACTACCCCTGCCATTAATCCTCCATACTGAGACTCACCTCATATTTGGACCATGTCAAGTCTGCCCACCAGGGACAGAAGCATGCTGTTCAAACTTTCTCCTAACGAGGAAAACAATCCTAGGGCAGAGCAATCTTGGCCAATTTTTATCTGCAGAATGTAGGGGAAAGGCTAACGTAGCAGAGCTAGATGGTCTCTCACCATTCCTCCCAGTTTTATTGTCTGAGGTATCTTTAGACAGAGACCTCATCTAAATGGCCAGGTAAGAGAAAAACCTAGGGGAGGAAGGAAGTCTGATTGACCAGCTGAGGACAATTTTGTGCCATGTTTTATCTTACACTAATGAAGATTGCCAAGAGCCTGGTCATCAGGCCTTGTTGCCTGCTTTACCTCATCAGACAGATGGAGAAGCTCAGGGAATACTGAATCACTTTTTACCTACCCACCACACTTTCCAAGGTGCATCTGCTACATTAAATCTGGTCCTTCAGGCAAAATTGGATTTCCACCTGAGGAAGAGGAGCCTGACTGAGAGGACTGAAAAATGAAGTTACACTGAGCCTGTAGCCTGCAATGGAGAAGCAACTACGACCCCATGGAGACAAAATGACAGGACAGGTAGGGGGAAAGGGAGCTGAACGAGATGTTTCTTGAAACAGAAAGAGACTGTGGCACTTCAGATCTCATATAATGAAGCAGCTGTGATATAAATAATGACCCCAAGTGAAAAAAACAGCCACTGAGGCTCCATATGCTTCCAACCTTGCACAAGGAATGCTTTAGAATTCACTTTTTGTCTGGAACTTTGGTGGGAAAGGGAGGTTCCTCACCCCACACTGACCTCCTATACTAATGCAATAATCTTGCTTAGTCACAGAAAAAGTGAGAGAAAACAAGAAAAGGAGAGAAGGTGATTAATAATCTGTGGGCAGCTGCTTACTTTCCAATTGGTTGTCCAGGAGGGGTGTGCTCCACTTCAAATCCTGCTTGTCTCAGTACATCAATCACAGTGTTGTTACCCAGGAAGTGACCTAAAATACAGGTAGAAAATAGCACTGTCAATCAAACTGCTCCTCTCACTCTCTCGAGTTTCTCCTGTTGGAACAACAGCTTAGGGAGGCAAGGTTACCAGAAGCTAGACCAGCTCCAAAAGCAAGAAAGTCCCATTATGCAGTTTGCTGTGGTTCAGCCTCAGCTAGCCAACATGTAGCCCACTGCAGGTATTGGCAATGGCCAGAGGAGGAGGCAGCCTGACAGAGTCCTCTTGCACCATACCTATCCCTCCCTCCCCATGGCCAAGGGACTGGGAGGATAAAAGATGAATTGCTAGTCTTGTCTTTCACCGTGGCCATTGTTAGCATGGGCATGGACTAAAGAAAGCTCTAACAGGGATATCAGAATGACCCTGCAGTGGCAAAGAGAATATTACTACGGCTTTGACTCGTGAACTGGAGCAATTTACAACCCCAGATGTCCACCCTGCCCATCACTCTCTATGGACATCTGCTTAAGAAGCAGCTCTGAGGCTGCTACGCTGCACGCTCATCTACCTACCAAGGCAGTGAGTCAGGAATTGCTTTGTCAACTGCCCAGCCACCTGCACAGTGGGACTGGGAGGAGCTGGGATGGTAACTTTATCTCTCCCCCAATGTGAAGATTTAGTCCTGTAAATCAGGACTCTTTGCTGGAAGTGTAAAGGTCGAATTCCTATTCACAGAAGTAACAAAGAGCCCGCTAAGTGCTGCAGCATGTACCAGGCTTGAAAGGGTTTGCTTAAGGGAGTCCTGTATACTTGAGCTCTGAACCAAATCCCACTGGAGTCAATAGGAGCCCTCAAAGGGCTTTGGATACAGACTCAATAAGGCGGTGTAATCCCTCCAAAGCTTTCAACTTATTGTTGGGAGTCCCACACTGTTTTCAGGATGGGTTGGATGTATAAAGCAAGGAGGCAAGCAGTCCACTAACATGGTTATTAAAGTCCACATAGCCCAGTAACCTGTCTCCAGCTGTAGCCTGTGGTGAACGTTAAAGGTACAGAAATCCACAGATGAATGTCACTCAGAAAGGACAGAACAATCCTCATCCATTATGCTCATTAGCTTCCAACTCTGTGTGGCCGGGTGACCCCCCCCTTTACACCCAGGTCATCGCATCTCACCGCCAGCTCTGAATAGACATATTCACCACAAAGGTGCTCAAGCCTCTTCCTCCACTACTTTTTGCTCCGTGATATCTTGCAGCATGGAGTTCCACCACGTGTCGGGGGTAGAAACACACTCCTCTGGTTTGCCTGGAGAGCCTTAAGCACACTGTGTTTGCAAGAGGTTTGTAGCTGCCTGGCTCCAGAGCAGAGCCAAATGCTGTGCATAGAAAAACCAAACCAAAACAAGGCAGGCAGGACATGCCCAAGTCTCTCCACGCACATCACTGCATAAGGAGCTGGAGTAGCTGTCAGCAGAGTCACCCCCAGGCTGCTTCACCCGCACTGCACCAAGTCCCTCTGAACTGGAGAGTAATTCAGCCCCCAGTATTCACTGAGCCTGCATCTCTCTGCTCACGCTGCCAACACGGGCGTTAATTCGCATCAGTTGTGGGAATGATGTAGTCGTATGGCTTTCAGTGCAACTTTGCGAGCACTGGTTAAGAACTTTTAGCCAAAAGCCATTTCTTTAAATGATTAAACGTACATTTGCAGAGCCCCAGCGTGTTCCAGGATTCCTCCGCTTCCTTTAAAGAAAACTCGAAATTTGATTTTCCCCTAACTTGTAACAAAAGCCAAAGGAGAGGAGAGCAGACCCAAAAATGTGTTACACACCCTGAGAGAGTCAGCAATGAGACATTTGTGAGTGATTAACTGGATTTGATCATATCCTGGGTTTTTATGCAGTGGCCAAGGCAAACAAAGGTCCCTCTTCTGTCACTGGCAAAGTGACACTGAGCAACCAAACCCAAAGGTGTGAAAATCAGAGATGTTTCTGAGTCCATGGTACAACACTTTACTTTCCCTGAACCAGAGTCTTACACGCCATGAGATTTCTTAATGTGAACAATAGTCCTGAATCCAGGAAATCTGTGATGTCGTGACAGTACAAAAGAACCCAATTTTAACTGCTTTAAACCCAGGAAAAAAGTAACTGTGCAATAGCTCTAATTCCTCATCCACAAAATGACAGGACCATCAACAATGCCCACTCCTCAGCAAAGCCCATGCCCCTTCAGGTGATGGCTGAAGACCAAAAGGTGATACCTCCTGGACTTCCCATTCCTGGCCTCTGTGTGGAGGCCACGATGAAAGCTGCCAGCTCGTTGGACTGGAGCTGCTGTGTGGGGTGGCAGAAAAATGTTAAGTGTGGTGGTACTGGGTCTGACTGAGCTGGAGTTCATTTCACCACAGAATCACAGAATGGTAGGGGTTGGAAGGGACCTCTGGAGATCACCTCTTGTCCTGTCCCAGGGCACCACTGACAAGAGCCTGGCCCCTTCTCCTTGCCCCCCACCCTGCAGNTGGACAGCAATTATGGGGAACAGAGAAGATTTCTGCCAAGATAAAACCCACCCATATGGGGAATGAATGTCCTGAGGATCTCTTCTGAAACCAGGGACTGAATTTTCATATAACAAATCTCTGTATCCTCTGCTCCAAGCTCGAGGCTTATTCCTCTAATTTTGTCTTTTCTGAGATGGAGGAATACCAGCTTCCATTAAAAAGCCAATCCAAAACCAAACTCCCAGTCCCTGAAGAAATTAACATCTTCATTACAAACTTCAATGTGAACACAATTATTTCATTTTAGGTCCATTATTTAATGCATGCTAAATTATTCTCAATGCCCCAGTTCAACCAAGAGAAAATAAATAGATAAATTAAAAAGAAAAATACTAAAACCAGAACAAAAGAAAAAACAAAACCAAACGAAACCCAAAACCAACCAACCAAAAAAAAAACCCCAAAAACCAACCCCACCAAAAAACAACAAAATACCAATCACAACCAAAACCCCAACTTCAAGCTGAGCCCCAAATAATTCTCCATTCCAAATGCATCAACAGAGCCAGAAGGTTTAACAACAGCTAAGAAATGGCACAAGCAGGTCTTTTCAAATCTTTACCTTTAGACTCTACTTAAGATGTTCCCATTTGCATTACCCCACGTAGGTCACCTCCCGTCTCACCATCAGCTTGTCCTCTTAACACACCCATTCCATTTGTCTGCAAGGTTTCTATATGGACCAGCTCTGACTTCTACTTGTCTTAACTTCTCTGCTCAGCCAGGGTTCACTATGGCCATTGGGTTTGGATTTGTGTCACAGCAACACTGCTACGGCCAACCCTCTCTCATTATGCACACTGCAAGTAACTTGAAGTCATGCTCTACCTTAGTGATGGGAAACCTGAAATTATGCATGCTCAGAACAGCAGCCTTCCCACCCATCCCAGACATCCTGCCAGCAGAGATCCATGGCATCCCACAGCAGGGAACTCCTCAGGATCAGGGCGATGTGGAAGAGGGAAGTCTGAGGAATAAGGTGTCAGTCCAGGAGAGGTCCAGTGCAGGTGGGTAAAGTGAAAAATGAAAACACCCTCAAGTCATTGCTGTAGGTCGAGGGTTAAAGAACTCCTGGAAGAAGTTGTCTTGGCTTGCCTCCTGCTGCTAAATCCATCATAATTATCCCTCCCAGTTTTAAAATACAGGAAAAAAATCTATATGAAGAGTTTTTTACACAAAATGATTCTACTTGGTCACATAAACTCAAGAAAAGCATTCATTTGTTAGATACTGACAACAATATCACACTTTTGACAGCTTATGGCATGTACAGAAAACTGAGCCTGTGTATTAGAGACCATTAAGCTCAGCACCAGTGCAAAACATCTCATTCCTGCCTGTGGCTACCCATAGTGCAAACACAATATGCAATAATTGCCAGATTTTTTATAACATCAGTAGATATTTTTATTTTTAGCTATTAAAAAAAATGAACTTATCTATCAGAGAGTGTGTGTGCAGGCTTCTGCTAAACACTTAAAATTTCTCTGCTTGGCCTGAAAATGTTCATTTATAAAAAAACAGTCAAGGAAGCATAAGTATTGAAAAGTTAGTGCATCTAGAGACATATCTGACAGAGCAGGGACAGGGGAATGCTCCTGCTTCTCCATCACTATTCCCTCTTCAGTCGAAACCTGAACAAACTGTTCCTGCACTGTTAACCAAATTTACCTTGACAGCTGATGAAAACTGGGTCCAAGAGGTCAGAACACCAACGGCCTCAGGAAATCCATGCAAGTGTGGGAAGAGGGGAGAGAGCAGACATACAAGATTTTCTAGACAGGGACCTGAAGTGAAAGTTTGCACTTGGAGATGGAGACAGGCAGCACAGCCTCTCCTCACAGTTTAGGGTAAAATAAAAAAGAAGTAAAAAAGAATAAAATAGACATGAAAATAAAACATAAATTCAAATACAGTAAATCAAATAAATAATGTGTGGATGCAGTCCTTCCAGCCTCTAAAGTTGAGGAGATTCCCATGGGATCTGTTTGAGGAGAAGACCTCGTGCTAAACACCGGGTCACTTTACAGTCTGAGCACAATGGCAGTGGAGAGGCTTGAGTGGCTCCCTGCACCTGGGGGAGGTTTCTTCATTACATTTGATGAGGCCAAGGTTTTATTCTCCTTTTACTCCTGCCTTGCTGTTTTCGAGAGGATCTGGAGACACTGAAGGAACACATTATACGGGTTGCTAACGCTACTCAAACACCTCCCATCCCTGGTTTGCTTTTTGCTTGTTAATTAGGAGCTGTGCACGTAGTGCATTTCCTTTTCTCACCAAGGTGGTTTCTTTTTTTTTTCATTGGAAGAAAGAAAGAATAAACCATTTTGGTTTTTAACTAAAAGGTTAAGAACACACAGTGTCCTTTAGCATGTACATGGCTAAACAAATGCATTTTCTTCATTTTTGGTGGGAATATCCCAAGATGGAGAGAAATACACTTCTCAGGCAAGTCTGACAGCAGCAGCCATGTATTTTCTAATTGACCACAGAAACTAAAGCTCTCCTTTACCACCTCAGACATCCTGGTGACCCCATCAGGAATACACCGAAGCGTAACGTCGCACCCCTCAGAAGTTAAATGAACTTGGGTGTTCCTACACAGAAAAATATGACCTTGTTGTGATGACAAAAGCAGAAAAGATGTTTTTAAGCAAATGTTATGAACTTTACCTAGGGTCTAGAGATCTACTACAAATTACTTTTGTCTCTTCATTTCACAATTCTTAGCTCCAGAGCTTAGAAGGATAAAGGGGTACAAAGGAACAGGAGATAATTCCCTCACAAAGGACCTCCATTGCCAGAGCCTTTGAAGTTGTGCTAAAAAAGCCTTGCTAGCCCATTAGCTGACACACAGCAGAAACCTGAACTGTTTCCATGCTCGCTACAAGCAGAGCTATTTTCTGCACAATTAGTCATAAAAAGGGCCAATGTAAACTGTGTCGGGAGGTCTCAATTCTTTACATTCTCCACACGGTGAAGCAGACGTTCTGTGTAACGTTTTGTTGCCATTTGGACCTCAGGCTGCTGTGCAATCAGGGGGCAGCAATCTCTAGACCTCCTGCTCTCTCCATGCTGACTCTCGGGCCCCTTGGCAGCACCAGCGTGTTTAGGGCAGCTGGGAATTAGCGTGGGCAACGGTGCAGATGCCAAAAACTGCACGTTCACAGTTGGAGAAAATATGGACTGGTTCTTTGCTTGCTGCCTCCAAAAGTGTGCCTTCACTTCTCTCATTTTGAGAATCACAGAATGGCAGGGGTTGGAAGGGACCTCGACAGGTCATCGAGTCCAACCCCCCTACCAGAGCAGGGTCACCTAGAGTAGGTCACACAGGAGCAGATCCAGGAGGGGTTTGAATGTTTCCAGAAGAGGAGACTCCACAGCCTTCCTGGGCAGCCTGGGCCAGGCTCTGTCACTCTCCTCATTGTGAAAGTTTCTCCTTCTGTTTNTGGAGCAGTTCCCTGTCCTCCTTGAGCTGAGGGGCCCAGAACTGGACAGGATATTCCAGATGTGGCCTCAGCAGGGCAGAGCAGAGGGGAAGGAGAACCTCCCATGGCCTATTAACACCACCCTTTCTAATCCACCCCAGGATGCCACTGGCCTCCTTGGCCACAATGGCCCCTTGCTGGCTCCACCTGTATATTTTGGAAGCAAGATGATGAACTTGACAAAAAGAGCCTGTAGCAAGGAGCTGCAGCAAACAGTTCAGACAATGAATTTTACCAGGATTTGCTAGTTTCTTCATCAGAGCATCCCACCCTAACCCAGCGGTCTCTAGGTAACAGTACAAACTCACCAGGGCATCCCACATCACCATTTCTTGCCATGGCAGATGTCCCAGAGCCACAAGAGGGAACCAGTTTTATGGATAAACCCTCCAAACTTTTTAATTCTCTTCCACTCCTCCTCTAGCATCACAGCCACTTCCATCCCTCCATCCAGCCATTCCTTGTTCATGAATATTATCCTTTAAAAACAGGGGTCTCTTTCNGATCAGACAAAGCCAGGAACTCTGCACTGCCACTCACAAAGCTCTGCCCCCCGCCAGGGCCCCCCGCCAGGGCCAGGTGCTGGCTTTTGCTGCACTGCAGGACACTGTTCTGCACTTGGATGTTTCAGTATGATGCAAAAATCTAGGGAGGAGAGCAGGGAACGAGGTTTTTTTTCTCTGCTGTTTGGCAGGAGTATCAGAGCCCAAAGCATGCCTTAAAAATTACTTCGTACAAGCCACGTGCAATGGTCTTGTAAAGCAGGCTTACATCACAGCCTCCTTACATCATGCCACCCTTCTCCAAGCAGATGGAGGAGTCGTTCTCCCTCTCTCGTTCGGTGGTGTTACTCTCTGCACTTGTGAGGAGCTGACTCGCAGCTGCTCGCGGACAGCCACGGGAAGCAAAGCTATAAAGTAGAAAAGGCCAAAGTGTGCAGCACTTGGAACATCCAGCAATCCTCCCGTGGCTCTCCTTGGTTCCTTCCTTGGAGGTAATCACCTTTCTCCCCTCCCACCCCTGAGCACTTAGGGGACACACGCTGGGGAAACGCCGCACTGTAGCCGGGGGGAGAGGAGCGACAAGGGGACAAAAGTTGAGGGGGTTATTCCAGAGTGACACCAGGGGAGGGGAGCACAGATTTGTGTTTCCCTAGGGTGTCTTTGAGATCTGCACTGCAATACTATATTCAGTGCATCTCAGTCTGAAGGACAGACAGACTCCCACGGCCGCCTTCTGTTTTCTTGCTGTCCCTTGATACAATAAAGTCCCTTTATGTCTCTCCCCTTCTGCTCTTCCTCTCTGCATGGCCCCTCTGAGCATCCTGCCTGGGGAGGGCATGGAGCTATTCTGGAGGCACCCAAAGGTGACACACTGAAAATCCTTCTCTGTAAGTAGCCTGAAATGCCATGCCCAGAGCCCTTGAGAGGCTCACCATGAGATGGGACCACGCTTACCAGTTTGGGACTGGTGCCATGCTGGCATAGCTCTCTTCTTTCAGGCTCCATGCAGTGTCAGCACGTTTTGCTCAGCCCCTCAGTTCTGTGCTACCTACCAAGTCTTTGCACACCCTCCCTAGCAGATTTGCCTTACATATATGATGAGAACAATAAAATGATTTTTTTTCCTTCAAGTCTAATCCAGCTGTTTCACTTAGGTTAAGAAAAACAACACAAGCAAGACCTGAAGTGAGGTCACCTCCCAAGCATCTCCCCTCTGGCCTCTGTGGCATAGCACAGCAATAACCAAGCTGTGTCAGACCAATGCAACCACAGGGTTCAGAGCTGCTTCAGGCATTTCATGATGAAGTGACTAGTCTAAGGTGGTCAGTGCCACTGGAGAGGACAGGCACCTCCACAGAGGAGTTCATACCAACGTATCAAATGCCAGGTTTGGGAAGAACAGAAGGAAGCCCTCTTTGCAGCTCTCTGTCCATTGACCATGTGAATTTAAACAGCTCCTTTAGCCTCAGTCTTTATCACAGTATGATGGCCCACCAAGCTACCCTACTGCTGCCCAGAAGCTCCAGAACACTGCACAGTTCCCATCCTTCCCTCTTCCACACTGACTCCCACCTTTCCTGCGAGCCAGAGTTTGCAAGGGAGAGGGAGCTGTGTTGAAGGTGCTCTGGTTGGTTATGGGGCCTTTTGGGCTATCTCATATTCTAGCTTTACTTAGAGGACATTAGAGAAGACTCCCACAGAGAGAAGGTCCAACCCCAGATGACCCTTTCAGTCTATAATCGTAAAGAACTCACTCATTGGATCTCCAGCACCACGTTTAAAGGGCAGAGGGAGGCAGTAGCTCACCATATCCCGTTACCTCAGCCCAATAAGTCTAAGATATGATGAATTCAATCCCTTCCTGACTATGCTAAGGAAAAAAAAAATATAATCCCTTGAGGGGTAAACAAGAAAGCCTACAGATTTCAAGTGTTTATTTTCTAAAATGTATTATTTGTGTTTGCTGGCATAAGCTGGAACAACTTATCAGGACAAGAAAACTGTAGGGGAAAAACGTGTGGGTTGGACTGAAGGAAAGGTTGATTTTGTTATTTTGTCCCCAGGTTTCACTGCGTGAGTGAAGACAGGGCTCGTCAGCCTGAGGTGTTCTGTGGAGGATGGTTAATGGCATTTTCCCCTGTTGCCAAATGCCACCACTACAGGGCATTTTATTGATTTCGTTTTAAGATGCATATTCCTCCCTGAAGCACACTGTTGGGAACACACCATGCTATGATGTCAGGAGGTGTGTGCCAGCCCTGGAGCTGTGTGACAGGGAACAAGTTTCTGTGTCCCTTGTGTGATCCTCTCCAATGGATGAGGCCAATGTACAAAATCTTGGGAACTTCACTCATCCCCAGCACTGTAGCAGGAGACAAGGAATAAAATCCAGAGAGAACTCAGCATTGCTAAGAGTGTCCTCAGGGTGCTGAGGTGTCTCTGAGACTGGCCCAACCAGCTAGGACCATCTGATCACCTAAGTGCAGATGGTCTGGTATGAAAGGCCCTGTCTTTATATACAACACTGCTTGTCATAGGCTCTCTCCACTATTTCCCCCTCTCCTGAATTGAGGAGCCCAAAACTGGATACAGGTTTCCAGGTGTGCTCTCACCAGAGCAGAGGAGAGGGGGAGGAGAACCTCCCTAGACCTGCTGGACACAGTTTTCTTAATGCCCCCCAGGAGCCCATTGCTGTCCCCTGGAGAACTTACTGTCCACCAGGGCTCCAAGGTCTTTCTCCGTGGTGCTGCTTTCCAGCAGGATGACCCCTAAGCTGTGCTGGTGCCCAGGGTTATTCCTCCCCAGATGCAGGACCCTGTGCTTGTCCTTATTGACCTTCATGATGTTCAGTTGTCATCAACACCTCAAGCAGTGAGGAAATCAGTAAGGAAATGCAGTCTCAATTTTTGCCCAGGGTGCCTCATTAGTGTGCTTGCAGCCTTGCTGAAGTAGACAACATGCTCCCATCTGAACCAAAATTATCAGCTCTTTCCACATAAGCCACTGCTGGGCCCCCCGGACAGCAGCCACAGGAAAGTCCCAACAGCTGGTGCTAGGCAGGTAGCCTCCGAGCGAAGTGTTTCATATCCCATCGCAAATCCCCTGAGCCATCCTGAACTAGGCTGGAATGCACGTGGACCTGCTTGCCAAAGCCAGGCAAGGGTTGGAACAGGGGGGACAAAACCTGTTTCCATAGCTCCCTGCTCTACGGTTGTAGTTTGCAAAGAAGGCAACCTCGAATGTGTTGGTAAAACACCTACGATGACCTGATGGAGACAGACTTGACCTCCGGGCAGCTTTTAGCCTTGGAAAGCTCCTTTTGCAGGCAGAGCAGCTCCTTGAACTTGTGGAGACATTTCTGAGGCATGGCCCAGCAAGGACCAGATCATGTAGGACCTCACTTGTCTTAGGACACAGCCAGCCCTACAGAATGCAGCATCTTTGCCTGCCTTGGGCAAGGGCTTCTGCCAGGTACCAAGGATGCACTTAGCAGCTTGCTGTAGCAAATTAGTGGTGAGGACCCTGGTGTATCTTTGCAGCTCTAGGAACCAGAAGTTTAGGGACTTCCAGGACTGGCCTATTGAGTTTGTCTAAGCCCTTGTTGGCCTCATGGATACATCTGGCTTCCACAAAATTGCCACAGTGTAATTAGGAGAGGGTGTGACACTGCATTCCCCCTGTGCGTCTGGAACCTGCCACCAGTTTGCACAAGCACCTCTCTAAACAGAATTAATCCCCCCCCCCATTATACTCTTGCTCCAGTGTTAGATTAAACCATTCAGGAGAGACAGTTGGGGGCAATGTCTGTCAAACCTGCCAGATAACTTCAAAGGACTACAAGACTATCATTTTCTGTTTGAAAACCACAAATCAAAGCTCCCAGTTGACAGGACACGGATCCTTGCTTATTCTTTCTGGTTTTGACCTCACAGTCAACTATTTTATGGACTACCCTGGTTTCTTCATCGTCCCCAACAGCCCCTTCCTGGTGGTTTATTTGGCTTGGGGATGTCTCAGCCATGAAGAACGTGGTGAGGCCACAGCACAGAACACAGCGATTCCTCAGCAAATTGCTGTTCCCCTGAAGTTTATGGACACAGTTCAGGGACACAAACTGGGTACTGATGCTTTCTAGCCCACTTCTTGAGCAGTGCCCTGCTGGCTCAGGAAAACAGAAGCCATTTTACCAGACCTTTTAAAAACAGAAAACTTTCCCAGAAGACCAAAGCCTAACCTCCCGAGTCAGTATCATTTTAAATACACAAGCTTCGCATTAAGACAGTTCATGCTTTTCCCAGAAAGATCCAGCTGGCCACTGGATGTCACTGTTGTTGCAGAGAAACCCACCCGAAAGTTCACAAATCAGGCTGGAAGGTGAGGTGAAGTCACCCAAACCTGAAAATGGCCTTTCCTTTCCAGCACAGTGCTGGTGGCACTTGGGGGCTGTTCCGCCAGGGGAACCAACTGGAGAGCCAAGGCACACTCTGCGGTGCTGAGGTCTCCATCACTATCTGAGGGCACGTCCTCCACGAAGCTCATGGACCCTGACTCACCTATGCCCATGTGTGTGTCCCCTCTTCTTGCCAGCTCCTCTCTGGTCTTGCTGAGATGTGGCCCTGGCTCTGCACAACACATCCAGCCTGGTCTCCAGGTTGGGCCAAAGCCTTCTGCCCCAGAGTGGAGCATACTGCAGCAAGCCTGTTTCCAAGCTTGTCTTTGATCATGAACCAGAAGCAATTACATGTAGTTTTGTTTGCAGTTTCAGCTGGAGCTGCTGAAAGAGCAGGTTAGCAGAGTTGCATGACTTTCAGAGTTTGAGCTAATATCCCAATTGAAAACAGATCTGTGTTACGCAGATCATTTGTCTCCTCTGAATTACACCAGGCACCTCCAGATCCACTCGACCACACAGAGCAGACCTGCCCACAAAAGACCTTCCCGGGCCTTTTCATTCAGCCAACCATGCCTTTGCACCATGATGGTGAGACCTGGTGCAAGCAATGGACCTCAAGGAGTGCTTTGAATCTGCAGGCTGAGCTGCTTCCCTCAGAAAGCAGGAGAAACAAGCCCCAGGGTTCCACCAAACCCTTTCAGGTTGGGGTCACCAGGTGCAGATGGTCCTGCTGTGGTGTTTCAGGAGGTGTACGCTGGGACTCACCTCCCACTTTGCGCTCCAAGCTCAAGGCTTGCTGCCTGATTCAAGCCTGTTCCAACACCAGGAAGCAAACCCACAGAACAAGGCAGAGCAAACCAACAAATGCCCCTCAGGAGAGAAGGAAAGCAGGAACAAACCATAGATATTTTTTAAGCTGCTTAATATGATGTCACAAGCCCCTCAGATACATGTGGTGTGGGAAGAGATCTGGAGTACCTGCATCTGGAGATCTGTCTGTTTTGAAGTACAAAGAATGCCAGGGGCTGTGGAGTAATAGAAAAGTAGGCTAGAAAGTACCCATTTTAGTCCATCTGAATGTCATAAATCAGGATCTACTCTGCCAGGGCACGATGGAGCAGAGCAGCTTTGACCCTAAGGGTGTTGGTATAAATTACAGAAAGGATCTCCATAGGGCACTTTGACCACAGTATTTTTAAAGCAGTAGGAGATTCTGTGGCCGTGTCTTTATTATATTTATTTTCTCTCAAAGCAAAACAGAAGGAGGAAATGCTTTGGGAAGTATGGACAGTCCTTTGGCTAAAGTCCTGTGGTAGAAATAGTGGGTGTTTCTAACCAGCAATGGCAAAGACTCTACTGAGTAAATCTTATCTGTCAAAGACACCATCTGTGTAGTGAGAAAAGAACTGGAAACTGTGGTATTTAGAGATTCTCAGCTGTAAAGATGCTTTATGCATACAAACAGTGGTCCCTCCCAAGCTCATACACCGCCTCTCCAGGACACCCTCTGTCACAACCCAGCGGTGAGGAGTTCCATCCTGCAAATACTTCCCTCCCTAAGCTACTTTGTGTATGCAAACAGTCATAACAAGCCTCCACATCCCCGTGCACAAACTGTACCTTGCTCACAGATGTTAAATTTAATTGCCCCAAAGTCAGGGGAAGCTGTTTTCCTGAAGCACTAACTCACACATGCTCTGCCTGCGGAGAAGTTATTTTATTACAGATTTATTCTTAAGTAGGCTATCAAATGCGTATCTACATTCCAATCATTACTATTTATCTTTGTGAATTCCACCCACACAGATCTGTTCTCAGCCACATGGCCAAACATCTTGACTAATTTCTAGTTGTTGGGGTTTTTTTTCCATATAAACACACAGATTTTCTATCTATATTTGTGTTTCGAACAAGCAGAAATATTTCCCTTGAATCACCACCGCATTACTCTGGTTTTACACTGGTATAAACACCAGTGGTTTTAGTTGTTATCTCTTGCTGCCCAGCTGTGAACATTGAGGAAAAAGAGCAACAATGAAGATAAGCCCCATTTATCTGAACGTCTCCCCCCATGCCAGCCCGGCCAGCAGATTTCTGATGAAACCAAAGAGAGGCAGACTCAGTGATCCCGTGAAGTTTCCCATGACACAGCTGTCCATGGTCTGACACATTGTCACATCCGAAAAACCAGTCGAGTAAGTTATTATGGAAGTTAGAAACCTCAAAATATACACAACAGATTCTGAGAAAACATTGTGGTTAGGAGGGTTCAAGAACGCCGGAGGAACATGTCAAAACCCAAGCAAACAACCCGCGCCTTCGCCCCCTTCCTGTTGACACACACGAGTGTGAGCACACAGCACCAAGCTGGCCTCGCAATTTGTAGCTCTGTTATTCTCAGCCTTCATTAAAGAATAACAGCCCCCGTTCTGAGCATCACGAGGCAAAAATTGCTCGCACATGTGGACCGAATAGACAGACCAAAGCTGCACCCTTATGGTTTCTGAGTGACAAGCTTAATAAGATTACGCTTGATCTTTCTCTTAATAAAGCTGGATGACATTCAAGCAAAGCCTGAGTTTTAATGGTGCATTAAGGGAACCCAGAGTCTGGCACAGCTGGAGGCCTGAGCCATGGAACAGAACTTGGCACTGCCAGCATTCCCTTACCATGGCAGCCCTGGCGGAGCCAATATTTATCTCTAGATGTATGCACACGCACAGAGATTAAACACCTATCATTAGCTGGTCGAGGTCAACGCTCTGGGTAACGGAGCTGGATGTAATACCAAGAATGATGATGGTTCTTTTTCTCTCATGTTATGAATCACACAAATTAAGCGACCCACAGCTTACAGAGTCTGCAGCATGATGGACTGCTTTTAAACCACACATACCAAGAGAACAACTCCAAGAAATAACAAAAGCAAAAGAGAAGTGTCATCACCTTCCTCTTTAAACCTGAACACAGCAGAGACTCCTGCTTAGCTTTAGCAACACCAGCAGCCCGAGCTGGCTGCAGGGGAAGCAGTCACTCCTTGAGATAAGTCCGGGCTCGCGCGTTCCGAAGCGGTGAGGGTTAGAAGCTGAACAGCGTCAGCTGAGTCACGCTGACTTAAACCTCGCTGCAGCCGGCCCAACCATTACAAGACAGGACACAAAGAAATCACTTAGAAGAACAGGAAGATAAAATACTGGATCAGTAGTTTATACCAAGGGTACAGCTGTGCCTCCGTGCGTGCTCGGGTGGTGCGTCCGTGCCTGTGCCAGCCCTACAGATAAGTCAGTGGGGCTCGGGCTTAAGCAGGCAGCTGATGATAGAGCTGGGAACTGGATGAAGATGGGCTGGGGATGGTTCAGAACGTGTAATCTATCTGCCAGAAAATTCCCAGTTGGGATAACCAAAACAGTTCCCAAATTACATTTGCTGAGGAGTACTGATGAAGAATTTAAGCGAACTGAAATACTGTCTTCTGCTGTTTCCAAAACAACAACAACAAAAAATAAAATCATGGGTTTATTTCAAAGCATTCAGAAATAATTTACTGAAATATAATATACGTACATTTCATTTCAAAAAGAACACAAACATGGACATTAAATTAAATGATTAAACACTCTGCACAGCCTGGATTTTCTTCCAGGCTTTTGTTTTGGTGAGAAAATGAAAACATTTTTGTTCGGCGTTGACCCAATATAACTTTTCCTTCAATCATCTGGTTCAGCCGACAAAACAAGACGTAAATCATTTCCACCACTCTAGCCTGAGCCCAGGTCTCTGGTGATGCAGATGCATTCCTGATCCTCAGCTTCTCTCTTCCTTGAGATCTACAGGCAGTACATTAGAGCCGAAGCTTTTTGTCCAGGGACCTTCCCTGGAGAAGTGGCCAAGGCCACCTCAATGTCTGCCCATGGAGAAGTGGTGAGGACAGGTGCTTGTCAGAGCCAAACAAATCTCTTTACAAGAGTCCCATCTTCTTCCCTTGAAGTTAACAAGGCTCCCACTGAATTCCAGGGAGCTGATCAGGGCTTTATGCTACAGAAAGAGTACTTGAGGAAACTGTGCTTCCTCCTGTCCTTCAACACAAAGCGCTCAAACTCACTTTGGGGCCTATGACCCTTCCAGCCCAGCACTTTATTCTCATTTATCATGCTTAAAAACTTTCCCTGAGTGTCCAGTCTGAGCAGAAGCTTGCTTAAATCAACAGAAAATGCCTAGAAGGCATCTCCTGTGCCATCTGTGGTCCTTCCTTTCAGCTAGTTTGAAGATGACAGCTTCAGAGCACCGAGCACATGCATTTAGAGGCGAGTAGAACATGAATGGGAGACAAGCTCCTCTGGCCCCACCAGAGACCTATGTTAGTAAGTAAAAGCACTAACAGAGTATGAATCCTTGTAGGAATCCAGCCAAAAATTATCTGCTCCCTTCACTGGATGAAACTGAGATCATCTTTGACTGGAGTAAGAAATTGACTGCTGGCCCTGTTGGCATTTCTGTGTCCAAACCCCGCAGTACTTTTCATCCCACCGAACTCCACCTATAAAGTGCTCACACTATTTTTGGCTGACTATTCTGGGATATTATATAAGCCCTTTGGCACTGGTCTGTCCCAGATTTCTCCCAACCTCCACACTTCTCACAGCCAAGTTTCTGCAGGAAACAAAACACTTTTCATTGAGGCCAATTAGCTAAAGAACGTCAAACGAAAAAAAAAAATCAAAAGGCTTTGGGTCAGTGACAAGAGCAATAGAAAGGCCAAGAAAATGAAAGGGACTTGTTCTGAAAATGTTTTTTACTATGTCAGAGCCAATTCCCAGTGGAGTGAAACAAGAAAAACATTCCTAGAGAGATTCGAGATCTGCTGTGAATTCCCGGGGCACATTAAGTAGTCTCACTTTCCCCTCTGTCTCTTATTCCTCTCCAAGGTACATCATGGGGCTCCAGAGAGAGAATGGTAAGTCGAGTGGTCCCAGGCATTCAAAGTCACAACGAACCAAGAACTGGGGAATCCTACAGACATGCTCTAAAGATTTCTTTATTTATTTAAAATAAGAGAAAGAAGGTAAATAAAAGAATACTAGAATCAAAACTGAAAATATTTTTCCTTGTGGTTGAGGTGTCGCTTCTGTCGAGAAACACTCATCTGGTTTCCTTGCAAAGTAAGTGGCCTGTGCCCCTTCTGCCCCATTGTTAAAAGCAGCATAATCCACCTTCCTCCCAAGAGGACGTATCTGTCCCATTACATGCCCATATATAGATAAAATTACCAACAACTGAACTTTAGAATGAACTTCAGGATCATCATCACCACAGAGCTCATCACTGACTCCACGTGCAGGACAGGGAGCACCACCAGAGCAGCAGGCACCTCTTGTTTCCATGCTCGTAGATGTCAGACCCACACACTTGTCAGCACTGGAACCGAAGTTCACCTTTCAAATTGTCTCAAGGACTAATTCAATGG
Source organism: Chloroceryle aenea (assembly GCA_013399075.1). Taxonomy (NCBI): domain Eukaryota; kingdom Metazoa; phylum Chordata; class Aves; order Coraciiformes; family Cerylidae; genus Chloroceryle; species Chloroceryle aenea. The sequence continues at coordinate 319,603 of VWZY01012661.1, forward strand.
ATTACTAAATATGTCAGAGGGCCCAAGGCTGCTATTGGGGGCCAACCTGCTTTTCCAGATGAGCTTTGTTTAATGATGGACTTTGCACTTCCAAATCTCGTTGGAAAAATGAATGCCACATGGCATCATAATGTGGGACAGTCAGGCTCCCAGCAAAGAATTCATAATGACATCTTTGGGGTTGGCTTTTATGTTGCTCTTTATAGGACAATGCCGTGAGTTGATCTTGAATATTTCACCATGAGAACAAAATATTTCTCCTGACGTCTAGCTCTCTGTTCAAGGGTTCATTTTTTTTGATGATTAATTCTGAGTTCATGCAGAGTGTGTTCAAGATTACACGGATTCACATTCAGTTGACCATATCTGAGAGGATTATTTCAGTGTGCCCCAGTTTATGGCCCATGAAACACGATCCCTCTTGTCTCTCCCTTTCTCCCACTCTGCCAGCAGTATTATTCTAACAACCAAGAACTCACATTATCAGCACAACAGTAGAAAACAGATATTTTCCTCTAAGAAAACCAGGTCTTATGCAGTGCCTTACACTGGCTCTATTCTCAGTGCCAACCAGAACCCATCCAAACATCAAAATGTGCCCTTTAGACCACACTGACAATTCAGGTTCGCCCCAGACTGGACCATTTTGGTGCCTCCAGCAGTATCACTGCTGTTAGGGGTGATACCTGCCTGAACAAGACAAAGCATGGTGGAAACACCCTGTGCCAACTGAAGCCATTGCTTATGTGTCTCTGAAGAGCTGTGACCCACGTTACCTACAGTGGAAGTTTTTTCCACCTCTACCCGGTACCGGCAGCGCAGTGTTGACCCCAGCAAACAGCAGGCAGATGTGCTGTCTAATAGTTCTGGCAACATCTTTCCTATCATGGTTTCATTATCTCGAGCCAGCTGCCTGCTGTCCTGAACGGTGCTTAATGCACGAAACACAGAAGAGCTTTCAACTGGCAGCACTCTGTAAATTATACATAGAAATATCATTTCATGCACAGCCCCCAAAGATCTCAAAGCATTTTAAGGACAGAAACTAGGGTGCAATGCTGTGAACCCTTAACAATAGTGAGCTAATTAGTAATCTGTCCCAAAAAAATTAGCAGAGCTCCTTGCAGAAGTCTGTTTAATGTGTGGCTGTGCATTTAAAAAAAAAAAAAAAGAACATTATTTGTACTGTGGTTGTTTCTCAAAGCCACAGCCTGACCCTGTCTCCTGGTGCTGTACTAAAGTAACTGAAAGATGGAGCTTTCCTATTCCAGAAAACCCCATTGCTGGTCAGTAACCCAGTTACTTTGGAACAATAACCATTTTCCAGATTTGCAGGTGACCTACAATGTACTTAAAGACTGGAACATCTCT
>VWZY01012664.1:0-10289 GCA_013399075.1 Chloroceryle aenea
AGCCCAGGATTCTACATCTGTACCTTGTGCTGGCATTTTCCTTGAAGGGCCTCCAGGGAGGTCACAGCTGGGGAAAGTTGCTTTGCCTTGGAGTAGCTCCAGAGGCATTTCCACATCCAATTTAATTTTCTCCTCTGGAGTGGGTTATTATTGTCTCACTCTAAAAGGCAGACACAAGAAAACAAAAATGCCATTCCTATGTGTTTCACCTTCATAATGAGAGACACAAAATCATATTAAGTCACCTGCAGTTTGTTAAACTGATCACTAAGAAGCCTGTTGAGATCCAGCAGCTCTGACAGCCCTAAGAGTTCAGCACTGAGCTGTCTGTTCTTGATGCTGATTATTCTGCTCTTGTGTCATAAGATGGCGCTGCCCAAAGCAAAGACCTGCTGTTGTCAGGCCCATCTTCCCATCTGTGTCCAGAAAGATTCAAACATGACCGCCCAAGGGAGGTTGCTAATCTCTCTTATGTCCTAGAAAAAGTCCACAAATAAATTGCATTTTGTTAGCTGTTGTTAAGTCCACAATTGCTGGTTCACATTAAACTCCTGCATTGCATCTGACTGAGCGGCAGTTAATTTTCCCCATAGCAGCCCTCCCAGTGCTGTGCTTTGCACTGAGAGCTGGAAAGGTGCTGACAACACACCCGTGCTGGGGCTACTGCTCGTAGTAGTGGTGCTCCCACAGCACCAAGGCTAGTTTTCTGACATTCCCCCTGCAGTGGGGTAGGGTGGACAAGATCTTGGGACAGGATACAACTGGGACAACTGACCCAAACTGACCAAGGGGATATTCCAGACCATATGATGTGAGCTCAACAATAAAAGCTAGGAAAAGGAGGACGAGAGGCAGCATCCACTTATCCTCCAGAGCAACTGCTAAGTGTTTGGAGCCTTGTTTCCTGAAAAGGGGCCAGACATCAACTGCTGATGGGAAATAGAGAATAAATCTTGTTTTCTATTGCTTCTATGCACATGTCTTTGCTTTGCTTTTCATTAAAGTGCTTTTCTCCTAACCTGTGTGTGTTGTTATATTTTCTTCCCCTGGTCCACCTACAAGGAGGAGAGGGGCAGTGATAGAGCAGCTTGGTGGGCACCTGGTGTCCAGCCAAGGTCAAACCACCACAGCTACTGAAACTTTAGCCTTTATTTCCCCCCATAGAAGCTTTTGGTTTTATACAGATGCCCAGGATAACAGGCAAAGTCTCTGCACTGTAGCTCTAGGCAATATCCAGTCTGGACCCACACTCCTTCTGGGCCAGTTCCCCCAGAGCCACAGCGCACTCCTACATGGGCTCACCAGTGCTCTGTAATGCAGTGTGGGCTGTCACCTTGAAGGTGTTCTGGTCCCAGAGGATCATCTTTCTCCAGGGGCTACCTCTGACCAGCTAAGCCAGCTGTCTTGGGGTTTCCTCTACCAGTGCAAAAAGTGGGCTGTTTTTACTTTGCAAAGGCAATCTTCACATTAATTGCAATTAGTAGGAAAAATTGGCAGCCCGTTCTTTCTCCCATTTACAATGTGACAGTGCTGATATCAAAAGACAGAAAAGAATCATGTTGCTGCTATTAATGTTTCCATGGCAAACTCTGGACCATCAGCAACTCAGTTCACCAGATTCCCTCCTGTTGCTCATGTAAGATCAGTGCTGGCCCCCTTGCCTGGTGCATGTGGTACTCTAAGATGTGGACTAGATAGAGCATATTATTTGCATTGAGGAGCTTCACATTTATGGGATGTCCGTGTTAGTCAAAGGAAGGAAACTTCCAGCTATGCAGAACTAAGCTTTAGCCTTGATTAATTAATAACTCAAAAAAAGTAAGACGAGATCCCAAATGAAGTGAGAAAAGAGAGCTAGTTAATATTTCTAACCTTTTCGCTTTCAATGCAGAACATTAGTCTTCTCCATACCTCATTAGGGATGACTGTGTATGAGTTTGTTCCAATATGTTTTCTGGGAAGGGGGTCAGAGCTACTTCAGGGTGTGTGGAGAGTGCTGGCACAGTTTTGCACCAGCACTCTGTGGCTGTGCTATCGAGGCAGGAGACCTGGGGCACAGCTGGGCTGAGAGGCTATCCTGCAGCCCAGGGTGGGGGTTGTCTCACCAGAGCTAAAGCAATGGTCCCTGCAGCACTACTCCAGACTAAAAGGTTGGCTGTATCCTTGGTGCTTTATTTCTTGGATGTTTTTTATTCTGTGTGTTTTCTGTTTTCTTTTTTTCCCTTTTTTTCCCTCCACAGTGGAAACAGCATGTGAACCGTCCATTTGGTAAAACAAAAGGCTATGATATTTTTAAGTGCCCAGAGTTTATTGCAGCACTGTGCAAGGCTTGCCCTGATGCTGGGAAGGACCAGAGAGAACCAAACTGCTGTTACTCACCTTGATCACCGGCTGACATTGCCTCAATGGGTCAGTGCGTGCCCCTGTCGGCCAGCTGTAGTACAATGTTTCCGTAATAAATTCCCTGTCTCAGCCTTCCTGGGGGTATTAAATATTTCCATAAGAGTTCTCCCTCTCTGTATGGTTCCCTCTGGATTCTGAAAGTGTTTCAACCTTATTACAGGGAACATTAAGTTATTTCAGGTATTTGCAACAATAGGAATATTTGCAGTTAAGGAAATACATGCTGAAGGATGGTCTCAAGTCAGTGGCTGACACAGATTTGTAATGACAGGAGAGGGGAGACATTACTTTTGAGATTTCACAATGAACTTTTAGAAACCACAGGAATTGTGTTTGATAAAGATATCAAAAAGAAGAATGGGAGGTACTAACCTGTCCTTATTCATTGATAGGACAGCAGGTACTAATCAATTTCAATTATTTTCTTCTCTTTTGAAAAAAACTGTACCACATAATGTCTGCTAGCAATTTGTTCTTTCTAGGTAAGGTCTGGAGGTTTTTTTTTTATTTTATTTTCAGTTAGGAGCCTCAAAACTGTGAAGTATTTCAGTACTTTGTAGAAAGAGCATTTTAATACCTCCTGACATTACACAAACTACCAGTACTAAATTAGGGAACATATATGACAAAAAAAAAAAAAGCCCACAAGCTTAATTTGAGTCTTTAAGTAGAAACTTCTCCTTGTCTGGAAATATTTGATTAGTTTAAACAATTCAGTCCATTGGGACCTCCTTGGTTAGCCAGGACTGCTGATAAATCATGAGGAGTGTCTTGTCAAGCACATCTGCCAGGTCCTTCATCACTCTCTGGTGTAACCCATCTGGCGCCGTAAACTTGTCTATGTCTTGGTGGTGCAGTAGGTCACTAACCATTTCCCCTTCTGTTCCCCATCCCTGTCTTCCAGCTGGAGGGGCAGGCTACCCAGCAAACAAGTCCTCTATTAAAGAATGAGGCAAAGAAGGCTTTAAGCACCTCAGTATTTTCTTCATCCCTAGTATTTTCCTCATCCCTAGTCACCTTGTTTCCCTCTGCATCCAATAAAGGCTGAAGACTATCCCTAGTCCTCCTTTTGTTGTTCATGTATTTACAGAAACACTTTTTATTGTACAGAAATTTTATTGTACAGAAATTACTACCACAGTGCCCCACAGGTGCTGGCCTGCCACTCCCAGGCTCCTTTCTAGCAAGCTCAGCTTTATACCCATCCCCCTTAGAGCCCGGTTTAAAGACCTTTCCATGAACCCCGCTAACTCTTGCCCCAGGATTCTTTTCCCCTTTTGAGATAGGTGTGCCCCATCTGTTGCCAGCAGCCTGGGGTCTTGTAAAGCAGCCCATGGTAAAAAAATACAGAGTTCCACCAGTGGCACCAGCCTTTGAGACATGTGTTAAGCAAGTGTGTTCTGCTGTTCCTTTTGGTATTCTTCCTGCCACTAAAGGGGTTGAGGAGAACACCACCCATGCTCCTGATCCTTCAACCAATTGCCCCAGTACCCTGAAGTCTTTTTTAATTGCTTTTGGACTTCTGCCTGAAACCTCATCACCGCCAAGCTGCATAACCAGTAGTGGGTAATAATCAGAGGGCTGAGCTAAATCAGAATGTTTCCTGGTGATGTGTCTCAGCTGGGCCCCAGGGAGGCAGCATTGCCCTGTGGATGGATCAGGTTGGCACATGGGTGCCTCTGCTCCCCTCAGAGTAGAATCATCTCCACAATTTCCTGCCTTTTTTTTCTTAATTGGAGTAGTCCTAAGGTGTGGGGCTGGCTGAGTCACCCCAGACAACCCCCTGCATGGACCTTCATCTATGTCCTTGGTTGCCTATTCCTCAAGCTCCAGAGCCCCAGATGTGTTATACAAGCTGGGAAGGTGAGGGAGGCTGGAAGGGGATTCACCTGTTTCCCTGTGCAGGTCCCTTCCTTCTGTCCAGTGGCAAGCAGGGAGGGGATCCTCTGCTTCTGGTGGAGTCTCCAGCTGCTGTCTTTGCCTCAGGCTGTGGCTCCACGGATCCATTTACCTCTCACACTCCCTGATGCTACTTAACCTTTACAGTTCCTCTCTGCTCTGCCACCCAGCTGAGCAGATGCCTCACCCAGTCACCCTGCTCCCTCAGGTTTGAGCACCAGGCTCAGGTGCTCCCTGCAGCCGAGCCCTGCATGGCCACGGCTTTCTGTGGGAGCTCCAGCTGGATTAAAATGCCTTGCAGTTCCTTTTGCGCATTAGATCTTAAACTCAGCAGCTTGTACTTATGGTCAGCTCAGGTCTCTAATGCAGGTTTGAGCCAAGGGGCTATTAGGAGACCAAAACCCCTGAGCTGTTGCACTATCACGCTTGCAAAGGCCACAAAGCATTCTGAANGGAAATACATGCTGAAGGATGGTCTCAAGTCAGTGGCTGACACAGATTTGTAATGACAGGAGAGGGGAGACATTACTTTTGAGATTTCACAATGAACTTTTAGAAACCACAGGAATTGTGTTTGATAAAGATATCAAAAAGAAGAATGGGAGGTACTAACCTGTCCTTATTCATTGATAGGACAGCAGGTACTAATCAATTTCAATTATTTTCTTCTCTTTTGAAAAAAACTGTACCACATAATGTCTGCTAGCAATTTGTTCTTTCTAGGTAAGGTCTGGAGGTTTTTTTTTTATTTTATTTTCAGTTAGGAGCCTCAAAACTGTGAAGTATTTCAGTACTTTGTAGAAAGAGCATTTTAATACCTCCTGACATTACACAAACTACCAGTACTAAATTAGGGAACATATATGACAAAAAAAAAAAAAGCCCACAAGCTTAATTTGAGTCTTTAAGTAGAAACTTCTCCTTGTCTGGAAATATTTGATTAGTTTAAACAATTCAGTCCATTGGGACCTCCTTGGTTAGCCAGGACTGCTGATAAATCATGAGGAGTGTCTTGTCAAGCACATCTGCCAGGTCCTTCATCACTCTCTGGTGTAACCCATCTGGCCCCGTAAACTTGTCTATGTCTTGGTGGTGCAGTAGGTCACTAACCATTTCCCCTTCTGTTCCCCATCCCTGTCTTCCAGCTGGAGGGGCAGGCTACCCAGCAAACAAGTCCTCTATTAAAGAATGAGGCAAAGAAGGCTTTAAGCACCTCAGTAGTTTCTTCATCCCTAGTATTTTCCTCATCCCTAGTCACCTTGTTTCCCTCTGCATCCAATAAAGGCTGAAGACTATCCCTAGTCCTCCTTTTGTTGTTCATGTATTTACAGAAACACTTTTTATTGTACAGAAATTTTATTGTACAGAAATTACTACCACAGTGCCCCACAGGTGCTGGCCTGCCACTCCCAGGCTCCTTTCTAGCAAGCTCAGCTTTATACCCATCCCCCTTAGAGCCCGGTTTAAAGACCTTTCCATGAACCCCGCTAACTCTTGCCCCAGGATTCTTTTCCCCTTTTGAGATAGGTGTGCCCCATCTGTTGCCAGCAGCCTGGGGTCTTGTAAAGCAGCCCATGGTAAAAAAATACAGAGTTCCACCAGTGGCACCAGCCTTTGAGACATGTGTTAAGCAAGTGTGTTCTGCTGTTCCTTTTGGTATTCTTCCTGCCACTAAAGGGGTTGAGGAGAACNCCTCTATTAAAGAATGAGGCAAAGAAGGCTTTAAGCACCTCAGTATTTTCTTCATCCCTAGTATTTTCCTCATCCCTAGTCACCTTGTTTCCCTCTGCATCCAATAAAGGCTGAAGACTATCCCTAGTCCTCCTTTTGTTGTTCATGTATTTACAGAAACACTTTTTATTGTACAGAAATTTTATTGTACAGAAATTACTACCACAGTGCCCCACAGGTGCTGGCCTGCCACTCCCAGGCTCCTTTCTAGCAAGCTCAGCTTTATACCCATCCCCCTTAGAGCCCGGTTTAAAGACCTTTCCATGAACCCCGCTAACTCTTGCCCCAGGTATCTTTTCCCCTTTTGAGATAGGTGTGCCCCATCTGTTGCCAGCAGCCTGGGGTCTTGTAAAGCAGCCCATGGTAAAAAAATACAGAGTTCCACCAGTGGCACCAGCCTTTGAGACATGTGTTAAGCAAGTGTGTTCTGCTGTTCCTTTTGGTATTCTTCCTGCCACTAAAGGGGTTGAGGAGAACACCACCCATGCTCCTGATCCTTCAACCAATTGCCCCAGTACCCTGAAGTCTTTTTTAATTGCTTTTGGACTTCTGCCTGAAACCTCATCACCGCCAAGCTGCATAACCAGTAGTGGGTAATAATCAGAGGGCTGAGCTAAATCAGAATGTTTCCTGGTGATGTGTCTCAGCTGGGCCCCAGGGAGGCAGCATTGCCCTGTGGATGGATCAGGTTGGCACATGGGTGCCTCTGCTCCCCTCAGAGTAGAATCATCTCCACAATTTCCTGCCTTTTTTTTCTTAATTGGAGTAGTCCTAAGGTGTGGGGCTGGCTGAGTCACCCCAGACAACCCCCTGCATGGACCTTCATCTATGTCCTTGGTTGCCTATTCCTCAAGCTCCAGAGCCCCAGATGTGTTATACAAGCTGGGAAGGTGAGGGAGGCTGGAAGGGGATTCACCTGTTTCCCTGTGCAGGTCCCTTCCTTCTGTCCAGTGGCAAGCAGGGAGGGGATCCTCTGCTTCTGGTGGAGTCTCCAGCTGCTGTCTTTGCCTCAGGCTGTGGCTCCACGGATCCATTTACCTCTCACACTCCCTGATGCTACTTAACCTTTACAGTTCCTCTCTGCTCTGCCACCCAGCTGAGCAGATGCCTCACCCAGTCACCCTGCTCCCTCAGGTTTGAGCACCAGGCTCAGGTGCTCCCTGCAGCCGAGCCCTGCATGGCCACGGCTTTCTGTGGGAGCTCCAGCTGGATTAAAATGCCTTGCAGTTCCTTTTGCGCATTAGATCTTAAACTCAGCAGCTTGTACTTATGGTCAGCTCAGGTCTCTAATGCAGGTTTGAGCCAAGGGGCTATTAGGAGACCAAAACCCCTGAGCTGTTGCACTATCACGCTTGCAAAGGCCACAAAGCATTCTGAATGCCACGAGCAGATGTGAAGTCAAGCTATTGACCTCATTGTACTGGACAGTAAATCTCCTTGGTGGCGGCCTGAGCGGCTTTAGAAGGTGATTGGGCAGGCAAGAGACAAAAAAAATTAAGAGCATGAGAAGTTTTGGTGCACTGTTAAGCTGGAGGAAGGAGGTGGTGAGTGGTGCAAGTGCCACATGCTGTGTTCTGTAAGGGTCAAAGGCCCCCTCCCTGTCCTGGCCGTACCCGAGTGCCCCAAATGGACCCACGCTTTGCCTCGCCTGTCCTGCAGCATGGGGGATAGGAGCTGGCAGATGAATATGCATCAGAAAAGATGTAGGTTGAGAGGTGGAGTAAGGAATAAGTATAATTTGGCCAGTGTTGAAGAGCAGGTAGCTGACAAACCCTTCCACCAAGGCAGCAGTCATTTTCTGAAACCCTGGGTAAAGCTGCCATTGAGCCATGGTGGGTGTGGGCTGAGCAAGCCTCTCTAGGCAGGACTCAAAAGACAGGTCTTGGGCACTGTGCTGCTGTATGACAGAGTTAACAGGGACAGGGTAGCAGTGTTTCTTCTGGGAGGCCTTGAGTGAGTTTCAAGAGCCAAGAATTGCACAAGTTGTGACTGCAAACTCTGGAGACCACCTTGCTCTGTATCTTAAAGCCAGGGCTTGGGCAAAGTCAAAGCAAGAGCTGCCCAAATACCTGGGACGGGCTTGGCTCCTTCAGGCACAGGTGAGCTGGTGGAATGGCTGCAGCAATACGCTCTGCTGGGGGCTAGGGTGGGAGTAGAGATGTGACACCATGAAGCCCAGCACTTTGTGGCATGGGGTATGCAGGCCTTGAATTTCAGAGGTAGAGGATGTACTGGGCCAGGAAACTTTCCTTCTCCTGCCATTACTAAAGACATGAGCTTGCAGATGCTTCTCCCCTCTTCCTTCCCCCTCAGAACAGTGGAGCAGTCTCCTTATGGCTTATTTCCACCAAGGGAGATGGAGAAGAAGCTATCTCCCACTCTGCAGCTGCTTCACTGGGAACTAGAAATACATTTGCAGACACATGCAGATGACTTCAAGGTCAGTGACATGCTCAATTATGCTTCTTTCAGAGGATAGGTAAGATGGCTGCTGCTTCCAATTAGCTTTTATAATAATTTCTTCAATCCTTTCTGTAATAGCAATGCCTGCTGGAGTAGGAATTGTGAGCGCCTTTGCTTGCTAGCTTTCATGGCTTGATGGCAACATGGCCTGGCTGCTCCTGCCAAGGGGGATGCGCTGGTGCGTGATCATCATTCACACGCTCTCTGGTCCAGGTATAGTTTTAGGAGGGTGCTGGCTTATGATGGTTTTCCAGGGGTACAGGCAGGGAATGAGAGATGTTGGGGTTTGTCTGAATGCTGGCACTCATCTGCAGTGGGAACAAGTGGCTTCTATTGCTCAGTGCTTCTCTCAGTGCTGCGGGCCCCCAAAATCATGCAAGAAAACAAAAATAAAAGACTCAGGGTTGTGCTATTGTCTGGGGAAGCTAAACTACAAACTCTTGTTTGCTTGTTTGTTTTTATTTTTTTTCCCCTGATTGGTTTGTTTTTAGTCTCTTCCAGACAGCTGGCTCTGTCTCATTCATCAGGCTAATTGATGATGGACAGTGTGGCTATATGGAAAATAGAACTTGTCTGAATAGCTGTCTGAAATGGGATTTTTCTTCACTTGTTTATTTTAATGAGACGAGATGAGATAGATGAGATTGTGGTCAGTAATACTGACAGTGCCATTATCATGCACTTCTTCTGGCTTGGGCAGAAAAACCTGGCATGAAATCCCTGTGGCGCACAGCCTGCGAATTTAAAAGTGGGTAAAGGCTCGGCCACACTATCAGTGTGAGGATTGTCAGTGCTGGGCCATGACACCAGTCCCTGGGCGAAAAATGTGCCAAGGCCTTGAAGCACAGTCAGCCCCATCTTACCAGGGCTGTGGGGAGTACCTCTGATACTCAAGAAGATAGGCAATGGGGCAGCAATGTCAATATTAATCTGATTTATCTCTATACAGTTGTGTAAGGGCATCCTCCTGTGTCTCCTGAAGGAAATCCCATTTTTTTGTTCCTTAAGTGAAATGACACTTGTCTCCTATTGTGCTTCAGCCTTGGGTTTGAGTGCACAGACCCACCAGCAAATGGGTCAGCCAAGGAAAATTTCAGGAAAGCAGACTCTTGACAAGTGAGGCAATGTTTCCAAATCAGCTACATCCTGCTTTCAAAAGGGACTGGGGATCACCTCTCAGGAGCTGCGCAGATGCTTTGCCTCCTGTGAAGCCATGTTAGAGACACAGAATTGCCCCCACAGACCTGGCCTTAAAGCATGTTATAAATCTAGGCCTCTGAAATCACAGAGCTACTGTTCACGACTGCTCTGCTCCCATGGGTATCCATTTGGAACATGAGGAGTGCAGCCCATCTGAAGAAAACCCCACTACTTTTAATGAGATCTGACTATAATTTCATTTTTTATCAGCACTTACCAAAAGTCCCAGTTCTGATAAAAATTACTTGAACTTTGCATTTTCATTGGCAACAGGGATTTTTCATCTTGGGTTTGCCACAAGGAGGCAGTTCTAGTTGTATGAGAAAGTGGCCTGAATAAACTTCGAGGCTCCTGATTGTTTTTCTAAGATGACGTGCCCTTTTCCATACTGTAACATCTGCTAATGTGAAACTTTAAGTATGCATTTCTGAAAAATCCTGGTCTGCTAGTTGTGCTGTAACCTGGCTTTGTCCTACAACTCTCCAGATATGGATCTTGCATTTCTTTGTTAATGTTGTAAATAACTGTGCATGAATCATTTATTTAGTTATTTATTTAATTTTAGTCGGGGGGGGGGGGGGGCGCATTTGTCG
>VWZY01012664.1:16764-31047 GCA_013399075.1 Chloroceryle aenea
GTGCACGTGGGTGGGGGGGGGGGGAGTGACTGCCCCGTTCCCCTGCTGCTCCTCCCTGGCTCTAAAGCCCAGCCTAAACTTCCAGTCTCCTGGCCACAACATTTTCATTTACTGGATCGTTTATGGAAAGGACGGAGGGATTCTTCATTCCCATCGCCAGATGCTACAGGTATTATAGGTGGATTTCTAAAAGGTAAGCCCCTGGAAAGCTTGCATGGAGATTCCTGCTGTGCAGAGGAACAGCACGGATGGGCACCCATCCTTGCACTCGCCTGCCACATGGATGCTACTAAGGGGCTGCTTTCTGTCGTTTCTTAAAATCAGAAAAGCCTCTACAGAGCAGCTGGCTCCTCTCTGGAGTCAAGGGCACTGGGAAAGTCTGAAGAGAGGATGGGTGCAGCTGGGTCCCTGTCCTTGCCCATGAGCAGCTATGGACTGCAAGCTGCTTTTCTGTTATGTCAACATGCTCTTTTCTCTCGGTGGTTTTGACCTGGGAGCAAGCCATATTCCAGTAACTGGGTGGGGTTTGCTGGCCCTAATGATACTCAGCCAGCTGTGTCAGTTGGTATGTCCTTCTCCTGCTAAAATTCTGAAAATGATCCATCAACTACCTTTCCTGAGCCAGGATTCCACTGGCTCCTCTCACCCTTCACCAAAGGCTGGGGCTGCCTTGGAAAGCAAGGAATACAGGAGAAAGTAAGAAAAGCAAGCAGACAGTAGGGGTTAAAGCAAAGAAAGCATGAGACCAGGCAGTATAGCATTTAAGCTCTAGGCTGGTCAGTTTAGCCACCATCATTAAAATGGACTGAGATTAAAGGATTCTAAACTGCTATGGACTGGGATTTTGGAAGTGACACAAACCTTGGGCAGAAAATGAGTTGTCTTTTTTTTTTTTTTTAAATTTTAGCGGTTTAAAAGTCATCTTGATAAGGCCACAGACTTCATTTGTCTTGTCAATGTAACTGCTTGCAAATGGCATGAATTGAAATCGAGTGAGTACTTCACTCAGGATAGGAATGGGGGAGAAGAGCTACACCATGCCCACCGTGACTGCTCTGTCAGAAAGAGGAGCATCTGAGGAGGTGGTGGTGGTGGAGGGTGTCTCCTTGGGAAGATCTGCTACATGTGGAAAGGGAAAGGAGCTAATGTATCTTTCTGCTCCCCTTCCCCTCACCACCACTTCACTGTTTTGCTGGACACCTACAGACAAGTAGCACTTCTAAAGAGCCTCCTCCTGTGTCTCTCACACGTGTAAGCTGGGGAAGGGGAGGAGGTTGGTATCATTACAAAAGGGGAAAAAGAAGGCACATGATTTTACTCAGTCCTGACTGAACCCACATTTTGAAAGCAAGGGCAGTTTAGGTGGAGGACAAAAAAAGTGCTCAGTGGAGCGAGTGTTCACTGAGAAGAAATCTCAGGGCAAAGGAAGAGGGAGAGTAAAAAGGAAAGGCAGGAGAAATGAAGGCCACATTCAGCTTTCTGTCTGCTTGACAGTCTCAAGATTTGGCTGCATTATTGTCCAGGAAGGAAAAGAGTCTGGTTGGTCTCGAATGTAGCCCAGTTACATATCTCCAGTTTTTGTTATGGCTGTTGGTGTCTTCCTCCTCCCCTATTCTCTGGTCTCATGAGTGCCTGGAGCACCACTTTAGTCTTTTTAAGCCTGTTCTTCAAAAGATGAGAACATGGCACAACGCTTTGGTTGCCCTCAGCCTCTACTTCTCCTGAAATCCAGAACCAGTGAACAAACTGAACAGTGCACCCCACTGGTCACTCCCACTGCTGGGGTGCGAAAAAGCCTTGATTAGCGACCGAAAATGCAAACCATCCTCACAGTTTCAGCTGGGTTGGTGAATTGGTCACAAAAGACACTGGCTGGATGCTAGGCAAAGTGAGCTCTTGACTGAGAAACTGGAATGTCATTTACAGAGGTCATTATGAGCATCACAGCTTCTCAGTCACTTAACCCCTTGTGCATCACCATGTCTAGGTACCATGAGTTTTCTTTCTCTGCCAGAGACTGTAAGCCTTTCTAATTCCTGTGGTAGATGGCAGAAGAAGTAGAGCTGATGGCCTGGTTTGGGGATTCCAAAACACCCTTTCACATTTTTCCCCGCCTCTGCCTCAAAAATGCATTTAGTTTCTGTCTCCCCCTCCCACCATTCCACCTCCAAATTTGCTCAGGAAATCATAAGGCAGAGTAATGAGAAGTAGGATCACCAACAGCTCTATGAAGACACAGGGTGGTAAAATGCTTCCACACAAACTCACAGTCCAGTGTTTGTGACATTTCATAAATAACTTTGTCTTTAAAAAAAAAAAAAAAAGAATAACACAAGAACAATCCCTTTACTTACTCATCTGAAACAAAATAAACAGCAGTGGCTACAAACTTCTTCTTGTAACAATTACAAAAAAACTCCCAACAATACAATCCCCCAACTTTTAACACACGCCTTGAATGTTTTTTTTTTTTTTTTTTTTTTTTAAACCTCAAAACTGCAGCATATCCTTAAGGGCAAACTTTTCAATTAATTTTTTCTTTCTTTTCTTTTTTTTTTTTTTTAAATAATGTGTTCACCAAAAAGAAAAAAAAATCCACAAAACAGTCTTGTACCAAGAAAATGCATTCAAAAATAGAAAATACTACACAACAAAAATATGTACCCTTCCTTTCCAAAAGAGTCTTCACAAAAATGTAGAAAAATGCCAACTATTTATTTCCTTTCCTGAACATTTAACTTTCAATCTAGGGCACAATTATTTATTGACTTATAATGTCTGTTTTTGCATAAAATATGGAAGATAAAAACCAACTATCAGGACTGTGAAGTTACAAACAACACCTCACTATTCTCCCCACCCCACATTCCCTCCTTAGAAAACAAAACAGAGAAAGCCAATGTTTTAACAACTGATTGAAAGCCATCAGGCTAGGAAAAACCATCAGCTGATCTGGGGATTCAAAGATGATGGCATAACAGGAAAATCATCTGCCTTTTAAAATGTGTGGTCTCTGCATTTATCTTGACACGAGTCTCTGCCCCACTGTACTCAAATGACCAGGCACTGTGGAGACAGGACACTGCTGGGCACAGAAAGACCTGGGTGATGAGCCCAGGGACTGCACGCAGGTGTGTGCACACGTGTTGTTTTACATGCAAAAGAACTGCTGCCATTTTGAAAGACAGAGAGGATGTTTCCATATGCCTTAAAAGTGCAAGGGCCATTTCTGGATCATAGTAGTTAAATACGCAAAAGTTTTACTATTCTTAATAGTCAAGTCCATTTTTTCTGGCAAAAGCAGGGTCTTCAACCAGAGTTAGATCATTTCAGTTCACAGCTGGGAGTGAGTGGGTAAGAGCTGAGAGCCAGTAGGCAAGAAGTGTCACACCAAGGTGCATTCAGAATTGATTTATTCAATGGGAAATGTTTGCCTACCTTGAACAACTTTCAAGGGGTATTATGCAATTAACACAGCCAAGAGACCAACCGTTTTGACAGCAATAAAATCTAGCAGTGGGGACTCAGGTACTACTGGGAAGGCAGCTGTATCTTGAGGCAGCTGTATCTTGCACACATGTGGCTAAGTCCATCCTTTGTGTACCTCCTTTAACTTCATTGAAATTACATCTGCTTGTACCAGGGATGAACTTGCCCCATGTGGTTCTTGATTTTATGACTGTTGGGCATTTAGGAGCCCAACCCTGCAAAACACTGTGCTACAATACTCCAGACTACAGAGCTAGGATCAAAGAGGCTGCTCTCTTTTTCTGTTTGAGATTGTTTGTTTGTTTTCTTTCTAGTATATCTTTTAGAGGATAATTCCATAATAAGGAAGAAGAGAGGAGCTCTTTCTTAGCCTTTTCCACTGTGTGGCTGTGTGTTTTCCTTTTTTTCAAATGGCAAAATGTGTTTGTGTTTATTTCCAGTGCATTTTTTTTTCTCAAAAGTTCAAAACAAAAAGGAAAGATTACTTTTCCCATCTTTCAAAAGGAAAACAAAACCAAAACAGACTGATAAAGTACAATACAATAAAAATCAGGCATTATAAAAGACAACATGATGTGCAACAGCAATACCAAAGAAACAAAAATAATATATATATATGGATACAAGTATGAATGAGCCAAGAAAGCTATCTAACCCCACTACCAGATGATTGGTAAGCATTGGTTAAGAAATAGGTAAGGCTACTCTGAGATTTCTAACTTAACACAGTTAACCACTGCTTCTCTCAAACCTTCACTTCCTAAGTTTTTCACCTTTCACTCAATGGTCTTCTATGTCTTGAAACTGATTTCTTTTCTTTTTTGTATTTTTTGGTCTACAGTAGAATTACATGTTAATAACAACAGCAAAACAAAACTCAAGCTTGTTGTGAGAGTAAGTTGGTGCCACATCCATGACACAGAAGAAAGAAGACAACAGAACAACTGCATTCAGTTTTTCACACACAAAGCGTACTTGAGGGCAACAGCATAGCTGACCAAAACAAGTTTGGAAGGGCAAGCAGATGAAGCTGCAGGTTTACAACTACACCAGCAATCAGAGCCTGGTCTTTTGCCCTTAACAGTGTCCTTGAGGACAACAGTATCTCAGTTGCCACGTGGCTTTGCCATTCTTCTTATGTGGAACAACAGCTGACCTGCCAGCTACTCAACATTAATTGCACTCCTGATCTGATGGAAAACCAAAAGGCAAAGAAAAGGTAAAAGGCTCCTAGCTGGGGCCAAGGACACCATGGTCTTGGTCGCCTTGGCGGATAAGACAAATCACCAGCCAGTGTGATACCAGGATCAGTGAGGGAGGACACCTGGTTGGCAGGCTGTCTGGCAGCAGTCTTGAAGGAAATTCAGACTGTCTAAGGTGATGTGACAGACTGTTTAGCACCCTCCATTAGGGAGAAAATGATGAACACTGACAGGTTACTTTGGGATCATTCTGTAAGTATAAATTCTCTTAGTTCAGCAGGGATGAGAAAGCATACGCTCTCTACTGTTTTCAAATTACCTTCATAAATGTCAGCATCACCAGCCACCAGAAATGTGTTCCCAACAAACTTGGCTGTTGAAGCTCCATCGTGATTCCTGGCATTTTCTTTTTTTCCATGGAACTTCTGAAACATAACATTTTCCTCAAGGGTAAGCTCTAAAATTACCAGAATGTTGAAATATCGCTAGCATCTTATTGAATCATAACTGTGCCACCTAGACCCAGCAAAATACTCAAGCTGATCCTCAGTAGTCAATGTCAAGGAAAGGAACATAAAGAAACAAGATGATCAAACAGTACAGGGAAGTTCTGGTTTGGATCTAGCCCACTAGCCAAAGAGATCTTCATTCAAGATAAAAGGTGCAACAATGAAGCAGGATGACAAATGAAGGAGAATTATGGAAGTTAGTGTTTCTTCATCTGGAGAAAACATAGGGCATTAAGTTATGCGGCATCTCTAGTCAGCAACATATGTTTTGGCTTCTTAAAATAAACCTCAAGTTATCCTTGGTTTGTCAGTCAAGCACTGTCTATATGAGGCTTTAGTACCATGCTGAAAAGAAAAGAAAATTTGTGCTGCATTTAAATGCAGTTCCAGTGAAACTCATTTCAAACAGACCATGTAAAAAGGAACAAATTCTTTCAAAGCCATTAAAACTATACAATCACATTTATGCCCAGGCACTGATCTTGTTGAGCACTATATCTGAGTGGGAACATAGGCTGGCATTTAGCTTTTAAAACATAGTTTGGTTCCTGTTTACATGGACTATACTGGTTTTGTTGAAACTGAGTCAGCTGGAATCAGGTTTAAACAGGCTGAAATCAAACCCAGGATTAGAGCATGGCTCAAAGCCCACTTCTTCAGGTTGCAGTACTTTTTAAAAACTAGTGCAAATGGCATCTCATCACAGCATTGCAAGCATGCAGTGTTCCTCTCCTTGTCCAAATATGGTTGCCATCAGGTCACACCACAAGGGAGAAATATGCAGCAATCAGTCAGCCAGAACAGCTCAAACTACAGAAGTTCTTTATTTTTCCACAGCAGGAAAGGCACTCTGGACACAGCAGGCTCGGTAAACCCTCAGCTTCACTTTTTTTTCTGGAGCAGTCCACTACTCTTTGACAATGCAAATCCACTCTGACAGTAGCAAAATATGCAGCTGCCTTAAACAAGAAAACAAAACAAAAACTCACCTAAACAAAAGAGGAGAGTATTGGCTCATAACCTGGATCAACTTCAGCAGACAGACTGCATTTCCTCCCCTATCACGATTCTGTGGCTGTCACTACTCTTACAGAAGTAAATGCTATTTTACAAATTAAAGATGCTCTCCTTTCACTGTATTATGCTGGCTCTCAAATGAACTGTGCTTTTGTTGGGCATCCACTACCTCATTCCTGGAAGATGACCTTCCAGTGGTTTTCATCTTAGAGGATTCTTGCAGATGGGTCAGAAAGAGACTGCATGTCCTTACTGTCCTGCCTTCTTTCAAGGGAATAATCATTCAGTAGTTCATGTAACACTACATCAGGGGACATATCCAGTTCTTCTGTTAAAGTTCTTTCAAGCCAGGATGGATGAAATCTAATAGTGGAAATCTCAGAGCTTGCCAGAAAAACACATCTGTAACTCCAAAGACTCTCCTGGTTTCAGATGGACTTGTTCCTTCCCATCCAGGACCTGTCTCCTGTATATTATTCCTTCTCTAGCTCTTGACACTTTTCTCAAATGAGGCAGCCCAACAGACTGACCACCTGCAATCTGCTTTGCAAAGTGCAGCTCTGTCTAAGGCCTGTACTACACATTCCCTCGTACTAACAAAGCCAAAATGCTTCAGTTCTAAGGAGGAATTCAAGGCATGAACAGATTTCCAACCCCTTCAATTACTCTAGGCTTTCCTTAGCAATTGGATAACTGCCTCCCATTTTTTGTCCATGGAACCCCCATGTACATTAGACAGGCAGTCTCTCCACCACAGGACCAAATGCCCTCATGTTTTACATTCTTCTCCCAGCTGATAGGCATTTTTTGTGATCCTGTTTTACCTTCTGGCTGAAGTTGTAACTATAGCCTTACTGAAGAGATTCAGCACAAACTTTTAAGAGTTTATAGACCACAAAGAGCTACAGCAGAGATGTATCTTGCTGTGCATTACTACTGTTCTGTTTTTTTCTCATATTATGCTTGTTACAAAGCTAATGACCAAGGCATAGGCCAACATGTATCTTGATGGTAAAAATACTTTTGAACTTAGGATTCCATTTGGTTCCAGCCAAAAGCTGGAACTTTTCATAATGTTTGACTACTTGTTTGAGGAGATAAACCAGACTGAAGATCTTAAAATGCTAGACAGCATCTTTGCCTAAGCAGGACTATTTCTTATTGTACTGAATTCTGCATCACTGTTTCTTGTCCAAATGTCCCTCCTGCTCCCTCTGCCCCAAAGGCTTGACTGGAGCACCTTAATTGAGTGTTCAGGATGACTCTTTATTGCACTGTTCCCATAACAGCCTCGGAAAGAAGTGCTATATTTTTAAATGACCTTCCCCTTTGGTAAGCCTGCTTTGTGGCTTCACTTCTTGAGCTGAGAGATCATGCTTATACTGAAAGGATGCTAAACACAGTCAAACCTCTCTGAAGAGATCCTGACAATGCAAGTTTTGACATCTGAACTAGGAACTGGCATCTTTTTATTGAAGCCTTATGTTGGTTTTCATACTGAGCAGTTCTCTTAAGTCTTTCACAGCCCCAAGGAACACTCTCTAGGTAAAGGGGGGAAAAGATCCATAGCACCCTGAAACCTGTGATGCCTCTTCAGTTTCTATTATAGTGTTTCACTTTTTTTGGTTTGGGTTTTTGTTTTGTTTTGTTTTTTTTAACAGAAGCTATCCAATACAGCTATCTCAGTGTCTGACTAGTTGCTTAAAGTAAAGGTAACCTCAACCTCTTTCACCCTGGTCAGGTTTATAGTACGTCCTGCTTTCTGTGCTTATCCCTTTCTCTTCTTTCCTGCTTAATTGGCCCCTTCCAATCCCACCACATGTAAATACATTTCAGTAGTGCAATGCAGTGCAGTGCAGTCATACTTAGTGCAAAAATAAAAAGCCTTATCCAGACCAAAAAAAGCACAAACTCCCTCCCCACCCAGCCCCCAAGAATTCAGCTCTCAGTTAATGTATCGGAATGCCCCAAAACAAAGGGGGACTTGCAAGTCTCCCAGCCACACTTTCACATGCTTCATTTTCTCTCTTCCCACTCTGTGTAGAGACCTCATTAGCAGATAGGCCATTTATTGAAAACGTTTTAAGTCAAATGGCAGAAATTGGAAAAGAGACAAGTCATTGTTTGGGGGCTGCAGAAAGAAGAAAGAACGAAATGGATACAACACAACGGTCAGTAGTGGTTTTACACAAATTTGTCAGATACAAACTTTGCAAGGTCACACCTTGCAAAGAGCATGTGTAAGTGTAGATAAAAAAACAACTAAAAAGCTTCCCTGTTCCCAATGTACAGTCCTTATTTTAACAGTGCCCAAGCTAAGGTTCTGTAGTGCAATCAACTCTTCAAAGAGTTAGCTCTTGGTGGCCACCCTAAAACAAATGGACAGATCAACACCAGCTTTAGTTTTCTCCCTCTCATGTAGACATGCATGTGCATGGACAACTCCCTCCCCCATCCTGCAAATACATGAGTACACATATAAAGAATTCTTTTCATAGCCCTTCTAGGGCTATGGTGGGAAAAGCAGGAATTTTAATGACAGGCATATAAGCTCTTAAGTACATCAAAATGAAAACAGATAAGAAAAACAGAACAAAGCTCACTAATAACAATGGCAAGCAGGTTACCGAATCCCAGTTAGCCCATACCTCCCCTAGCATATCTATCTCTTTAAACAAAATAAAACATCTCCCAGGACTTGCCACTCATTAAGATACCACTTCAGAAAACTCCACAAAGACTTTGGGGTACTTGCTTGAAGATTGTACTTGTAATTGGAGATTAATTTCAGTTTGGACGGCCACAAGAGCCTCCACCTAGCTTTCATAACTACTAGAAAGGAGTGTGGGGAACCATTCAAGCAGCGTAAGAGGCCACAACAGGGGAAGGAGAAGCAAGAAAAGGAAATGTATGGAAAAAAGGAACGCATTAGCACCATGCTGCTGCTGCTGCTATACTAAACTCACTGTGATTGCTCAGTATATAAAGGAATATTGCATGCTGCTTCATCTAGGCTCAGGCACATGCTTCCTTCTATCTTCTGCCTCTTCTCCCACTCCCAGTCCCTTGCTGAAGATGGCAGCCCCCTTCAGAATGTAAACAAAAGCAAATACCAACAAATAAACCAAATTATAACCGAGAAGCAGGTTCCTCCTTTGTCTTTCTCTTGCCAAGACAGAAGTACTGTGCCCTCGCCTCCAGGCACAGATAGACTCTGCTGCATCCCAGTGCAGAAAAGATTAACAGTGTTTCACATGCACAGAAATAAGAACCCAAGAGAAAGAACATAAATAAGGGTACAAGATCCTGGATATCCACCTCCAAAACAGGAAAATGCCAGGCCATAAGGACTTTTATGTTTATCTTTACCAATGAGCCAAAGAAGAAAAATAAAGCAAGCACAATGGAATCTCCAGCCATTTCAAGGGGTCAGCACCTAAACCAAGTCTCTCTGGGTGCAGAGCTACGGTGGTGTGTCCCATGCCAGAGCATACATGAGACACAAACCAGATAATGCTTACTAGCTCTACTGTAAAGTCTACAGACATCAATTCATCCAATATAATCAGCAGCAATGAATTTTCTTGCTGTTCAGCTGTGTGTACTTCAAGAGTGTCCTACCTGTTTGCTGAAATGGTAAGCTCACACTAGACTACGTGGGTTCCCATCCATTGTCCTACATACCCAATGCAGTAACACTTTTAAAAAATAAAGTCCACAGAAAAGCTTGATGTATAGTCTGAATTTGGGGTTATGTAATCAGGTATTACAAAGAAACAATTGTGTTTCACCCACACAAATATGTGATCACCATTATAGAAAACGTATGGCCAGAGCACTTCTGGTTAAAGCAGTCAGAAACCTAGAATCAAGTAACTCCAAATATCCAAAAGCTTTTACATTGTTCTGGCAATAGAAAAAATGACACAGCAAGAATGTAAATTAGGGAAAAGTGATTGCTGTGTATCATATATATAGACTAGCTGTTGTGTCTCACTCTTTAATGTGAGATAATGTGATAAATTTGCCATCACCAAACAAACCTAAAAGGGCAACATACTTGTGGAATGAAAGATTCAAAGCTATTTATAACTCTGGACAAAAAAAGTCCCACATCTTGTTCAAAGGGAAGCAGCTGTCTTGCCCCGTATAGTTCTTTTGAATTAAGCCTCCCAGCAAGGAGACATTTATTTAATCACAGAGCCCTTAACATGGGCAAAATCTGCCTGGTGGAGTGAAATCAAATTTTGAGTTAGTTTTATGAAGAATAGAGACTTTGGGCAGAAACATGCTAAATTAGAGAGAACAGTCCTGTGACATCTTGAAGTGCGTATATGAAACTAGTTTTTAGGACGATAGCTTTCTGTAGGACAACATATGCTTTCCCTGTCAGAGAAAATGCAACGAAGTCAACAAAAGAGCATGTGGGTCCCGCCTGCAGAATTTGGCCCACAGAGTATTGGTCCAATCAACATTCAGGATGAAGTACAGACCTCACTGATGCTGACAAGAAAGGTGACGGAGCACACCTGCCTGAACTGAGCAGCCTATTTATCTTTGACAACAAAAGCTCATTATGGGTGGAATTTATGGGAAACCACCAATTTTCTATTTCATTGTAAGAATTTCTTTGAATCTGAACGATGGAGCAAGGATCTCGGGGACTGAATGCTCAGCACATATGAAACTGGGAATAAATTCCAGATTCAAAGGATTCCTCTGAGTTTCACATCAGTCCAAGCTACATCCTGGCATTAGGACAGACAGCACCCCAAAAGACAACAAAACTTGTTCAAGATATTTGTGAACAAGTAGTTCTGACTCCAATAAATGAAAGATTGACACCTCCTCCAACAATAAATAGGAACTATATAATTTTTTAAAAAGATATTAATACATTAAGAACAGAGCAGCAGCAGATACTGGAGATTCAGTCTTTTCCTCTAAGTGGCACGGGTGAAGAGCAAGTCCCTTGTATGCAGTTCAAGCATTACTCTCTCCTGGAAGGCCCCCAGTCTTTGGTGCAAGCACCCCCAAGGCGGGGGACTCTCCTCATATTCAACCTTGCAGTGAAGAGCTCTAAAATCCCTTTCTGTCCCTGCACAGTAGCATAGAGCAACATTCTCTTAGTACGAGGTTCTCCCTCTTGTGGTGACAGTGTTACCTACTTCAACTGTTGTGTTCCTCAAAAGCTGTATAACACAGAAGTGCAAAAAGGAGCTGAATATAAATGCTGTCGACCACAGAAACATGACGCCACGGCTTGTGTTAGCCCTGGAGTTCTACTTGGTCAACAAGAAGATGGAAACTAAAAGTAATAATGAAAACCATATACTAGAATAAAGCTAATATTTGGACAGAAACTTCCCTTGATGTTCATATTCTTCAAGGAAAGTCTCCAATGCAAGAATCTATGAAACTGTAAAGCCAGTATCACCTTCTGTTTTCTCCCTCCTTAGAAAAGCAGAAAATGCGCACATATGAAAAAAGTTTTTTAGAACATCCTAATTCTCAAGATCAGTATTTCTTCAGAAAATGAAAAAGAAAGGACATGTCTTCAAAAAACGCAAGATTTCTGGATTCACAAATGACTGACTGTCTTTTATGTAAAAGATATGTTAAAATAGTGTTCACCAGCTGATTATTTAGTTAGTTTCACTTTCCCTTAGGCAATTGTATCTGTACACACTGCGTTCTAAAAGTACAATCTCTAGTGTGGATAATCTACCTGTTTGGTACCATCCTGTTTGTAAAACCACTTCTTAGCCTAAAAATATAAACTGTAAACTGTATAAGATGCAAAATGAACTGAGGTGTTTAAAAAAGCATTAGGAAAAATAAAAGGCAACAAAGGAGTTAAATCAAGAAACACATTAAACTAGTAATTATCCTAAATGAACTACTGAACCTTACAAAGGATTAGCAGGGGAGGCGTGGAATGGGTACGCAGCCATTTAAATGACCAGGCGTTCTCAGTGAAGAGAGAACGCCCGTTACGAAAGTATGTATGATTCAGCACTCAGTCAAAGAGAAAGGCAAAGACCATGGTCAGAAAATGTGGACCACTGAATCAGCACTCCGTTACAGCAGCTAACTGGAATTAATTTAGAACATGGCACCTGTTTGGCTTAATGGGACAAAGCCCATCCTTCATGTAATAGGGTAATCTAGTTTTGTTACCTGCGTAATTGAGAGGATAGTCTCTTCCTTCCTTTATGAATGGTATATACAGAACAAAGAAAAGCCAGACTTAGAAATCACTGCTGGAAGACCGTAACTTTTAAACCAAAAGTAGAAAGAAAAAGGATGTGGTAGTGGCCTCCATCAAAGTGCAAATGGCAGATGACAGGAGTCTGTAAGAAATGCCAGCACTTGGATGATTCCCATACTTGAGGTTCTCATTATCCCAAGATGTTGCATAGGCAACACTTTCCCTCTCTTCCCACTCCAAAGTCACTTTTAAGTTTATTGATTTGCAGTTACACAGATTTCCTAATTCTCAGTCAAAGCACAATTTATAATTGATGTGACCATCTCTCATTTCTTTTTGTCTTCACAGCTGGAAGAAATGAGATAGAATGAATACCTCCTCCACAACCCTCATCCACTTGATTTTGCACATTTTTATTTAGAAGTGGTATGTTATCAATCAAAGGAATGAACGTCAGCTGAGATGTATCTGAATTCGAGAAGAAACATAAATTCCCATGCTCTCCTAAATTTGCACTCTCATGCACTCTGGATCTAGACTTAACTGTCTGGGCCTATCTGTTGCAAGGTGAGAATACAGAAAGGGCAGTCCAAGCCGTAAGACCAGAC
Organism: Chloroceryle aenea; assembly: GCA_013399075.1. Taxonomy (NCBI): domain Eukaryota; kingdom Metazoa; phylum Chordata; class Aves; order Coraciiformes; family Cerylidae; genus Chloroceryle; species Chloroceryle aenea. The sequence continues at coordinate 29,801 of VWZY01012664.1, forward strand.
TCCCCTGAGCTATTTGTCTCTAGATGTTGCCAAATCCCTAGTGACATATTTTTTTTCAGCAACTCTGTGGTGACAATTAAAATCTAGTGGGTCTGACCCAAAATTCAGAACCAACAGCAATGTGGCTTGAAGATGATAAAGGCAACACTCACCCTGCAAAACATCTGAACCGAAACGCAAACTTGCAGAGCCTGCTTTGATTTGAAAAGGGGGGATCAAGTGGATAAGTAAAGATGCAATTGTCATATATTAATAGTGGTGGATGGAGGCATTTTTTTATCCAATTCCTGGCAAAATCCACTGGCCACATTTAGCATAACTGTACAGAGAATAATATTTCTTCTACCCCACAGTACCCAGAGGATAATTTTAGGAAATCTTATGACTGCAAAGAAACAGAACTTGGAAAGAGTGAAGGACCACTTGTGGCATCTTTCTCCAAGGCTAGGAATGGAGGAAAGTCTGACGTACACTTTTACAAATGAAATACCAGGACATCTTAGAAGAGAGCTAACAGATAACCTTAATTGTCTTAATTGTTCTTCTGATATGAAAGGGTAGCAGGAAACAATCTCTAACATTGTAGAGCCTAATACTGTTTTACCTTTTCTTAAAAAAATTACTTTCCTACATCTTGCTACATAAAGATTTTTAAAAGCTTGAAAAAAGATATTTGTAAAGACAATAAAGAAGCCAATAATATGAAAAAGCACACTAGAGCTGTAATAATGATTGTTAAATGCTTCAAATAGCTGCAGCAGTTGATTGGGTTGTGAATGATACATGTGAAAATTATTTTTCTATGATCATAGGCAGATGCAAAAGTTAAATGATTATACTATGTATATATTGATATAGAATCGCTATATATATTGTGTACTGTATGTTCTAGCTTTCAGAAATACTGTATTGTAGTGTACTGTACTTAACTAAGCAGATCTAAATAGCAACTTGTCATTTTCCACAAAGTCACTAGTACTGTTAACAAAAACCAAAAAGTCTATTTTCTCCAGTAAAAGAAATACATACTGTTACAGTCACAGACATTTTGACTACAGAGAGACAATGTACATTAAATCAAAGAAAAACCCCAAATCAAAATAAAAACCTCGCCCCAAAATCAACCAACTGAAATCGTTGCATTTATCATCTTATTCAAAAGGGGAAGGGAAATGCCACCAATCTAAGAAGAGGAATAACATTAACTCAACTTTTTACTAGTGAAAATGAATGAAACTCCCCCCTTC